>JANHMN010000001.1:134359062-134478517 GCA_030674055.1 Rhabdomys pumilio | reverse complement strand
AGAGAGAGAGAGAGAGAGAGAGAGAGAGAGAGAGAGAGAGAGAGAGAGGGAGAGAAACAGAGACAGAGACAGAGACAGAGACAGAGACAGAGACAGAGACAGACAGAGACAGACAAGAGGACAAGGAGACAGAGACAGAGACAGAGACAGAGACAGAGACAGAGACAGAGACAGAACAAAGTCATTGCCAGAGGTATTCTTCAAATAAAAACCAAGAGATTCCAGAAGAAAAATTTGATTTCAGAAAGCCATAGACTTTTGAGATGGGCAAGTGAATTGAAAAGAATAAATATAATTTTGGTTTGAATGCTTAAAAGCACAGTGTGTTTAAAATAAAAATAAGTTTCATAAAGACTGTAGTATTTGAAGCATATTATAAACACATCAAAAAATAAAAAAAAGATAGAAAGCATTTTTGATGTAAAGTGGTTCTTCTTTTGATTGAAATACTGAACTTTCATGTTATTTTCTTGAGCCCACTCTTCACCCCTCCTTCAATCCTAATTACACCTCAGTGCTATGTTTTTCCAACATAGTTCCTTTCATTTGTTAAGAAATCACAAATTTCACTTTATATCTTCATGTCAATGTCTGGACATTTTATTATACATTTGACATATCTCTCCCTTTCACATTATCATCACACTCTGATTAAATATTGCAATGCACTAAGATGACATATTATCACATTTAATTTATAATGAAAAAGAAAACATTTCATTTTTCACTCTCAGATATTAGAACAATCCCTTACATATAGCAGGTAGTCAAAAGAACTTCAAAAGATAACAAAATAAAAATGATGCAAATTTAATTTTATAACAAAAATAAATTTGTATTCTTTGTTTTACTTATTATAACTAATAAATATATTGAGTTGCCACCAAAGCTATACTTGTAAATATCTGCCAACATTTAACTAACATCTCCCTGTTTCTTTTGCAGTAGCATGCGTGCATTACTGAGGAGTTCAGCAAAGAGATCAATTTTAAATTCCCAAATGAGGCAAGCATCCAATACAGGATTGTTCCAACTGGTAAAATTCTGATGTGTTTGTTTATCTTCCTAATACCTTTAAACATACAGTGTGAAGGTCTGTTGATTGTATTGATCATGGCACATCCTGTGGAGTTTTGTATTGCTCTCTTCTAAATAATAGGCTCACCTTGAAAATGTAAAGGTCAAAACATGGTAAAGGTTAAAACTTCTTGATTGACAAGCATTTATTTCTTTCATGGGATTAAGTTTCCCCTAAGTCATTGTCACTGATTTTCTTCTGCCAGAAGCTATAAACCTTGTCCAACAACCATAGCAATTGAATGAAAATAAGGAACAGAAATAAATCAAATCAAGGCACAAGAGAATCACCAAGGTGCTACGATTCTTTCTGACAGAAGTTTGCATTCTGACTCATATTTGTCTGAAGTGTTTTTCGCAGATTTTGACAGTTCCCAAGGTTCAAAATGCTATTATTTTAACTGGATTTTTTTTCACATTAGTGTAGAATTATCTGAAAAGGCTCTTTAAGCATTGATTGTACAAGGTTTGATTTTTTATTCCTACAAAGACTTCTGGGGACTGATTTTGGTGTCTTTGGAAATTATCTGAGAAATTCAGCATTGCAGATCAACTAGACTAAATATTCAATATTGGAAGATATGGACTTTTACAGCTATGCACACTATTATCCCTATACTTGTTAACACTATTGTAAAAAATGTTCTAATCTGTTGAAATACTAGATAATATAACATTTTATAAGGGTTTAAAGATTAATATAACTTATAACATATAATTATGCTAGACTTTGCTTCAGAAAGTTGAACTGGAAATATGTCATAGAGGGATAATATGATATGTATATATCATAATAAAAATAAAAACATATGAAACAAAATAAAAGCCAACAGTCAAGGACAGGCACCGAGCTAATTTCAGCAGTGTGTTCATGCAAAACTGCAAGATCACTTGTTTGCTTTAGTCACTGAGTTTATTTTTATGATTTAGCATAAAGAGATATCAATTCTAATTATCACTCTACATAGGCTAATGAATTGATGTTCTGGGCTTCTGTGAAGAAAGCAGGACTGGAGCTAATTTCCAAAATGAATTCCACATATCCATTAACATGATGACTGTCATTATGAGAAACATGTGCTTATATGATTAAGTAGGAAATGTGATTGGAAAGAGAGGTAATGCCATAGTGCCCTATTGTATTCTGAAGAAGCTCATTCCAACAGTGCAAACATGAAACAGCACTTTAAAAACTAATATTGTAGAAAGTCATTCCAGTATAATTTTTTAAACTGAATAGATATTAAAATACATTAATTTGAAATTAAGTCAAATAAAGTATTCTTAAGATAAAAACATTTAGGGGAACTGGAAACTTAAAGTAATAAAAGAATGTCTTCTGTATACTCATGCATATAATTTGGTGGAATAATCTATATTTAACCCTTCCAAATGCTTTTATACTTTTTATTATTAATTAAATATTTTATTTATTATCATCCAAAATCTGTCCCCCTCCCAATCTCCCCTTGAAACGTTATTTCTTTCTTACCACTTTGAGTTTCCCTTGGAGAGGGTGCCTTCACAGGTATCCTCCCAGGCTGGGGTCTCAATTCTCTGCAGGATGAGGCCCATACCCTCCCTCTGTGGCAAGACAAAGCAGCCCACTGCTACATATGTGATGGGGACCTTGGACCAGCCAATGTATGCTCTTTGGTTGATGGTTCAGTAATCTGGGAGCTACCAGGGGTCCAGGTTGTTCGACACCTGTGCGGTGTCAAAATTTTCCTGTGAGGTTGCCAACCCCTTAATTCAGTTCCTTCAATCCTTCCCCTACACTTCCATAGGGGTTCCTGATCTCTGTTCAATTCTTGGCTGTGGGTATCAGTCAGCTGCTAGGTTGAACCTCTCTGAGAACAGCAATGCTAGGCTCCTGTCTGAAAGCATAACATAACATCAGTAATAGTGTTAGGGATTGGTAACTGTCCATTGGACGGATACCAAGTCGGGCCAGTAACTGACCGGCCATTTCTCCAATCTCTGTTCCATTTTTGTCCCTGCATTTCTTTTAGACAAGAGCAATTTGGGTTGAAAATTTTATAGGTGGTTTGTGTTCCTGTTCCTCCACTGGAGGTCCTGTCTGACTACTGGAAAAGGTCTCTTCAAGTTCTGTATCCCCACTGTGGGGCAGTTTGGCTAAGGTCACCCACATTGAGTCCTGTGAACCTCTCTCATGCACGGACTCTGGGACTTCCTAGAGATTAATCCACTTCCCACCCCAGCATCTGAATATTTCCAGTCATTCTTCAGGCCCTCTAGGGCCTTCTCTGTCTCACCCCTTACTTGATTCTATCCCACTACTTCCCATCTCTTCTTGCACCAAGGTCCCTCCTTCCATCTGCTTCTCATGAGACTGTTTTATTCCCCCTTCTAGTGAGATTTAAGTATCTTCACTTGGGCCTTCCTTCTTTACCTTCTTTGGGTCTGTGAGGTGTATTATGGGCATTCTGAACTTTTTGGTAACATCCATTTATGAGTACATATCTTGCATGCCCCTTTGGGACTGGGTTACCTCACACAGGATGATATTTTCTAGTTCATTATTTCCTTGTTTTTAATAGGCAAATAATATTCCATTGTGTAAATAAACCATATTATTCTTTGGTTGAGGCATATCTGGATTGCTTTCAGTTTCTGGGTATTATCAATAGAGAGGCTATAGTTAAGAAAAGTGTCTTTGTGGGATGGTGGAGCATCTTTTGGGTATATCCCAGGATCAGTATAGCTAGGTCTTTAGGTAGAATTATTTCCAGTTCTCTGATGTACATCCAGATTGATTTTCAGAGTGGTTGTACTAGTTTTCAATCCCACAAGCAATGGAGGAGTGTTCCTCTTTCTCCACGTGCTCATCAGCATGTTCTCTCACTTGGGTTTTGATCTTAGTCACACTAACAGATGTAATGTGGAATATCAGGGTTGTTTTGATTTGCATTCTTGTGTAAGGCTGTTGAACATTTCTTTAAGTGCTTTTCGGTCATAAATGATTCCTATGTTGAAAATTTTCTGTTCAGTGCTCTACCCCATATTTTGATTGGGTTATTTATTTATTTATTTGTTTGAAATCTATCTTTTTAAGTTCTTCATATGTATTGGATATTGCCCCTCTGTCTCTTGTAGGGTTAATGAAGATCTTTTCTGAATCTATAGGCTACAGGTTTATCATATTAACAATTATCTTTGCCTCAATAAAGCTTTCAAGTTTCAAGTGCTCCCATTTATCAAATTTTGATCATAGAACCAGAGCTAAGGTGTTTTGTTCAAGAAATTTTCTCCTGTGCCAATGCATTCAAGGTTATTTCCCAATTTCTCTCCCATTAGATTCAGTGTGTCTGGCTTTATATTGAAGTCCTTGATCCACTTGGACTTGAGCTTAGTGCAGGGTGATAAATATGGATCAATTTGAATTCTTCTATAGGCAGTCTGGAAGTTAGACCAGCACCATTTGTTGGGGATGCTTTCTTGTTCTGCTGTATGGTTTTGGCTTCTTTGTCAAAGATCAAGTGTTCATAGGTATGTGGTTTTATTTCTGGGGGTTTTAATGCTATTCCATTAATCCACCTGTCTGATTCTATACCAATACACTGTATTTTTTTTTTATCACTATTACTTTTTAGTAAAACCATGAGTTCAGGAATGGTAACTCTTCCAGATGCTCTTTTATTGTTCAACATTGTTTTGGCTATCCTAAGTTTTCTGTTTTTCCATAAGAGGCTGAAAATTGCTCTTTCCATATCTTTGAAGAATTAAGCTGGAAATTTGATGGGGATTGCATTGAATCTGTTGATTGCTTTTGGTAAAATGGCCATTTTCACACTGTTAATCCTACCTATCCATGAACATGGGAGATCTTTCTATCTTCTGAGGTCTTCGATTTCTGTCCTCAGGAATTGGAAGTTCTTGTCATACAGATCTTTCACATGATTGGTTAGAGTTACACCAAGATATTTTATATTATTTGTGGTTATTGTATAGAATGTTATTTCCCTAATTTAATTATCAGCCATTTTATCATTTGTATCAAGAAAAGTTACTGATTTGAGTTAATTTTGTGTCTAGCAAATTGTTGAAGTGTTACTATGAGGAAGGTCTCTGGTAGAATTTTGGGGGTTGGTTATGTAAACTATTATACCATTCATGAATAGTGATAACTTGACTTCTTCCTTTCCAGTTTGTATGACCTTGAAATCCTTCTGTTGCTTATTGCTCTAGCTAGAGTTTAAGTAATATATGGAATAGATAGGTAGAGAATAGGCAACATTGCTTGTCCTTGATTTTAGTGAGATTGCTTCAAATTTTTCTCCATTTAATTATTATTATTATTATTACTATTACTATTATTGGCTTGCTGTGTATTGAGTTTTATTATGTTTATGTATGTGCCTTGAATTTCTGCTCTCTCCAAAACTTTTGACATGAAAGGATTTTTTTTGAAGGGTTCTAATGAGATGATCATGTAGTTGTTTTCTTTTAGTTTGCTTATATAATGACTGATATATTTCATTATCTTGAACCATCCCTGCATCTCAGGGATAAAGCCTACTTGATCATGGTGAATGATGCATTTGATGCATTCTTGTATTCAATGTAGAAGATTTTATAGAGTATTTTTGTGTTGTTCATACGTGAAACTGATATGAAGTTCTCTTTCTTTGTTGGGAATTTGTGTGATTTAGGTATTGGGGTTCATTGATGTTTAGAAATATTAATGACCATTTATTCTTAGTTTTTGTTACTTTGTTGTTGAAGGTGGGACTATGTGTATGTGTTACTCTTCTTTTGATTTGTTTGGAAAATAATTAATTTCTTGTGTTTTTTTAAATGGAATTATCCTCCTTGTGTTTGAGTTTTCCTTTTATATATTATTTAGTGCTCAATTAATAGAAATAATTTGTTTATATATGGTTTTGTCATGGAGTATCTGATTTATTCATCTATGGAGGTTTAGAGTTTTGATGGACATAGTAGTCTGGACTGGCATCTTTGGTCTCTTAGAGTCTACAGGGCATCAATTTAGAGCCTTCTGGCTTTAGAATCTCTGTTGAGAAGTGAGGTGTAATTCTGATAGATATGTCTTTATGTGTTACTTGGCCTTTCTTTCTTACAGCTTTCACTACTCTTTCTTTGTTCCGTATATTTAGTATTTTGAGTAGTTGTGTCAGGAAGATTTTCTTTTCTGGTCCAATATATTTGGTGTGCCCTAGATTTATTTTATAGTTAAAGCCAACTCTTTCTTTAGGTTAGGGAAGTTTTCTTCTATGATTTTTAAAATGTTTTCTGGACATTTGAACTGAGGATCTTTATACTCTTCTATTCCATTTATTCTTGGTTTTGGTATTTTCTTTGCGTCTCAAATTTTCTGGACATTCTGAATTAAGAACTTTTTACACTTGCCATTTTCTTTGACTGGTATATCAATTTCTTCTATGGTACCTTATATTATATTCCTGAGATTCTCTCTTCGATCTCTTGTATTCTTTTGGTGGTGCTTGAGTTTGTAATTCGTGTTCTCTTTTTTACCTTTCCCATCTTTAGTGTTGTCTCCATTTTTATTTTCTTTATTGTTCCTATTACCATTTTTAGAACTGGGACTGTTGTTTATTTCCTTCATCTGTTTGATTTTATTTTCCTGTAATTCTTTAAAGAATTTGTTTCTCCTTTAAGGGCTTCTAAATGTTTGATTATGTTTTTTCTGTATTTCTTTAAGGAAATTATTCAGATCATCTTTAAAAACTTCTATCATCTCATGAGATGGGATTTAAAGTCAGAATCTTGCTTTTTGAAATGTTAGGATATCCAGGGCTTGCTGTAGTAGGAGTAGTGGATTATGATGGTGCCAAATTGCATTGATTTCTGTTATGTTCTTGAGCTTGCCTTTCACCATTGGTGGTATCTGGTATTAACTGGCCTGTGTGTCCCAGATTAAAGCAGGCCTCCCAGGGGTCAAGTGGATCTGTGTATCCTGGGTTAGAGCTGGCCTCCTGGGAGACAGGCAGTGCTGTACACTTTCAAAATCATAAAAAAAATGTTTTTTCTTACATAGAAAGGTCTGTAATACATTAGTGTAGTAACATTTACATACTTATTTATTAAAATTTAAACATAGTATCATAAGAAAATATGGCAAATATTAAAGAAATTCAACATCTATGCATCATGTCCTTTTCTGCATCATCCTTCAATGACTACTTTGAATTCTCCCACATTACTGATTCATTCATTCATTTATGCCTTGATTTTCTCATTCATTCATTCATTCATTCATTCATTCATTCATTCATACAATCAGCCAGTCATATTTATAGGCAAAATTTCTTCTTGTATGGTTCATAGTAGCCTGAATAGTTATCCAAACTAAATTTTAAGTTTAAATTTCATTAATGTTATTTCATTAACAAAAATGGACATTTCAGCTATAAATGTCAAGAAATATACTCATTATCATTTTCAAATTTCCCCATATTGTTTATGGATATGTGAACACCCCAAAGTTTGAAAAATTAGAATTTCCAATTTTTAAATAATGACTTGACTTCAGCCAATATGTTTAACTGTCAGTAGTCTACAAAGAAGTTTAAAGTATATCATTAAAATAATATATCCTATTGTAAAGTTTGTTGCAGTATGGAAGAACATACTTTGCGTTTGGTGAAGCCCTACATCTGAGCTCAGATATCAGCTTTACCACTTAATACCTGAAATACCATATAAACATTCTGTAACTTCTTTTGCACAAATTTCAAACTGACAAATATATTACAAAAGCACTTGACTCACTGCTTTGCTCTGAAACTTTACATAGATTATCTAAGGAAAAGTAGAACTGTAGAGACCATTAGTATTTGAAATGCTATTCTCTGTTGAGTTGATGGTGATAAAGATAGGGAAAATTCTATTCCCTCCTGGACATTTTAACATACAAATAAGGAAGGATCTTGTATTTAAATGTTTCTTTAGTTTATATATCAGGATTTTTTATGATTTATAAAGGATTCATTATGTATTAGTTTAGAAATATAGAGTGTTAGACTTATTAAATTATACGATGACTGCTTCCTCAATTCCTACAGTAAGAACAAGAAATAAATAAACAGTTGCTGCTTACTAATACTGTAGAGAGGGGAGAGAAGGGGAAGTATTATCAGTGACACATGCTATTAGGTCCAAAGCAGAACCTCAAAGCACTGTTGGTGACTATATTCTATCAGGAAAGACTTTGGCTGGGTAAAGAGAAGGAATTTTATTGTGTAAAAAAAGCCCTAATCCTTGGTTTCTGTTTACCAGAAAACACCCTTAAATTACTAGAAACCTTCCATAATTGCCCTCAAATGTCAACTACTTCAATTAAAGGCATATAATTTCTAATGAATCTGAATAGCCAGCATCTGCTCAGACACCTTATTCCTCCACCCCTTCACCCCTTCACCCCTTACCCTCCCCCACTCCCCATCAGCTTTCAACTGTCATAAAATCTGCTTGCCTTTCCAGTATTTTCTTTCCTCACCTACTCAGAGATAGCCTTGACAGTTTAGTTTCTATCCCCCCTACACACACACACACACACACACACACATCAAATCTTTCTACCTCTAAACTTGACCAGTTTCAGAAAACTTGTTTATCTAGGCATTTGTGACTAACTCAAATAAATAATTTCAGAGACTGTCAATGGAGAAACCAGACTCCATTTTATAGTGAAGAGTCACTTTGATACTCTAGGTCTGTTAAGGATTCAGTTTACTGTAAAACTTGTTTCTGTATCTCAGAATTGAGCTTCACCCCACCCTGTGATCATAAGTTATTCTCTAACAGGTGTTCCAGAAATTTTTTTAACTGCTGTTTTTTCTTCTGTAATGATGCTTTCCTGTAACTTCACCAGCCACCCCCAACACATATACACACATCCTGTGGTTTTGTACTATTAAATGAATTTAAGAGATTGGCTCAGAGCTGTTCTCTATTTTCTGGAAGAAGATTTAGAAGACAACTGCCAGACTGGCTAGCACTGAATAGAGCTCTCTTTGTTTTGGACATAATTTGGGTGAAAGTTTTTGCTTCCCAGGCTGGTAGGATTAACACAACCAGCACTGTGTTTAATGAAAACTAACATTTGCCAAATGATTTCCACACATATGCACAATCAGTAACTTTGAAAAGCCAATAGATTCATTAAACTGGTTTAATTTCCCAATAATTTAGCTATTGATATGTATATCAAAAATAGAAATAAGAAATAGAAATCTAGGTAAAAATTGATATCAAATGACAACATCTCAGATTACATAAAATTTACATATGTACATAGATTGAAAAAAATTATATAAGAACAGAAGAAAATATTGGCATGATAATACCAATATAGTAAAATAATGATTTAAAGTTTGTAATATTGAAAAATTTAACTTCAGAAAATTTAATAAAGATAAACAATATAACATATGTGTATATGTAAAATATATATTTTATAATATAATGCTTATAATGTAAGATAGATACATAAAGTACACAATATAACTGCATAAACAGCACAAAAATATTAAGGACTACTTTTTTTTTTCAGTCACAATATTTGAAAAAGAATACATGACTTTTAGAATATAGATAGTCGAATGACAAATTAAAATACCACAAAGGATAATTTTAATTAACACCAGCACACGGTAGATTCTTGCCAATACTATTGAACAGTTGAACAATATAAAATTGATATATGTTTAGAATTGAGGCATTCATTATTTTTTAAGAATTATTCATTTATCTATTTTTGTATATGATTATCTGTCTTCATACTCACCAGAAGAAAGCATTGGATAACATTACAGATGGTTGTGAGCCACTATGTGGCTGCAGGGAATTGAACTCAGAACCTCTGAAAGAGCAGTCAGTGCTCTTAACTGCTGAGCCATCTCTCCAGCGAGAGGCATTCGCTCTTAAGTACAAGGAACTGTATAAATATTTTTATTTATAATAAGATATACTTTGCATAAAAAATCTTTGGTCAATGATTATAAAATATGCTATATATGTGAGTCATTAGAGCTTAAGTAATGTATACAAAAATACAAAAAAAGTAATACACATTTTAAAATTATTTTGTTTGTACTAAAATTTAAGCAAAATTTATTTTGGAGGATGAATTAATTTTATGTTTTCTTGAAAATAGATATTTTATTTTTAAAATTGATTCTTTAATCCCTTTTTACAGTCCAGACTTTATCCCACTCCTTTTCCACCCTTCAACTATTCCATATCCCAAACCTCCTCCCACCATCTACAAGAGTGTTCCCATCCCCTACTCTACCAGACTTCCCCACTCCATGGGACTCCAAGTCTTTCAAGGGTTAGATGCAACTTCTCTGACTAAGCCTAGTCCTGGCAGTCCTCTGCTGTATATGTGTTATGGACCTCATGTCAGCTGGTATATGTTACCTGGTTGGTGGTTCAATGTCTGAGAGATCCCAGGGGTCCAGGTTAGTTGATACTGCTGTTCTTCCTCTAGGGTCACCCTCCTTCTCAGCTTCTTCCAGCTTTTTCGTAATTCAGACACAGGGGTCACTAACTTCTATCCATTGTTTGGGCCTTTTGGAGGGCAATCATGTTAGGCTGCTGTATGTAAGCGCACCACAGCATCAGTAATAGTCTCATGCCTTGGAGTCTCCCTTGAGACGGATCTCAATTTGGGCCAGTTACTGAATCTCCCTTTTCTCAATCTTTTCTCCATTTTTGTATCTCCAGTTTTTTTAAAGAGCAAGAATTCTGAGTCAGAGTTTTTGACTGTGGGATGGCATCTCCATCCTTCCACTTGATGCCCTATCTTTCTACTGGAGGTGGATTCTGCATGATCTCTGTGCCCATAATAGGGCATTTCATCTAAGATCCCTTCATTTGAAACCTGAGAATCTTTCACCTATCAGGTCTCTCATACATTCTAGAAGATCTCCCCACCTCCTATCTCCTGGGGTTGCTTGTTTGCATTCTTTCTGCTGGAATTCAGGGCTTCCGTTCTATTTCTCCCCCAATACCTGATCATGTTCCCCTTTTCCCCTCCCTGTCCCCTTTCCCATCCAGCTTCCTCCCTCCCCTTCCCTCTTATGATTGCTTTCTTCTTCCTCCCAAGTGAGATTGAGCCCATCCACTCTTGGGTCCTTCTTGAGTTCTGTGGATTGTATCCTGGGTATTCTGTACTTTTTGGCTAATATTCACTTATTAGTGAGTACATACCATGTATGTCTTTTTGAGTCTGAGTTATCTCACTCAGGATATTTTCCAGTTCCATCCATTTGCCTGCAAAACTCATGATGTCCTTGTTATTAGTAGCTGAGTAGTATTCAATTGTGTAAATGAAACACATTTTCTGTGTCATTCTTATACTGTGGGACATCCGGGCTATTTCCAGGTACTAGCTATCATAAATAAGGCTGCTATGAATATAGTAGAACATATGTTCCTGTGGCATAGTGGGGTATCTTTTGAGTATATGCCCAAAAGTGATAGAACTAGGTCTTCAAGAAGATCTATTTTCAATTTTCTAAGGAACCTCGAAATTGATTTTCAGAGTGGTTGTACCAATTTGCAATCCCACCAGCAATTAAAATATATTCTTAATATATAATTTTCTCTCCCCAAATATCTTCCCATTTCACCACACATCCAAATCCACATGCTTTTTTTTTTGTCTCATTAAAAAAATAGGTATCTAAAAAATAGAAAAAATTAAAATAGAACAAACCAAGCAGGTAAAAAGAGAAATAAAGAAAAAAACATATCAGACTGAGTCTCTCTCTGTCTCTCTGTGTGTGTTTCTGTCTCTCTCTGTGTCTCTCTCTCTCTCTTTCTCTATCTCTGTCTCTCTCCCTAAAGCATTTTGAGACAACAATCCTCCAAAAATATTGTTATGTTGGGTGATACAGCTGCCTATTTTTTAATTTATTGGATATTATATTTACATTTCAGATTTTATTCCGTTGCCACATTCCCCCCACCACTCAGGAACCCCTTATCCCATCCCTCCTCCTCCTGCTTCCATGAGGGTGCACCCCCACCTACCACCAACTCCCACCTCCCCACCCTCGAATTCCCCCACTCAGTGTTCAACCTTCATGTGACCAAATATCTCCTCTCCCACCTGTGCCAGACAAGGCCTTCCTCCCCTACATATACAGCTGGAGTCATGGGTCCCTCCCTATGTGCTCCCAGGCTTATGGCTTAGACCCTGGGGAGCTCTAGTTGGTTGGTATTGTTGTTCTTCTCATGGGACCACCAACCTTTTCAGCTCCTTCAGTCTTCTTTCTAACTTCTCCATTGGAAACCCTTGATCAGATCAATGGTTAGCTGTGAGCATCTGCCTCTGGGTGTGTCAGACTCTGGCAGACCTCTAAGGAGACAACCATATCAGGCTCCTGTCAGCATGCACATCCTGACATCCATATCAGCGTCTATCTTTGGTGACTTCACATGGGATGGATACCCAGGTGGAATGGTCTCCAGATGGCCCATCCTTCAGTTTCTGCAGCTGCCTTTAAATGAGGTTTTTGTTTTGTTTTGTTTTGTTTTGTTTTGTTTTGTTTTGTTTTGTTTTGTTTTGTTTTTCTCAGTGACATTACCTTGGATAAAATTAATTTTTTTCTTTGTAAGCAGTTATCAGTTGGAAATAAGTTCTGGGTTAAGGATTGGAGCTTGTACTCATTTCCATTCCCAGCTGTGGCTTACACATTTGCAGACTCTGCACGTGCTGACACAATCTCTGTGAGGTCTGTATATCAGTCTTGTGTCTAGAAGGCCTTATTTCACTGGTGTCCTCCATCCAATTGGCTCTTAAAAAGTTTTTCTGTCTTCTCTTTAGCAGAGTTATCTAATCCCTGAGGGGATTGAATTGACTAAGACACCTCATTTAGGACTGAGTGGTCCCAGGTCTGTCAATTTCTATACTTGGTCTGACCGTAAGTCTCTATACTTGTTCTCATCTTCGGCAGAAGTAAACTTCTCTGACAATGGCTAAGCAAGGCCATCTATAAGTACAGCAGAATGTTATTCAGAGTTACTTTATTGCTTTGTTCCTTTAGTTGAACAGTAGTATTTGGTTTTCTCATAAATCAATGGCCTATTTAGTCTCAAGTTCTTGGCAGTTTTCAGCATGGGTGTTATCTCATACAGAAGACCTTAAATACATCAGATATTGGTTGGTTACTCCCATCTGTATATCCAATAGGCAGATCACCAATGTAAATCAAAGGATTTGTAATTGGGTTTTGTGTTTAAATTTGTCTTCTTGTGTGCAGAATACTTTCAGTAGCATGAACTATAGGCAGTAGTAGTACAGGATCTAGCTAGGCATAAGTTCTATTTTTCCATGTCCAATGAGTTATGAAGATGGTGTCTTCAGCAACAGATCATTTCCAGAATTTGTGAAAATCCAGCAATAGCCTTGGCCTGAGTTCTTTGGAGGTGTACAAGGTCCCCTTTGACCAACCACTCAATTACATGTAACCCATTTCTAGAACAAGAAGTTTCATTTTGTGGGAAGAGATATCTACTTGGGTCTTTTTTCCCCTGTTATTTGGTGATCCCCTCCCCTCCACACACACATAAACTTTCTTCTGTAGTAGGTTTCCATATAACCTCTCAAATGACCCTTAGTCTTAGTTGTCTCTCTTTATATGCTCTTACTTAATCCCACTCTCCAGTCCGAACTCCTCTAACTATCTGTAACTATATAGTCCAATCTACTCACCGCAACCCCCACCCAGGAGATCTTTCCCTTTTCCCTCATCTCTTATTCTATAACAAATAAAATATTTTAATCACTACCTTTGTGATGAAGAAATATCAAATAAGGAAATATTTATTAACAAAAGAAATGCATATATGCACAATGTATTTTAATAGAAAAGATATGATGTGAATATATAAGGCACAAATTATATTTCAAAGTCCATGTGTATAATATTATGTAGATCTAGATAATGGATAAGGACCCAAATCATATTTATGAATCTTCACATATAGATTATAACAACTTAATTATCAGTAGTCTCAAGAAAATTGAATAAATTTAAAACCAACTAATAGGGTCTGTATCCTTCCTTGCCTCTCTCCCTTGATTTACTTTTTATCTCTCACAAGTTCCTTTTCAATTGATTTATTTTTAAAACTCCTCAGGTATAGTAGTACTTTGAAATCAAATAAGTGTTATTACCCATACAAGATCCTAAGGTAAAATTTTGAAAATAAAATGTTAGAGAAAAATTGAGAGATACATTACCTCATCAGAAATCTATGTTGTCTCTTCTTAGCTATGAAAACTACATGACTCAATATGTTAAATCTTTATACCACTTAAAACTATAAGAGAGAAAGAAGTTAATCTCTTCATTAGGATTAAGAAAAGTCTTTCTTATGTAAGGTAATTGTTAATTTCAAGGTCTGCTACTCTATAGTGTCTCAAATACAATGGGAGCTGTGCAGAGAGGGAAAGGTGCACTTTGATATTGTCAATCAATTCGTGCAAAACTGTCAAAATAAGGGCAATGAACAGGACTTTTTATGTGAGGTTGTTGTGAATTTGACATTTTCATGTAAAATTATTTTCACTGACATTTCCAAGTGAAACACAAGCAGAAATTTGGTGGCTACAGATTTTTACAATCGATGTGTCTGTGTTCTGTGATGTGACTGAGTCATAACTGGTGCTTGCTAGTACGTTAACTCAAAGAATGCAGACCCTTTAAATCTCTACTGTTTTGTCTTTTGTTTTCTGAAATAATTGTTTCTTGTTAAAATATTACCCCAAATATCTCTTCTTTTAAAATCTATATGATAATAGAATCTGTATATTTTCCTTTGGCTGACATTTTTTTTTATGTGGAAAGTAGTTATCTTTTTACATGGTTCTTGACTTAGAAAATGATTAATGAAACTCAATTTTAAAGAAAACGAATAAAACAGTGAAAATCTATAGAATTCTTAACATAAAATCATAAAGATTATACATTATTTGGATATACTGTTTACCTGTCACACACACACACACACACACACACACACACACACACACACACACACCACACACACAAACACAAAACACACATAAACACACGCATATACATCTACATATATATGCATGTGTATGATTATATAAAATAAACTCAAGTAAAATTTATAGAAATGAATGCAAATTAACTGAATTTTTTGAAATTATGAAATAAACTAAAAACTGCTTAAAAATTCTTAATCCTGTCAATATAAATGATGTACCAAATTTGCAGTTATTTATGGTGTTTTTATTATTTATCATACTGTGTAAGCAATGTTATATGCTAGAGGACAAAGATTAATAATGAATGGTCTTTATCAGCAAGGAATATCTAATGGGATTTTATGTCTTCAGATTTCATTGTTGCTATCGTAGCAGTTTTTTCCTTTGCTCACTTTATTCCACACTCAGCACAAATTTAAGGGTGTTCTGAAAGAGTGGCAAGCCCAGAACTGAAACCCAATGAGAAGTGGACTTGTTGGTACTTTTTCAGCTCAAAATGTTCTAGAGAATTTCATTAAGACCCTAAGAACTCACCCTTTTTAAAAATCAATATTCTGGCTGATTTTTTTTTACTTTATTTATTTATTCAACCACTTAGTGTGTGTTTGTGTTTGTGTGTGTGTGTATGTGTGTGTGTGTGTGTGTGTGTGTGTGTGTGTGTGCAAACACATGTATGAGTGCTAAAGGGGCTAAAATGGATGTCTCTCTTTACTATTTTCGTTAAGTCAGTTTTTCACTCTGTATCTGTGGTTTTATTTTATTTTTTTATTTTTTGGTAGGTCCCAGCGACTCTGCTATCTCGGCCTCCCTTGAAGCTGAGGTCAAGGGATTTATGGGAACACCTGGTATGTTACACTGCTGCTGAGATCAGAACTTCCATCCTTTTCATTTCAGGTCAAGAGCCTCTACCTGCAGAACAATTTCTCTAGCTGGCTCACTGACTTTAAGCAGTGCAAAAAAGTAAACAACAAACCTGAAAATACTCAAATTCAAGCTCAAATAAATCTGAATTCAGTGGAAAGGAATTTTTACTACAAAGAGAGTATGGAAGTTTTAATGTATTATTATTTTCCATAACTTGACCACATATTTTACCCAACTCCTAGAGCTATTTGATTAGTAAGCATGCCTAATATTTAGACTTTCTAATGGCTTATCAACACTTTGCATTTGATAGCATACTCATTATGTCATTAAAGTGTTAAAATGCGGTGAGGCATGTTTTTTTTGTTTGTTTGTTTGCTTGCTTTTTACTATCTTCTTTTTTTTTTTTGTTTGTTTTCTTTTCATATTCAGCCAAATCTTCCATTTCACAGATGGCAAAATTAGAACTTATGAAGTCCAGTAGAAAAAATATAAAACTGGAAAAAGATCCTACTAGTCAAATACTACTGTCTTATTGTATATGTCAATACAAATACTGACATAAACCCAGCACATACCTATATATCTCTTCAGTGTGTGAATTAGTCAATATTTAAATAAAGTAACAGTTGCTAATCAAGATGTAGTGCAAACTGGGTAAATTTTACAGGAAGTAAAAACTGATACTGATCTGTAGAGGTTCAAACCTCAGCACGTTTTCAAGGACAATGAATTTAACCTCAGTGCCTTATGGAGGCACTGTGCCTCCATAATTTCTTTTTCATCATTTACTTCTCACTTCTATCTTAAAATGTCAATAATATGTCATTCATCTTAAACTGGATAAGATGAATATTAAATAACTTGCTCAGAAGAAACTAGTATTAAGTCAGAAAATCTCTTCTTCTAGATTGTTCCACCATCTTTTAATACAAATCACAATTCTGACTATACCTCTTTGACTCATATCCTAACCACCTCAGTCCAGAAATTTTGTGTGGAAACATACAAAGCAACAAAGAATGGGACCACTTAATTTTGTCATAGCTGCATGGCATGCAGTCCTGTCCTATATTTGTTAGGATTCTGAAGAAAGCTAAGTGGTTTAAGAAACTCAAGTCTAGTGCTGATTTATACAATATTCTCTGTGCTACAAAGTGATAGGTGTGTGTGGGAAGGAGTTTCAGGTATGTCAGCTTGACATAGCTAATGAAGTGTGCACCTTCTATGTCTAAGTTCTCTAGTTACCAAAGTAGGAAAACAGACATCATCGGGGGGATGGACATTAAAGTTTTCATACTCCGGAGTGACATATATTAGGTTTTATGTTTGTCAGTGTAACTAATTTTTAGTAATATCTTTATAAACAAATAGGTTGAAAAGTACTGTTTATGAAAGAAAAGTTCTCTTTATGAAGGAAAAAAGCAAACCTTGATATTAAAGAAGATCAATTATGTGTACAAGAAAATTCTTTTCAAAGGGCTATAGTGCAGGCATGGAAATTTACAAGAGACTTAAGCAAGTTCACTGAAAGAAAGCTTCATGAAGGAGGCACAGGATGTGTGAAATTTTGATTGATGTGATGAGGGCCAATATGAAAAGTCATACAAACTGTGCACAATCTAAGATTGCTTCCCCCAAGGCAGAAAGCAATCTAGCCACCTTCTGCTGCAGAGAGAATGGGAAATAACGATGTAATTTACCACTGCTAAGAATAAATAAAGAGACTTCCAAGATTGAAAGATGCTTAAAAAATAACCATTTGGTCACACAATATTTTCTAATGGCTCGTGGATTTTATAATTGTTTCTCACAGTGCCAGAGTAGTACAAGAAAAGTAAAAATAAAAGCTGCAGCTGAAGTCAGCAGTGACAGACACCCCACTGAGTGTCGAAAGCTCCATTATCTTCTGTCATAGCAAGTCTTCAATCAAAGGAAATAATTTCAAAAAACAGAAGATGAAGAAAAAGATAAAGCTTATGCAAATTGCTGAAATTATAGTAAAAAGTACTACGAAAGACACAGTAAAAGAATAATAGAATAGAGTAGGCATTTTTTCTATTGGTTATTGCTTAAACCCCAGCGAAAAAAATATGTATTTATTCTTACAAAAGATAGAAGATGATTTTTGAATAATCAACAAACCGTCTTTTCTGTTTGTCAGTTAGTATAGAACTCACAGTATCAGTTTGGTATTTGAAACTCCAACTGTGTAAAGCAGAAAAGACATAGTGCTTTCATACACATTAATATCACATTTGGAGATGTATATGCTAACCTGACCATATAGTTATGCATGAAATGAGAGTCGATTCAACAGAACAGACATAAAGATACATATTTTCTTACCTTGTTATCATTGGTGCATTTTGTCTGAAAAATCAGCAGGTTTGGGGGGGCGGGTTGCTTGTTTGTTTGTCTTTTTATTTTTAATCTCCATGTTAGGCTTATCTATCTCTTGTTCATGATACTAAAGAAAACACCAATTTTGTATTTACAAAACAGGCCTATGTACAGGAGTAAAGTTTAATAAAAATACTTTTACAATGTGAATACAACACAACAGTATTGCTTAATACTTCATGTGATTTAAACATAAACCTTTGTTTAGTCTTTATGTAAGAGAGAGAACTAAGACCTTGGTGTTATTAATCTGATCCTTTGTTGTTTTTTGTTGTTGTTGTTGTTGTTATTTGTTCTGAGATGCAGAATCTGCATACTAAATTAGGGAGCTTCTACACTGACTGTTGTTCTAAACAGCCCCACTCCTACAACCAAGAGAATAAGGAGACAGCTCCACATACATTCATTTATTACTTCATTCACTTATGTGGTCTTCTTATAATTTACTTCCTTTGTAATGTTCATAATTGGCTTGCCTTCTAAAAACAAGTGGACAGTTTTATTTAGTTGTATTTTAATTGGCATTCAAAGTAATGAGTTTCATTACAGCATTCTTCTCTATTTTTTAAACCAATTTTCGTATCAGAGTTCTCTTCCAAATCCCTTTGCCTTCCTCACTAGTCACACTAGTCCCTTCATACTAGTCCCTGTGACTGCTTTAACATCACGTGTACTCTATTATACACTTCAGTTCCTTCTTTTAGCTACCCCTGTCTTGTTGGAGATTTTTTTTCCACCTATATTATTCTTTTAATCTCATGGCTCTACTCTCTGTTTCTATCTATCTCTGTTTCTCTGTCTCAATCTTTCTCTGTCTCTCACATACAAACACAAATTAGATTCAAATATATTCCTATGAGAAAAAACATGTGGTATTTGTGTTTCTTAGTCTTGTTGACTATTTTTGTTTCTATGCTTTATTTTTTTCTATTCACCTTTGCCTACATGTGGTGCAATATCAAATGGGAAAGTCTTATAAGCTAAAAATTCTAATTAAGTCTCGTGGAAAGGGAAATAGAGTAACCAGAAAAAGAGAAGCAAATTGTGGAGTTGTCCTCAATAGTTATACAATTTTCATTTATTTTCTCTCAATTTAATGCTGTACCCAGATTTTAAGTTTCGTGAGAGTTTTGTTTAGTAGTCTTTAGTAGTAGGGTTCTGTATGCATGCCATGATCTTTAGCCCCTACAGCCCTTTTTAACCCCAAAGCACTGCACCTTTATATTCTCAAGTACAGCCTAGAAATTAAGAAGGTGTAATATTTTCAGAATAAGCATGAGAGAGGCCTTGACTGGAATCCTATAGCTATTATCAAATGACTTTTGTATTGGTTCTAATCTGTTTTCTAAATATTAATGTTTATAGCATGACAAGTACTACTTTCAACCTCAATTAAAAGCTTCTTTTGTAATACAAGTCCATGAATGCAGAGTTGTATGACTGCTCAAGATATCAAGAATAAGAACCCAATCTTACACAGAACATTTATACTCCTGCCTAAAGCTCAAGGATCATGAGGTAGACTGCAGTGTTAAGAGCCTAAATATAAGGAGAAGGACTAACAAAACACAGTCTTCTTTTCATTTACAGAAACTATGGAATATTGATGCATGCAGTTATCCTCAACAAGACTAGGCCTATACTAGCAGTATAGACTAGCAAAGGACTCACAAAGTATGACCTCTTTCTGCTAATTATTAGATAGTGATAGATTCTGGCTCCTCAAGATATACCAAACCCTTAGTCCTACAAATGATTCTCGTAAATCTTAGTGAATGTCAAAGATAATGAAAAAACCCAAAATCCTGAATGTGGAAGAAGATTTTAAAGGGAAGTGCTAGTAGGAATCAGAGAGTTATTAGAGAGTATTTGGGTTTATAGTATTAGAATATGTATATAAATAACCAAAAAGATTAAAGTTATAAAAATTGTCCTATATCTATAACAAAAATACTATTTTTAAAATCTTTATATTATTATAAATATGTTTGTGTTTCTATTTAACATAAACAAAATGTTCTGTAATTAGACCCAAATATTGCTGTAAATCAGATTTGGTTAATTTATTTATTAGGCATGATAATATGATAAATATATTTTTCTTTGACATATAGAGGCATTCAATGGTATAGAAACATTTATAAACACCATGTTTTTATTGGTAAGTATTTGGGGTCAGACTCCTACAGAACTAAAAAGTAGGAGCAATTACTTCTGCAGTTTTCTCAATGAGGAAATGAAGAACAAAGAGTTTAACCAACTTGCCAAATACAGGCTGGAGGCTCAGCACTATGAATCTCATCAGAGTTTCATCAGGAATATGTGTTGCTTAAACAGCTATGTAAGCTTTTGCTTTCAACTTCATGATTTTGCTCTCATTTATTTTCAGTTTGTTATTCTCCTCCTTATAGGAAGAAAATGTTAACGGAACATGTATTCAAAATTTTAGAATAAATTATGGCACAGATTTTAAAAATTGAAAATAGATTTGCCTCTTATATATCCAGACATCAATTTCAAAACACAATTTATCCAGGTTTCACCTCTATATTCTCGTCTTCCCAGTATCCACTCCCTTTCCAAAACAGGCCTTCAAGGGACAAAAACCCAAACAACAAATCAAGATACAATAAGACATAACCAAATGTATTCACACTAAAGCTGGATAAAGCAACTTAACAAGAAGAAAGAACTTCCAAGTGCAGGCAAAGGAGTTAAAGACACAACTGCTCCACAGAGATGAGTGCCATGAAAGCACAAAGATTATGGCCACAACATATGCAGAGGACCTGGTACAGAGGTATGCAGCCCCTGTGATTGACACTTCAGTCACTGTGAGCCAGTAAACACCCTGCTTAGTTAATTCAGTGGGCCTTAGTTGTTTCTAGTGCCTTCTATCTCCTCTGACTCCTATAATCTTTCTACCCCCTCCTTCATGGGAGTCCCTGAGCTCCAAGTAGAAAGATCTAAGGGAGACTTCTAATTGAGACTGTTTCAAGACTGAGCATGTCTGTCTGTGAGTCTCTTAATGTCCTACTGTTTGGTGCCAAAGAAAGCCTCTTTGATGACAACTGGGTAAGGCACTGGATCTGTGAGTATAGCAGAAGGTCATCAGGAGATATTTCTTTGAATTATTTTAAGATCAGTTGTGCTTGGTTTTCCCCTAGGTTTCTGGTCTGCCCATTTTCTGGTTGTTGAAAGTTCATGAACCAACCATTGTCGGGCATTAGGTTTCTGTTATGAGTATATCTCAAGATAATCAGAAATTGGTTAAGTTCTGAGTCACCATTGCCCCAGCACAACTTTCAAGCAGGACATATTGCTTGGTTGGTTCATAATTCTTTTGGTAGTCTGCAGAGTACTTTTTGGCACAAACATATATGAAACTAAAGAGTGAATCCTCCCTGCAGAACCAACATTACCTCTCTTTTCTCAATGAGCTGTCAGTTTCCAGGGAGTAACCTTTTGTTGTGCCATTAGCCTGGGTTGTTTGGGGATCTTCATGGATCCCACTTGGCTAACAACTCAAAAGAATGCAACCCAGTCCCACCACTTTGAATCTTGCCTGGATACAAGAGATGCCAGTTTAAACTTTGTATCCTCCATTGCTTAGAGTTCTCACTATGATCACACTCATAGATCCCTGCACTTGGCTTCCATACTACTCCCAAAATCTCCTCTGCCACTAATTTCAGCCAAGTCTTTCTGTTCCTTCACTCTATCTCCATTCTATCTCCTCTCTTTCAACAACCCTCCTATCTTCCTGTAAACACCTGCCCCATGTCAACCCCCAATATCTATTATTCTATTTCCCCTTTCCAGGGAGATCCATGTATCCTCCTTAAGCCCTCCGCATTAACTAAATTTCCTGAGTCTATGGAGTAGAGGCTGGTTATCATTTACTTAAAGACTAATAACCACTTATAAGTGAATACATACTATATGTGTCTTCCTGGGTCTTGGCTATAAAATTACCATTCAGAATTTTTTTTCTTGTTATATCCATTTGCATGCAAATTTTATGGTGTAATATTTTTTTGACAGCTGAGTAATACTCCATTGTATTGTACATTTTCTTTATCAATTCTTTGGTTGTGGGACATCTATTTTGTTTCCAATTTCTTCCTCTTATGAATAGAGTTGCAATGAACATAGTTGAGCAACTGTCATTGTGGTGGGATGGGGAGTCTTTGGGTATATGCCCAAGAGTAGCACAACTGAGTCTTGAGCTAGATCACTTCTCAATTTTCTAGGGAACAGCCATATTGATTTTCACAGTGGCTGTACAAGTGTGCATTCTCACAAGCATTAAATCATTGTTCCCCCTGTTCCCCATTTTCACCAGCATGAGCTGTAAGATTGACCTTAGCCATTCTGACAGATGAAAAATGGAATTCCAGTGTAGTTTTTATTTGCATTTCCCAGATGGCTAAAGATGTTGAATGTTTCCTTAAGTTTCTCAGTCATATGAATTCTCTTAATTGAGAATCTTTGTTTAGCTCTGTTCCTTCTTTTTAATTTGGAGTGTATAAATTTTTGATATCTGGTTTCTTGAGTTCTTTACATAGTTTGAATATTTTTTCGCTATTGGATGTGGAGTTGGTAAAATTTATGTCCCATTCCATAGGCTTCTGTTTTGTTCTATTGGCAATGCCCCTTGACTTACAAATGCATTTGAGTTTCATAAGATGCCACTTATTAATTGTTGACCTCAGTGTCTGCACTACTGGTGTTTTATTAAAAAATTGTTTCAGTGTGTTCAATTTTATTACTATCATTACTAAAATGTGTTCATTTTATTTACTATCAGGTTTAGTGTATCTGATTTTATGTTGAGGTCTTTGACTTACTTAATCTTGACCATTTGATGTTATATGTAAGCTTGCTGTAAAATGTCTTTATTATGTTTAATTATGTCCTTTGATTGCTAATCTGTCTAAGACTTTTATTATGAAATGGTCTTGAGTTTTGTCAAGAACGTTTCTGTATGCAATGAGATGATTACTATGAATTTATGTGAGGGAGGCTATCAGCAATTGGGGGATCTATAATTTTTTCTATTTTGAGTTTTTATGTGGTTTGGGTATCAGGGTAACTGTGGCCTCATAATATAAATTGGATAATGGATTTACATTTTGCAATAATTTGAGGAGTATTGACGTTAACATTTTTATAAATGTCTGATAGATTTATGAACTAAAACTAAAACCATCTGGCCTGGAGCTCTTTTGGTTTTTGTTTCTTCTTTCTTTCTTTCTTTCTTTCTTTCTTTCTTTCTTTCTTTCTTTCTTCCTTCCTTCCCTCCTCCTTCCTTCCTTCCTTTCTTTCTTTCTTTTTTTCTTTCTTTCTTTCTTTTTCTGTTAATATTTTTTGTTTTTGGTTTTGAGATTTTAAGGATTGGTTTTGTATCAATAGAGGGTTATAGGTTTATTTAAATTGTTTATCTGGTCTTGACTTAATTTAGATGAGTGGTATTTATTGAGAAAATTATTATTTATAATTTTTCAATTTGACAAAGTATGTGCATTTAAAGTTTGTTTTTATGATTATTTGGGGTTCCTCAGTATCTATTATTATGTCATCCTTATCAGTTTTCATTTTGTTAACTTAGATATTCTCATTTGTATCTTTTAATTTGTATAAGAGTTTGCCTATCTTGCTGGTTTTCTCTAAGAACCAACATTTTGTTTCATTGATTCTTTGTATCTTTCTCCTTCCAGTTTATTCATTTTAGTTGTGAAATTGATTACTTCTCACCATCTCCTTCTTTTTGGTGTGCTTGTTTCCCTCCCCCCAGGGCTTTCAAGAATGTTGCTAAATTACTAGTATGAGATGTCTTCAACTATTTTTTTTCTAGGCACTTAGTACTATGAAATTTCTTCTTATTGCTTTAATTGGGTTCCATATATTTGGATATTTTGTGTATTCATTTTCATTTACTTCTAGAAAATCTTTGTTTTTTCTATTCATGTCTGGACCCATTTTTCATTTAGTAAAGAGTTGTTCTTCCAATTTTTGTTGTTGTTTTTGTTCTTGTTATTGTTAATCTAGCTTTAATTCATGTGGTCTGATGAGATGCAGAGGGTTATTTCAATCTTATTAAATTTGTTGGGACTTGTTTTGTGACCAAGTATGTCATCAATTTTGGAGAAAGTTCCATGAGGTACTGAGAATAAGGTATATTCTTTCCAGTTTGGATGAAATGTTCTGTAACTATCTGTTAAGTCCATTTTGTTTGTTACATGTGCTAGCTCTAATATTTCTCTGATTAGTTTTTGTTTGGATGACCTGTCAATTGTTAAGAGTGGAATACTGAAGATACCTGCCCTCATGCTACAACCTGCCTGCTTCCTAGGAGTTGGCAGTAACTAGACAGAGGTGAGAATCTTGCCCAAATACCCATGGCAGCTTGGAAAACCATGAGGTCCTAGCTGACTCAGGAACACCCCCTGACCCCACCCCAGGAGCTTCATCTTTCTTCCAGTCTGCTTTCTACCCTGGCCAGATCTCTGTACCTGCATGCATACTTCAGTGTGTGTGCTGCCCAGAAGCAAAAATATCCTGGACAGATGTCATCCAGACCCTAAGAGAACACAAATGCTAGCCCAGGATACTATATCCAGCAAAACTCTCAGTCACTATAAATGAAAAAAAACCAAGATATTCCATGATAAAGTCAAATATAAACTATTATCTTTCTACTAATTCAGGCCTACAGAGGATACTGAAACAAAATCTCCAAGACAAGGAAGGTAACTATACCCAGGAAAACACAAGAAATTAACCATTTCACAACAAACCCAAAAGAAGAGAATCATGCACATATAATAATCCAGCAACAAAAAAGAATAACAGGAACTAACAATCACCTGTCTTTAATATCTCTCAATATCAACGGACTCTATTCCCCAAATAAAAGACACAGGCTAACAGACTGGATACATAAATAGAATTCAGCATTGTGGTGCATACAAGGAACACAACTCATTGACAAAGACAGACAATACCTCAGAGTTAAAGACTGGAAAAAAGTTTTCCAAGTAAATAATCCCAAGAAACAAGATAGAGTTACTATTCTAATATTCAATAAAATAGCCTTTCAAACAAAAGTTATCAAGCAAGATGCTGAAGGAAACTACATATTCATCAAAGGAAAAATCCACTAAGAGGAATTCTTAATCCTGAACTTCTCTGCCTCAAATGCAAGAGCATACACATTCATAAAAGAAATGTAGTTAGCCTCCAAGAAAACAAATAACCCGATTTTAAAAGTGGGGTACAGAGTTAAACAGGGAGTTAATAACAGAAGAATCTCAAATGGAAGAGAAGCACTTAAATGAATGTTCAAAGTCCTTAGTCATCAGAGAAATGCAAATCAAAACAAGTTTGCAATTCTACCTATCTTAGAGTGTTACTGCTATGAAGAGATACCATGACCAAAGCAACTCTTATCAAGGTCTGTCAGGCTGTGGAAGGGTATCTTGGTTCTTGAGTGGGCATGGGCCTTGCACCCCAAGACTCCAAGGGAGAAATGGCAGGTGTTTGGCCACACCCCCAGAACCCAGGGTCCTGACACATGGTCTAATCTCCATTTAATCTGCACCATTCAGTCACGTAGGACACAGGTAGAAGGCATGGCTACAGGCCTCAGCATCGAGAAATTTTCAAACTAATGAGATACCTGAAGGCCAGAGGGTGTAGCCAATTAAGTGTTCTTTCCCAGACCCTTCCCTCTTTCTCCCTCCCTATTTAACTCAGGTCTTCCCTGAGTTTCATGGGGGGCGGGTGGTGTACCTAGACCATCTACCACACACCATGGTAATAAAACTCCTGTAACTCTGGACTTTCTAGATTTATCGGGACCTGCTGCATGGAAAGCCTTGCTGTGTCTCCGCTACGATAATTCCTACAAAGAACAACATTTAATTGGTTCTGGCTTACAGGTTCAAAGGTTCAGTCTGTCATTATTAAGGTGGAAGCAGGGCAACATCTAGACAGACATGATGCAAGCAGAGCTGAGAGTTCTGCATCTTCATCTGAAGGCTGCTAGTAGAAGACTGACTTCCAGGAAGCTAGAATAAGTGTCTTAAGCCCTGCTGACAGTGACACTACTACTCCAACAAGGCCACACCTCCTAATAGCACCACTCCTTGGGCCAAGCACATACAAATCATCACACTCACACCAATCATAATGGCTAAGATCAAAAACTCAAGTGACAACACATCTGATGAGCTTGTGGAGAAAGAGATACACTCCTCCATTGCTGGGAGGATTGCAAACTGGTACAACCACTCTAGAAATCAATCTTGATGTTCCTCAGAAAAATGGAAATAATTCTACTTAAAGATCAAGCTATATTACTCTTGTTCATATACCCATAGACACAGCATCATACCACAGGGAAATGTGCTCCCTCATGTTCATAGCAGCCTCATTTGTAATTGCCAGAAACTGGAAACAACACAGATGTCCCTCAACTGGATAATGGATAGAAAAATGTGATTCATTAACACAACGAATTTACAGCTATTAAAATCAAGGACATCATTAGTTTTGCAGGCAAATGGATCAAAATAAAAGCATCATCCTGAGTGAAGTAACCCAGACCTAAAGGAACATAAACGGTATGTACTCAGTGAGTAGTGGATATTAGCAAAAAGTACAGAATAACTAGGTTACAACCCACAGACCGTATAATAAGCAGAAAGGCCCAAGTGAGGATATTTCAATTTCACTTAGTAGGGTGAAGGAACTAATCCCAGCAGACAAAGGGTGGGATTGACTTTTGTGGGAGAAGTGAGAGGGAGGAAAAAGGGGAAGAGGATCAGGTATGATGGGGTGTGGGGATAAGAGAGAAGCCTAGAAGGCCCAGAGAATGAATGGAGATAAGCAACATTGAGGGGTGAGAGGTGGAAGAACCCTCCAGAAAGTACCAGAGACCCAGGAGGTGAGAGACTTCTAAGGACTCTGTGTGGGTGACCTTAGCCAAAATGTCCAATATTGAGCAAAGAGAACTCAAAGAGTTCATCTCCAGTAGATAAACAGGGCCTCAAGTGGAGAGACAGTGTTACTCACTCACTGTCAAAATTTCTGTTCCAGAACTGTTTAGCATCTAAAAGAACTACAGAGACAAATGGATTAGAGACTGAAGGAAAGGCAGTCTAATGACTGGCTCAGCTTTGCATCCATCTCATGGGAGGGCACTAAGACTTGACACTATTACTGATGCTATGATGTGCTTACAGATGGGAGCCTGGTGTATCTATCCTCTAAGAGGCCCTACTAGCAGCTGACTGAGACAGAAGCAGGTGTTTACACTCAGTCATTGAACTAAGGTCCAGTACCACTATGCTTGAATTAGGGAAAGGATTGAAGAAGCTAAAGGGGAGAGGACCTCATAAGAAGACCAGCAGTCTCAACTTATTCAGACCCTAGGAAGCTCCTGGAGACTAAAACACCAAACAGAAACATGCACAGGCTGCTCTGATGCCCCTGGTAAAATATATAGTAGAGATCTGCCTGGTCATGTTTCAGTGGAAGAAGATGCACTTGAGGCTCCAGGGAAGGGGAAGGTCTGGTGTGTGTGTGGAATCACCCTCTCAGAGGCAAGGGGAAGGAGGATTGATAAGAGAAACTGTGGGAGGGGGGCTGAGAGGGGACTAATGACTGGAATGTAATAAATAAAATAATAAAAAATAATTTTTTTAGAAAAAGTGACATATTGAAGTTTTACTATCACTGTATGAGGTCAACTTGTGATTTACATATGTATAGTATTTTCTTTCTTTTTTCTTTCTTTCTTTTTTTTTTTTTTTTTTTTACAAAAGTCCTTGCCCTTCTATTTGGAAATAGATATTAATAATTGAGATGTCATTTTGGTGGATTTTTTTTGTTTGATGAATATGAAGTATCCTCCATGTGTTTGAGTTAGTTTTAAATTGAGGTCTATTTTTTTTAGATATTAAAATGGCTATATTATCTTTAATATTAAATATTAAATATTTAAGGTCCATTTTCTTAAAATATTTTTCCAAACTTTGGCAATAGATAGTCTATATCTCAGGTGAGTTTCTTGGATTCACCGGAAGAGTGACTGATGTTTTTATATTCCTTCTATATCTCTGTGGTTTTTTTTATCCAGGAATTAAGAAATGATATTTAAATATCAATGGCTAACAATTGTTAATTTCTTTTATTTTTTGGTGGTCTTGGTGGTGGTGGTAGTGGTGGTGGTGGTGGTGTGTTTTCTTTTTCTTTTTTTTTTGTGTGTTTTCATGGTTGTAGTTCACCTTTTTAGATTGACTTTTTCTTCTAGCATCTTCTGTAGTGAAGGATTGTAGATAAGTATTGTTTAAATTTTATTTTATCATGGAATGTATTTTTTTCTCCATCTTTGGTGACTGAAAGTTTTGCTGGGTATAGTAAGCTGGGTTGCCATCTGTAGTTTTGTACAATATTCTTCACATCTGACTAAGGCCTTCTGGATTTTAAAGTCTTCATTGTGAAGTCAGGTGTAATTATAATAAGTCTGCTTTTGTATGTTACTTGATATTTTTCTCTAGCAGCTGTTAATATTGTTTTCTTTGTTCTTCATATTTATTATTTTCATTATGTTTTGAAGGGAATTTATTTTCTGGTGAAAATTGCTTGGTGTTCTGTATACTTATTGTATTTTTATAGGCATTTCCATTCTTAGGTTAGGAAAATTTTCTAAATTTAGTTAGAGTTATTTTTTTGGCCTTTGACCTGGGATTCTTCTCATTCTTCTGTTTCTACTCTTCTTAGGTTTTGTCTTCTAATAGTGCCTAGTTTTCCTATATGATCTGTGTAGTAATGTGTTAGATCAACATTAATGTTCTTCTACCACTTGTCTTTCTTTCCTTCTTTCCTTCTTTCTTTCTTTCCCTCTTTCTTTCTTTCTTTTTTCTTTCTTTCTTTCTTTCTTTCTTTCTTTTTTCTTTTTTCTTTCTTACTTTCTTTCTCTTTTTCTTCCTATCTTTCTTCTTTGTTCTTGGCTTTCTTAAGAATTTATTTGTTTCCCCCAATTGTTTGTGTTTTCTGAGATTTCTTTAAGAGATTTATTCATTTCCTCTTTAAGAAGCTCCATCATCTTCATACTATTGTTTTTTTTTTTCTTGTCCTTCAACTATATTTGAATATTCAGGGCATTCTATGGTAGGGTAGAGGAGCTCTAGTGGAGACATTGTCCTGACTGTTACTGATTGTTTTCTTATGTTGGCATCTGGGCATTTGGGCTTACTGTAACTATAGTTCTAGATGATATCTAGATTTGTTTTTGTCGGTAGATGTTTTGTTCCTTGGTTTGTTTTTGTTCTCTGGATTTCATAGGATGTGATGGTCGTATGCTGCCTGTTTTACTAAGCTGCTTACCTGGGATGTTCCCAGGGAATGTCCATTGCTGTTAGAAGATGGATGGATCAAGAGTTGGGAATTGGAATTTAGAAGAGAATGGTCTGTGTGATCCACAGGAGGAGTATATAAGAGGGAAGGAAAACTACAGCTGATGTTCTCTTGAGGCACTGGAGATGAGTTTGATGGATTGCTGCTCTTTTCTCTTTGTGATATGTAACTTAATATACCCAGTCTCATGTTGACTCTTGAAAATCTTTATAAATCAATATATGGATTCTTCTTATTAGAAGAATACTACAACCATGAACATTCTACAAACTCAGCTGCCACATGTGACTTTAAAAAAGCAGAACCTCTATTCCTTCAGAATGTATTAGAAGTTTTAGAAAAATGAAAGATTTTCACATTTATATCTTTATACAGTAGCGTTTTGTTTCAGATATAATGCTGCTGGTAAATTATTTAAGTTCAAAATTTTCTGAAAGTGTTTTATTTGCAAAATACAACTTTTATATCTTTTTAAGTATATCCATGTATGCATGTAAATAAACACATTTGAAAAAAATTGACTAAAACTTAAATCAACATTTCTTAGAAAAACTTTTGGCATACACTAATATACAACTAAATAGCATTATTATAAATGTTAATGTCATCTTTTATTATAGCATTTATTCTGCTAACGTGAAAATTCTTATTTGATTTGTTTTAGCTACAATTATGAAAGTTGACACTGCAGGGAGGTAAATGGATTGTTTTTGTCTCATCTCTTCAATACCAACTTCATAACCATTTGTCATAACATAACGATCATTTTAAACCAATCTTCCTTCCTGACAAGAAAACTCTCAAACATTGTTTTAAGTTATAATCTTAGATGCTCTAGTGTAAATTACTGCCAGCTGCAATGTAGTCCAAGTGAGGAGACACTCAATGGGACATTTTTTGTCCAGGATATTTTTCAAAATAGAAATAAATAAGAAATATGCTGTAGCTTTATTTGTTTCTGTGCATTAATTTTTTTCTTTATCTGTTCCCCCCTCCTTTTTTTTTGTCTGCATCTGTCTTCTGGAACAGAATTTTAAACTCAAGCATAATTTTGATAACCTAATTAACAGACTCATCTTTAGATCTTTCAAGTATAGCAGTCTATGGTAGGACTGTAAATTTTCTTTGGTAAAGTTTATTTTGTATTTGATTAGATGCACAATTAAGAAGTAAGCTAATGTTGGAATGCAAATGTGATTAACTTGTTTTGGAAATATTTCATTTAGGTGGACAAGGTAATTTTTTTATTGCCTGATTAAAAATTACAAGTACTAACCAACACATTTTCTTAAAATGAAGTGAAGACATATTTGTTAACAGGTGAGAATCTACAATTTAATGAATTCCTCATATCACAAACAGATAGCTACTATTAAACAAACATTTCTATACTTCTTTTTCAGACTGAGCTTTCTTTTCTTCTTTCATCGCATACTTCTGGAGTTTATTTTCAAAGCCATTGCCATGTCCAATTTCACATATGACTGATCACTGAATGCCTTAGTAATTAACTCCTCTGCAGCATTTCAACATTCCATTCACTGTGTGTCTCAATTTATCAACTTATCAAGATTATTTTGCTTATCATTCTGATGTTTCAGTCTCTGACCAAACAAGAATGTTCCTCTTCATCTTTCAAGAATTTAAATGTAAGTCAGAAACATATATATGTTGTAGATAAAGAAACTTTCCAATAAAAGCAACATTAGATAGTTCATTTCCTATTACAGTCAAATATGGCTGGTATGTGAATCCAAGCACTTGACAGAGCTACAGCTTATACAAAGAAGTGCCAGAGTGACATGGCTCTGATGAAGAAGCTTCATCCAAGAGGACCCCTGACCGAAGATCAAAGCAGAGCTCCTACTGGGAAAGAAATGTAGAAAAACAAACTAAAGTGAAATCTTCTTTTTAATGTATCAATTGACTAAACTCTAGAACTCCTGGTGGGAAAATGTAAAGAGATGGATATGGGACACCTCCACAGGGGGGGAAGATATTCTCACTATCCACTCTTGATGCTATTTCCTTTCAATAATGTCTTCCACAACACTTGTACCCAAGATACCAACTTCTATATGCTGCATTTCTAGACATTTTATAAACTTTTTGTATTGCTTTCTTGTCCCCAAACTACATATTACATCTAAACTACATATCTAATCCAGAAATGGATTAAATTATGTTCTATATGTTGAAAATTTTTATAATGTTGATGACAAAAGACAATTTTATTACAGAAGTTACTTTATTGATATTTCTGTGTTTGTGAGCCCTTATGATGGATCTATCTGTGTACACTAACATCTAATAGTATACTGGGAAAGGAAGCTGGACATCACTGTTTAATGACCCTTGAGAGAAAGGCTAGTGAAAATTCCAAATCAAGTCATATTTCATAATCCTCTCACAGTTACTCACAGGTACACCACAAAAGATTCATTAAGCACTTACTCTAAGAAGTGAATGCAAAGTAGTATAAGATAGCTCAAATCAAGGAAGACTAATTCTGAGTTTCTATGACATGAGCACAATCAGTATTTTAAAGTGTAGGGCCTTGATAAATATCTGCTATATTTAGATATTTCAAAGACATTAGTAGAGCTTGCTTTCAAAAACATATTTGTATTCATTTATTCTCTGTGAAAGTTACTTCTAGTAATATGATCCTAGAATTATTGTTCAAATTTTTTTATTATCTGATAATTAATATCCAGTGGATATTTGCACAAAATAACAACTGTACTTACTGAATATCACATAGATCAGATGTCCAAACTATTTTCACTGAGGAAATGGAGGTGTTTTGACTTTAGTAGTATTAGTGAAAAAGATATTAAAATGTCTCTTTTTATTTCAAAGAGCAGTATCAGTTGAATATTTTAGCTATTTAGTATGTAGTGATTATATTTTGTCTATGATCTTTTTGAAAGTAGACGTCTTTGTATCATATGAATGAAAAGGTTATTTTTCTAACTATTCCTAAAATATTCTAAAAGAGGTACTTATGTATTCTGAAGGAAAAATTTGTATCATAATGCCTATGTATGTAGAAGGCTCTGTATATGGTCTTCAGTAAAATGTAAATGGATCAGAAAAGAAGGGAAGGAACTGAAAGTATATTAACAGCTTGAATTGGCAGGAATGCTGAAATCTATATGCACTTCACAAGAGATTAACATTTGCAAAGACACAGATATGTTGAAGTAACTATAGTTTAAACAGTAAGACTGGAAGAATGATACCACAGTTTGGACTCTTACCAATCATTCCTCAAGAAAAGAACTGCCAGGAATATTGATTTGAACAGATCTTTGTAAATGTGTTATTTATGGTTTTTCTCTGAAAAGGGAGTATTTGTGGGCCTGCTAAACAATGTGACCTGTTATTTGAATAGTTGACTATATTCCTCTTTAGATTGATTATCTGAATCCTGATACTAGAGAACATGATACCTCAAAATTTGTTTGAAAAAAACAACTTAATTATAAATACTAATGGGAAAGGCATCACACCTGGAATCTGTTTGCATTTGTATGCACTTCTGACTAGATCTCTCTAAATAAATAGATGCAGTGTCTCAGACTCAAAAAGATGCAATACTTCAGGGGAAATTAGGAAAGACATGGCTCTTCTACAGTGTTATTTATTGGAAAGCAACTTTGTCTAGGATTTCCTACAGAGCACACAAAAAAAGGAGATTGCTATCCTGCTGAAATAGAAAGTATTAAGGAGGAACAGACTAACCAGAGGGAAAGGTACATTAGGATTCTTTATAGTAAACATGGGCAACAGATCATCATGCAGGAGCCTGTGTGTTCCCTGTGGTGCTTGTGAACTCTGCACAGCAGTGTTCTCAGGAATGCTTTTAAGTGCTCTTTAAAGAAGAATTTCCTAAGAATGAGAAAAAACGATGAATTAAGGATCAAGAAATTTATACTCCTTCCACCTCAAGAAATAAGCTACTGTGTTGAAACTTCCCCAAATTTTCACATTTGAAGTTTTATATTTTTTCTTGATTTTTTTCAGTTGTTAAGGAAAACACACACACACACACACACACACACACACACACACACTCACATGTTGCAGAGGATTTTATTCAGGAATTATGATGAAAATTCACATGTTAATTAATTTGAAGACAATGAATGTTTTTTCTCATTATTCATTGTTGTTTACAGAGTTGGAGGAAAGCATTATAAAGTAAAACTAATACCATACTGGAGGTTTTTATAGTCATCCTTCATTCCAGGATTTAAGACCAAACACTAAATGAACATTATGCAAACTGCTAGCTCTAAGGTTTAAATTTTAGGGAGCTCATCATGTTTTTGCTAATCAGGTCTCATTGAAAATCACACTGCCTTTAAGTTTCTTGATTAAATACATTATTCAGGTAGCTACGTTTTCACAAATATGTCATATGCATGATAAATATTAAACAAGTTGCTAGATTAGAGTCAACAATTCCTCTGAAGTGATAGAATTTCAGCAAAACTAGCATGTTGGAAAATTAGATATTTCTAATTAATTCTATTTGATAATAGTTTAGTTATGTTTATGATTGTTGTTATTAGAAAAGAAAAACTATAACCTTTATTTTTAAACTTCTTCTTTTTTATTGCTTTACAGAAAAACTCCATAGAAACAATTCTGTTCCATCCTACCCGCATGTTTCAGATACTCTCACCTGTGACATACCTTAGGAAAGTCAATTTGTAATTTCTACCTTATGTTTTCACTTCACCTTAAAACACAGTCTAACTCTGAACTTGCATGCAAACACATGTGTATTTGTTTCATTTCTGATATACAGATAGGAGAGAAAAATAATACTGTTGTTATGCAAATATATATCCACCTATCATTAACATAAAAACATCATCAAATATAGGTAAAAGCCATTACAGGACTGTTAAAACACATACAACTACAATTATGGATAGTTTCATGAAGAACCTTTAAGACAGTGAGTTCTGTTCTAAAACCAAGTGTTCTACCTTAAAGAAACATGTCTAGAAAAACCATCTCCACCTTCATGCTCACTGTAGGTTTATAATAAATTCAAACGAGGTCATCTAAATCAATGATTCTCAACCTTTTGCAACCATAGAATTATTTTTGTTGCTACTACATAACTGCAATTTTACTACGGTTATGAATCCTAATATAAACAATTTTAGAGATAGAGATTTTCTGAAGGAGTTGTGACTCACAGGTTGAAAAATCACTGTCAGTATGCAATACATGTGAAATGTGAACTTTTTTTATACATGCAAGCACTAGAATGACTGAGAAAGCAACTAGTTTTTGATGTAGAGTCAGGTGTTGATCACAATAACATTGACTTACTCTGTCATATATTTCAGTGTTCTCTTTGTATGAAATTTGAAAAAATATGTAGTTTTTCTATTTACATAGAGCATGAAAAGAATGTTGATAAATCCATTTTTAAATTTCAAGTGATTTTCATATTAATTTCTAAATAAAAAGATTGTACTATATTTATTTAGTTATGTGTGCTTGGTATGTCTAAGTCCAGGGTACGTCATGTGTATTCCAACCATCACTTTTGAAGGTCAGAGAGCATCTTGGGAGAATTGGTTCTTTCTTTATTAAATGGGTCCCAGGAATCATATACAAGCAGTCATTACTGGAGACAAATGTGTTTACCAGTTAAGCTGTCTTGTAATCCATAGGTCATAAATAAATTATAGAATCAGAACACACAGTATACACATAATGAAATTCTCAAAAATATATTCAAATAGAGATAATAACTTGAGTTAAAAATTTGATCTTTTTGATTTTGAGATCTATTTGATTTTTTCAAAATATGTTTGTTTTTTATTTGAGGTTTTTCACTGCTTGCACAATTTTGGGGAAGAATATGTTATTTTTGGTTATCTTTCTGTGTGAACTATTGATCTTCAATGTATAAAAAGATCTGAAATTTACTGTGATGTACCTTTTTACTCAATACTTTTTAACTTTTTATCACTTCCTTAGAGAAAGATAAAAAGTTAGTTTCGCAAGTCACAGTTGTGGGGTCTGGCGAAAATCTAACACTCAGGACACACTAAGTTTTCTTTTTCTTCTTCTTTTTTTAATTTTTAAAAGTCTTTATTGATTCTTTGTTAGTTTCATATCATACATTCCAACCTATTTATCTCCTCATTCTTTTGTATACACACACACACACACACACACACACACACACACACACACACACACCCCAAAGCATAGAAAACATCTCAACATCTCATCAAGAAAACTGTAGTATGTCACAGTGTGCCCCACAGTATTTCCCTCTGTCTATATGTCTTCACTTGCCATTGGTTATTGCAAGGAGTCACTGGTCTGGTTTGACACTTCTCGATTGTGTGACATCACCTACATTGGATCTTGAATTAGACTCCTCCCTGTTATCTTGTTTTTGTTCAGTATCATGGAAATCTTGCAGCTTTGGGTTACCTGGACTTGCCTTTTCATGCATCCCAAGCTGCCATGCCACCTAATGTCGATGTTCTCAGGAGGCAGGGTCAACTCTCCAGCTCTAACACCCTCAGGATTGGCTCTCCCATACCTTCAAGATCATGAGCATCTCCTTTGTGTTGCCTAGGCCAGGTGCAGGGCATGCCCTCCTAAGTGCTACAGCCAATGAGGGTGCAGGGCAGATCCCTGTCTCATGCTTTTAGAGCCAGTTATTCTGGCTACTGCAGATAGTGAAGGTTGGAGGGGCATCACTCCCACACCAATACTACCTCAGAGCAGAGGACTTACAGGACCATCTTTACCCTGTTCTCACTCTTATGGCCTACTCACCTACGACACCCCACCTGACACCAGGGCAAGCCTTACTGTGCTGCTCAAGGCAAGTGCAGCACAGGAAGGAAAGGTAAAGCTCTTCCACTCTCAGTACCTCTGAGCCAATCTAGTTCTCCCAACTGCCTCAGCTGGTGAAGGGTGAGGGGAGTGCATGTATGGAGGGGGGGAGTTGCATTATCCCCTTCACCAACTCTACCTCACAGCAGAAATTAAACCAAGTTTTCTTAGCCAGAACAACTTCATTGATTTGAACAACAAACAGACCCACCAGAGATGCAGTGCAGACTTTGGAGTTAATACAGCAGCCCAACTCTTCTGGGAGATCGTGTTTCTGTAGAGTGAAAAATTGTAAAGACCATTTTATGAAATATATACAGGCTTTTTCTTTACCCTAGACCTGAGCAAAAAGAATGCAGGTTCTAGAAAGTGGAACTGAATGTAAGATTTCAGGCCTTCACTGCCCTGGGATACATGCCAGGAAGAGTATTAACATTCCTCATGCCTCAGGGAAGAAAACCCACCTGTGGGTTGGGAAGGGCCAAAGCAGGAAGACACATTTCTGACCACAAAGAAAGATGCAAGTCATCTAGGTGAGGCTGGGAAGCTAGTAGCTACGATGACAGGGTAACAACTGAGAAATAGTTGAACAAGTGACATGGCAAGACCACATTTTTGTGAGGAATGGGTGTGCAGAGTGCTTTCCACATGATCCTGAATCATTTAGGTTCAGGCTCCTCTGAAATGTTCCACTATTTTTATGTTATGTATCCTTGACAACCCCTCAGCCCCCTTCCCACCCCCCTGGTTTGTGGTTTCCCCCTTTAAAAGCCCTTCTCAGACTGACTGGCTTTGTCAATTCAACTCCTGCTCAAGTGAACTGAATTGACCTTGGCTAGCCAACTAACTCTCCTCCTTAATAAACCTCTGCTGATTGCATCCAGGTACAGTGTCTTGTGAGTTTATGGGTGGCTGTGACTTCCCAAGACTTGAGTAAGGGTATCCCAAGTTTGGGGGTCTTCAGTTTCAAGCCTAAAAACTACAAACAATGTGGTTCACAAATTCAAAAACAAGTAGTCGGGCCATATAAGATTACAAAAGAGGGAAGAACAGTAGGATGGTTTCTTAATAAGAGGTTTCTGAGTAACCGATTTTAAGGTTGGAACACTGAAGGAATGGAAAAAATAGAGACAACACATTTGTGCCCTTGTCTTGATCTTAAATGGTGATCAAGTCCCAGCAAAAGAGTGACTGGCTTATGATGGCAATATTTGTGCTAAGCTTCATCCTTACAATGTCAAGAAAAAAAATTGTTTCTCATAAAATAATTCAATGTATTTACAAGAACTCCATGGTTTCCATGAAGCCTTTATCTTTCACACTGTTGACCAGCACTGTATCTACACATCACACATGTGTATTGAACACTTGAAATGTTGTCAGTGTGATGAAGTGAGGGCATTTTGTTTTCAATTTTTCCTGTGGCTAATTGATTTTATTATTTTCACTTTTTAAATAAGATATTTTAACAAGATTTTACTATGTAACCTGTGATGGTTTATATATGTTAGGCCCAGGGAGTGGCCCAGGGAGTTACGACAGAAGTTGTGGCCCTGTTGGAGTAGGCATGGCTTTTTTGGATTAGATGTGTCACTGGGGGTTTAGGCTTTAAGACCCTTATCCTAGCTCTGTGGAAGCCAGTATTCTGCTATCAGCCTTCAGATGAAGATATAGAACTCTCAGCTCCTCCTGCATCATCCCTGGCCAGATGCTGCAGTACTCCTGCCTTGATAATAATGCACTAAAGTTCTAAACCTGAAAGTGAGCCCCAATTAAATGTTGTTCTGAAAGACCCCCAAAGGGAGATCCTCACTCAAATTCAGATCAACGTGCACCCAAGAACACATGAGAGACCTCCTTGATGTAATTGTAAAATGTAGTTTAATGGCAAGGGCCCTCTGGTCAAAACATATCGCATGCAGAGGATAGAGGCTTCGACGAAGACCCCAAGAAATTTGGTATATTTATAGGCAGGGGATGGGGTGAGTAGGAACATTTGGCGAGGTTACACACAATTGGATATTTCAAACATCAGCAATTTGCGTAAGTAATCATTTGAGCTGGTAGGATGACTAGTTATTTTTTGACCATGAAACCTAGGACCTCCCAGAAGTGGAGGGAGAAAAGTAAACACCAGATAGCCCATTACTCAGTTGGGCTTGTTTGGACTTGTCTGGGCACGTCTTTGCATGCCCTTTTTTTTTTTTTTTTTTTTTTTGTCACCCTGCCCCTGGAGGGACTTAATATTTTTATTATGGCTATATTTAGCAAGTTATTGGTGGTTTTTACTGATTTTTTGTTATGTGTTTCAAACTGCTTCCAAATTTTATTCTCACAGTTCTTTATAAGAGTTGCCTTGGTCAGGGTGTTTGTTCATAGCAGTAAATCCCCAACTAAGACACAGCCCAACTTGGCCTTGAACTCACAAGGATTCTCCTGCCCAACCTCTAAATGCTTCCATTGCAAATATTTATCATTACATTTAGCTTATTTAAATTTAAATTGTCATATTGATTAGTGACACTGGGCATCACAGATAAAGTAAACTTACAAATGTTTTGTTCCACCTGGCAAGCTGCAAATGTGCTTTATGGGAAAGTATTTTCAAATAAAATTTAACACTGTTTTTTTAAGCATTTTTAAGATACCAATAATTTTATTTTTAAAATATTAAATAATATGAACTCTTCAGACTCCCCTGCTTCATCTGTTCTTCACTCTTGCCCCTTTCCTGCTTGCACATCTGTCTCTCCTGGTATGTATATGTAAGTCTATAAAATGTAAATATTTTCCTCTCCTCTGGCACTATTATAGTCCTATTTGAGCAACTGAAGAGACTCAAGCATATTGGCTAAATGTAACATGTAGAAATTGACTAAAGTTTTATTTGCCTTTTTCTTTGCTTGTTTGTTTGTTTGTTTGTTTTTTCCCCTTTTGTAGCAGGCTAGTATCCAGTCTGACCTTGAATTGGCCAGCTACCTGCTTTAATTTTGTTAGTGTTAGGCTTACAAACTTGCATAGTCATGCTTGGCTGCACACATGAGTTACTTTTCTCCTTGTTCTTGCCAGATACCTCAAATGAAGCACCTTTGGGAAAGTAGAACAAAGCCTGACAGTCAGAAGTCTTGACACTCCTGGTCTTATTGTATTTGCAGCCTGTAAGCACATGATTGGCATTGGGGTGGTGCTATCAAACTTAAACTTTATCCTCAATAGAACAACCAACTACTAATAAGGGAAAAGAGAGAGATGTTTATGTAATGTTTAATTTTGTTCATCATTGTGATTGAGTTCATATCCAGCTAGAGAGTTAGCACAGAAGAGTTTTGAGTTTGTGAATAAGAATGGTTTCAGGGTGGATTAAGTGGAGTGTGTGTGTCATGGGATGGAAGCATATAATATTTACTATGGATGGTGATGTGTCATAGGCTATGGGTGTAGACTAAATATTGGGAATGGTGGACAGAAAGAAAAAGGAGCACACATACTCCCTTTTGTTTTTTTACTACAGCCGTTTCTTTCCTGCCATGACTGTACCATTAGCTAAATCAGCCCTTCCTCTCTTAAACTGAATCTTGTCATGCATTTGGTCACAGTAATTAGAACAGAAACCAATAGAATTTGAGTGAAAGCTAACGTCCATACATATTTAGTAAAGGTTTTTCTGTTAGTCTCTTTCCATGAACCTAGTCTCTCTGCTTTACCTGTCTGCGTGGCCTCATTCTCAATGCAGTTCTTGAGTGCTGCTGAACCTCTTGCTTTTATACGTAAGAAAACTGGAGCCCCACATCTCCATGGAAGAGGAGGTATAGCAGCTTGCAGAGTACATGTGTCCAACTGCAGTATATCAGGCCATGTGACCTGAATTTGGAGAACATTCTTTCCTAATAATAATTTGTCTATTTTTTTTTCCTTTATAACATCTAAATGGTTTAGTTGTTTCTTTCTTAACTGGCTTCTATTAAAACGTTTTGTTTGTTGTAATGTGCATACAAGTGGAATATTTTTTTATGTAGACTGCTTTTGAAGCTGTTTCACATAGCCTTTACAAAGACAGATCATGAGCATATTCATGGGTGTGTATAATTTAGAGTGGCAGAATTGGCCACTAAGAGATGACTGTGTCATGCCATGTTGTAGGAGAAGAGGACAGCAATCCAAATGAGTAGCACAAATACACTTAAGAATATTAGGAATTACATAAAATCCTTTCAAAAAAGCAAAGATGATTATAGACATTAGAGCGTGTATACATCAATGAGTCTTAAACTAAGGATGCAGGGAACAATAAAGTTCTTTTTACCTGACATATAAAAATGCAAAAAAACTTTCTGAAACTAATAATGATTAAAATATTTTATTTTAACTAGAAATATGGTAAGACACTTGAGAAATATAGAATCTTGACAATTTATGGATTTTAACTGTAAATATCATCTGTGATACATACAAAATTGAAGAAGTACAAATAAGAATGAGAGCTGGATTTTAAAATTAGTTATATGAAGGTTTTTAATTCCTGAATTTGCAGTAGTTGTTACACGTGAAAGAATATTCAGTAACATAGTCATGAGTGGATTTGCATTTGGAAGTAGACAGGGAATGTAGCTCATGTATAGTCCTCATCTAATACTGCATTCCATCCTCCCATTCCATTATTTTTCTTCATATTCCCTTATTTTTATTAAGATTTAGGAGAATGACTCCATTCTGGACAATGATTAGCATCAGCATGTACCCAACAATTAAAGCTGTTGAGATTTAAGATTTGGTTGCTAAATTCCTTGTGAGGAAAATATAAATACCATAAAACTGTGACAATTTCAGTAATGTTTATATTTTACTATTAAATTCTACTGGTTTGTTGTATTGATTTTTATGTTTAATCACATATTTGTGACAAAATATAGCATTTATATTTGTTTCAATTTGTAACCTACCTTGATAAAATAAAATTGAGTTTAAAAATATTTATCAGTCTTATTTAGCCCATTAATTTTTGGCTTGACATATCTCACTAAACTGAAAAATCAGCAACTGCAAACTTTCACAAATATATGTGATACTGAGGGAATGAAGATTTTCAGAGCAATATTCTTTAATAAGGATATTATCAAATAATGGTTAAGTTGCTAATTATCAAATGAGATGCAGAAATGTACTTGTCTTTTATAATGTTCTTAAAATTATTATGTGTAGTTCACAAAATGCTCCGGTAAAATATCTATCACATTCCATTTTTAATTATTAACAGTATATCTGGATGCAAGAAATGCCTTTAAAAGAGCTCTAGGTAGGAGAGGAGATCCTTGGTCCCATGAAGGCTGAACACTGAGTGGGGGGAATTTAAGGGTGGGGAGGTGAGAGTGGGGGGTAGGTGGGGCACATAATCATAGAAGCATGAGGAGAGGCATGAGATAGGAGGTTCCTGAGTGGTGGGGGGAATGGTGTAATGGGATTAAATCTGCAATGTAGATATAATATCCAATAAAAAAGGGGGGCTCTTTGAATCATGCCTTTATAAGAAATCCATGATTGATCTTTTTGCCAATAACAGAGGTAAAATCAGCTTGGTGAAATTTGTTAGAATCAACTATTGTTAATTCTTTTATAAAACCACTTATGGATATTTTTTCAGTTTTTCTTGGATAAATATATATATTTATCAAAGTATAATAATAATAATATATATGTATATATATATATATATATATTTGGAACAAAATATGAACACATGACTTGAGGGTCCCCCCATCTCCCTTCCCAACCCCAAGGTTGCATATTTCCATTCATTCTGCTGGTCCTCAGGGCTTCTCTCCTGTCTCCCCTCCACCCCAGTACCTGATCATATTCCCCTTTTACTCTCCCTCTCCACTCTCCAATCTCCACTCTTCCACCTACATCTCTCCCTCCCTCTGCCTCCCATGATTGTTTTCTTCTCTCTCACATCCTCATTTCCCTCCCTCACCTTCTGCTTGTGAACCTTCTTGAGTTCTGTGGATTGTATCCTAGGTATTCTGTACTTTTTTTTGGCTAATATTCACGTACTAGTGAGTACATACCATGCATGTTCTTTTGAGTCTGAGTTATCACATTCAGAATAATATTTTCTAGTTCCATACAATTTTCTGCAAAACTCATAATGTTCATGTTCTTAATAGGTGAATAGAATTTCACTGTGTAAGTGAACCACATTCTCTGTATCTATTCTTCCATTGTGAGACATCTGGGTTATTTCCAGCTTCTGGCTATCACGAATAAGGCTGCTATAAACATAATGGAGCACATGTCCCTGTGATATGGTGGGGCATCTTTTGGGTATGTGCCCAAGAGTGGTATAGCTGGATCTTCGGGTAGATCTATTTCCAATTTTCTGAGAAACCTCCAGAAAAAGACCTGGTAGGTGAGAGACTCTCAAGACTCAAAGGGAAGAACCTTAGATGGAATGCCCAACAGTGGGGAGAGGGAACTCATAGAGTCCACCTCCAGTAGAAAGACTGGGCATCAAGTGGAGGGATTGGATTACCATTCCACAGTCAAAATCTCTGACCCAGAGTTGTATCTGTCTAAAAGAACTGCAGGGAGAAAAATGAAAAAGAAACTGAGGTAAAGGCAGTCCAATGACTGGCCCAAATTGGAATCCATCTCAAGGGGAGGCTCCAAGGCCTGACCCTGTTACTGAGGCTATGGTGTGGTTACAGACAGAAACCTGCTAGCATGACTGTCCTCTGAGAGACCCAACAAACAGCTGATTGAGACAGATGCAGATACTTACACCTAACCATTGGTTTGAAGTCAGGGACCCTTGTGCTTGAATTAGGGAAAGGCTTGAAGAGGCTGAGGAGGAGGGCAACCATATAAGTTAACAGTAATAACCTATAAAAGCAGTCTCACCTATACCCTGAGATCTCTCAGACACTGAACAACCAACCAGGCAATGACTAAATTGTAAAAATTAAATTAAATAAATTTATTGATAATAAAAAAGAACACATTATTTACATTTACAAAGGAACTATTTAGTTGTATAGTATGCCATTTTAAAATATACATTATATTCTCAGTAATAATTGAGGATTGAAGTTTTTATATATGCTAAGAGAAATAAAAATAGTGCCTTTGTATCTTAGAAACATATAATTAGTCTAGTAACATTTGTTAGGTAATGAAAGTATGTGAACTAGGAAACTCAAATTGTTTAGCATCAGCATTCCTACTATAAGAGCTTTAAAAATTGTCCACTTCTGCTTCTTAAAACCTGCAAATACCATATCCTCTGGATAGGCACTGTCCCCGATTGAGGGATGGGGCCACCAACCCATCTCAAAAATACTAAGCCAGAATTTCTCCTGTCAAAAGGAAATGCAGGGACAAAGAGTGGAGCAAATAGTGAAGGAAAGGCCATTCAGAGGCTGTCCCACCTAGGGATTCATTCCATCTGCAGACACCAAACAGACACTATTACTGATGCCAAGAAGTGCTTACTGACAGGAACCTGGTATAGCTGTCCCCTGAGAGGCTCTGCCAGAACCTGACCAATACAAATGCAGATGTACACAGCCAAACATCAGACTGAGTGCAGAGGACTCCAATAGAGAAGTTAGGGCAAGGACTGAAGGAGGTGAAAGGGTTTGCAACACCATAGGTCGGACAACAATACCAATCAGCCAGACTCCTCAAAACTCCCAAAGACTAAACCACCAACCAAAGAGTACACAAGGGGGAACCCATGGCTCCAGTTGGATATATAACAGAGGATGGCCTTATTGAGTATAACTGGGAGGGGAGCCCCTTGGTCCTGTGGAGGCTCGATGGCCCGGGGAAAGGGAGTGCTAGGACACTGTGACAGGAGTGGGTGGGTGGATGGGTGAGCACCCTCATAGAGGCAGGGGGAGGGGAGGGTATAGGGTGCTTGTGGAGGGGAAACTGGGAAGGGGGATAACATTTGAAATGTAAATAAAATAACCAAAAATAATAATAAAAAAACTCTCAAGAGAGCCTTTCTGGAGGACTTAGTTTTATATACTGTTAGTTAAATATACTTCTGGTTAATGTAGAACCTATGAAATATTTCCTAAATATGATAATGGTAGAACTTTAATAGCTCAATATGAATGGTAATTATTTAACAATCAATACTTTACATGTGAGTAAAGGATTCACTCAAAGTTTCAGTTTTATGAGTCTCATGCTTATGAGAACATTTTGCCAGTGACATAAGCTATCAGGAACTGCTATGTGGAAAAATGTAGTAAAATAAACCCACAGTATATTCCTACATTTGTTGACATAAAATGGTTTGTTTTAAAAAGAACGAAATATGTAAAACTTTGTGTACAAAAGAGGAGTTATATACCACTAGATACCATTTATGTATCACTGAACTGATAAAAATAATCAATAAACCACAAGATTATTGCTTATATTCTAAAATTAACATTTTCCCTTGTAAAATCCATTTTATTTTTGTATATTTGTGTGTGTATGTCTGTGTGCACATGTGTACGTGTGTATGCAGGTATGTACATTTCTGTGTAACGGCATACTCAGAGGCTAGAAATAATGTTGAGTTTCTGGATCTTGAGTTACAGGCACTTGTAAGACACCTAACTTGGGTGGTGGGAACTGAACTCCAGTCCTCTAGAATATCAACCCACTGCTAAGCCATATCCAGCTCCTACCTTTATAGTTTTGTACTATAATATAAGTTTGCAAAGCTAAGGGTCTTTATGCTTGAAAAAAATAGCTTTCAGGAATATCATAAATGTGTAGAAGGTATTTGTCACCCTCAAACCCAAAGTACTGGTTAATAACTGTTCTGAGATTAAATAAAGACAAAATGATATTTTATTCTTTTTATAACTTAGTTTAAAAACCAGATGCATACTTCATCTTAGAATGAAAAGAATTTCAGTAGATTAAATTACTCAATCCATCAATAATACATTATATTAAAGTTTTATTGCTCTTTTCAGAATCAGACCAAGCGAGACTTTGATAAAAGTTGAATTTCTAACATAGTTCATTAAATTATTGGTAATAGTTCTTTAAAGTTTATTCCACTCACACATATTCACAAATATCACATTTACATAAACTCCTGAAGTATACTTCATACACTACCAAATTCCCAGCTCTACTCAGCTACAGAAATTACCAATTTATTTCATGGAAAATAGTTGTATTGATAAATATAGCTTACCAAGGAAATCATTTGATAACTGTTCTTGGCAAAATAGTGTAGTATTTTTCATCACTTCCAATATAATTGTTTATTTTTTTTTCTGGTAATTTGTGCCTTTCTTTACAAAGCAAATACACAATTATTTCATAGACTACAGAAAAGTGCATGCTATCCTAACAATTTACTTGAAAGACAAGAGTGAAATATACACGGGCTGGCACAGTATTGATGGCTATACTGAGGGCAGCCTTTAGGGCTGAACTGAGAGTTTAGCTGAAGTATCCATTTACAAAGTTGTGAATTTTATTAAAGAGACTAAACAAGGACAACCTTCTCTCCAGGAAGGTAAAGTAATGTTGATTCCACCTCCTGATGTGAAGGGACAGAGTGAAAGACTCTGTTTAATGGACAAAGAGAAATCTGAAGGCCTGGAAGAGAAGTACGTGCCCAACAACTATAATCACAGAACACACCAGAGCCTCCTTCTCTGAGAAACACGTGCACATTTGTTGTCAGGATAGAACTGGTCAAACGGTCTTCTCATTTAACCTCACCTTTGCAGTTACATCTGTGAAACATAAAAGAACACATACTATGAAGGATGAAAATTAAAAAAAAAAATCACTCTTTAATTGATAGGATAGAAGGGAACATCGTTCTGCTCAACTTCCATGAAAGCTAACATTTTAGTTGTTTATTAACTATTTCTAATAGTTTTAGATTTTTAAAGATTTTGTCATAGTTTATTTTAACACAAAATGCACTGAGATGTGTGATTCATGTCCCCACTATGGCGTATTTATATGACGTAAAATCAACTATCATTACTTTAAGTCATTTTTGTGGAATAAAAAAGCTTAAAATCTACAATTTTAGCTATTATAAAATCTGAAATATATTGAGAAAATTCTTAACATTTAAGTAATGACTGTATTCTTTTTCTGGCTACATATATTCTCAGATCCTTTCTATTTTCTAAGATTTAGAATCTCCAATATCAGTGTCTAATGGCAAAGTAAAATTTCTAATTATAATTTTTTTTCAGAATCTAATGCTGAATTTTATGTGTGTTTTAAAAAACATATTGTGTAATTAGGAGCTTTGAGATTTAAAATGCTTATTTGTTAATAATTATCTAATAAGATTTTATAACAAAAATCAAACAAGAAATTGAATATCTTATAATAATATTTCTGGCAATATTTGTATTTCCTGCCTTTTTTGATTACACAAGAATTACATGTTTGGGTGGTATGTATATTGCCTATACTCTATTATAAATATTATTTGTAAACACCAATGCAGAAGATTTGCCATTATATACATATGTCAATAACAATAAGACAATAGTGATAATTCAGTCAAATAAATTCTTGAAGATAAGAATATTTATCGTCTAAATTTAAGCAAAATTGAAGCCTATATAAATTCCTTTCAGTGCTTAAAGAATTTCTAAGTAGATTGGATGTGATTAAAGCCACAGTCAAGCAAAGTCAAAGTTGGCTTTGGGTCTTCAGCCTTGGCTGTCTAGAGCTCACTGCTTAGAAATTTGGTAGGGAGAGAGGTCCGTTAACTGTATTCAAATAAATTCCACTTCTTTAGCAATAGCAAACTTAAATGTCATATGAAGAAAAATAAACCTTGGTTCTATTAAACATGAAAGCTCACTGTAAAGGTGGGTTTTAAGGTGTCAGATGCGAAAGTCATGATTAGTGTGGCTACTGTCTATAGATCCAGAGAGAGAACTCTCAGCGATCCCTGAAGCATCATGTCTGCCTGTGTGCCATCATTCTTTCTGACATGGTGACAATGGGCTAAATCTCTAAACTGTAAACTAGCATAATTAAACATTTTTCTTATTAAGAGTTACTGCAAGTCTGTGCTCAGAGCTGACCATGTGCCACAGTGCCCAGAGCTGATCCCTTGCCACAGCACTCCTTACCCAAATACTGCCAGGACAGAGCTGGTCTCCCAGGCATGTGGATGGAGAGGCCTGTGATCACAGGTAAGACCATCATTTCTGCTCAGGGGGACCTACCTGAAACACTCAGGACACAGGAACTGAGGAGCAGCCTGAGACAGGATCCTTCCAGTTTCCATCTGTTCCCTGAAGCTAATCCTGTGCCACAGCTGTCCATACTCAAATTCCTCCTGGAGAGATCTTGTCTCCTAAGAGTACTGAAACACAGGCTTGCAGGAGGGACAAGCTACAGTCAGAGACAGCAAGGCCAGCTAACACCAAAGTTCACCAGATGGTAAGAGGCAAGGGCAAGAACACAAGCAACAGAAACCAAGGCTACTTGGCATCATCAGAACCCAGTCTCCCAATGCAGCAAGCCCTGGATAACTCAATACACCAGAAAAGCAAGACTGATTTAAATTCACATTTCATGATGATGATAAAGGATTTTAAGAAGGGCATAAATAACTTTCTTAAAAATTACAAGAGAACACAGGTAAACAGGTAGAAGTCCTTAAAGAGGAAACACAAAAATCTGTTAAAGAATTATAGGAAAACAAAACCAAACAGGTGAAGGAATTGAACAAAACCATCCAGGGTCTAAAAATAGAAGTAGAAACAATAAAGAAATCACAAAGGGAGACTACCCTGCTGATTGAAAAACTAAGAAAGAGATCAGGAGTCATTGATGCAAGCATCCCAAACAAATACAAGAGATAGAAGAGAGAATCTCAGGTGCAGAAGATACCAGAGAACATATTGACACAATAGTCAAAGGAAATCCAAAGTACAAAAAGCTCCTAACCAAATCATCCAAGAAATCCAGGACACAAGAAGACCAAACCTAAGGATAATAGGTATAGAAGACAGTGAAGATTTCCAACTTAAAAGGCCAGTGAGTATCTTCTACAAAAATATAGAAGAAAAATTCCCTAACCTAAAGAAAAGGATGACCATAAACATACAAGAAGCCTACAGAATTTCAAATAGATGGAACCAGAAAAGAAAGTCCCCCATCACATAATAATCAAAACACCAAATGCACAAAACAAAGAAAGAATATTAAAAACAGTGAGAAAAAAAGGTCAAGTAGCATATAAAGGCAGACCTATCAGAATTACACCAGACTTCTCACTAGAGACTATGAAAGCTAGAAGATCCTGGGAAGATGTCATAAAAACCCTAAGAGAACACTAATGCTAGCCCAGGCTACTTTACCCAGCAAAACTCGCAATTACCATAGATGGAGAAACAAAGATATTCCATGACAAAACCAAATTACACAATATCTTTTCACAAATCCAGTCCTACAAAGCATAATAGATTGAAATTTCCTTCACAAGGAGGGAAACTACACACAAGTAAAAGAAAGAAAATAAGGTTCTTTCAACAAACCAAAAAGAAGATAGCCACAAGAATATAAAAATAACATCAAAAATAACAAGAAGCAATAGTTACTACTCTTTATTGTCTCTTAACATCAATGAACTCAATTCCCCGAAAAATGACATAGACTAACAGACTGGATACATAAACAGGAGCCAGCATTTTGTTCCATAGAGGAAACATACCTGTCTGGTCTCCATTCTTTGTGTCCATCCTCACTCTCTCTCTTGCTGAACCCTGACCCGAGGACCAGAGCAGCTTGGGGCAGTGCAGACTCTTAACAATTTAACCCCTAAGGCTTTTGGCAGTGAGGGTTCCAACATTGACAGAGCAGTCCGCAACATTTTGGCCCCCAAACATGGAGCAGCTCGGGCTGCAACATTTTTGGCGCCCAAAATGATAGATGATAGGGGCTGCCTTTGGACTCCTGGTTGAGAAATGCAAGGAGCCGGGGGATTTTTGCAGTTTACCTCTCGAGACATCTTTCCTGTCTTTAATTTTTATAGCTGATTAATTAAGTCCTGATACTCTATTTCTGAATCTAGTTGTTGTTTAAGAACAGATATTTTTTCCTGTAACTCCCTTATGGGATCTATAACCACCATCTCCATTGAGGGAGCACTTGGAGGCAGACATGCATAGGGAGGGGTCTTCAGGAAGAGGGCCATTCAGGGTCGTAATGTTTGGCTGCCTCTTCCTCTAGGTCAGCATAATCTGGCTCTTACAAATCATCATCAACCTTTGGTTGTATTTTAGATTTTAATTTCGGATAACTATGTTTTTTTCTATTTTGAACAGCATTCAAACAACGAAACAAAAGCAGACAGTTAACACACATGAGCAGCAAACAACAAAACAAAAATAGAGAGTTGAATTCAGGCTGACTTATTTCTTGCCCCATTTTTATTAACATGACTTACCTTTCTCTACGCAGCAGATTCCTGTGAGGTGATCACCTTCGTTTCACTTCTGAATTTTTGGCAGATCCTTCTTCCAGTAACAGGTCATCCAGATCATGCAGAGAAGGAAAATGCTGAGGCTTTCCCTGAGTCAGAGACCAGAGACAACTAAGGGGTTGCTTGGAGACATCACAGAGGGTTTAATTTTCAAATTATTAAGGAATTAAAAAATGCAGTATCATAATACAGTACCATTGCTCCCTTTACTTTGGCAATTTTAGAGTCTGCCACAGAGGAGTGGCTGACTCCTAGTGACTGGAATACCTTAGTGAGAGCAGTTCTTAGTGGTGGTGACTATCTTATTTGGAATCAGAGTATCATGAAATTAGTAAAGAAACAGCTAGGAGAAACATTCAGGCAGGCAATAGTTGGTCCTTTGATGCCTTAGTAGGAGAAGGGCAATTTGCTTCTAGTGATAACCAGATGCAATATGACCCAGGCTTATTCACTCAAACTCAAAATGCAGCCATGAAGGCTTGGTGTAAACTCCCAGCAAAAGAGGACCCTGGTGCGTCCTTAACAGCAATCAGACAAGGACCTGATGAACGATTTTTTGATTTTGTTCATCAATTAATGACAACAGCAGGGAGGATTTTTAGTAATTTAGAGGCAGGAGTAGATTATGTGAAACAAGTTGCATATGAAAATGCCAATCCTGTCTGCCAAGCGGCCATTAGACTCTACAGAAAAAAGACAGACTTTATGGGGTATATCAGACTCTGTTCTGATACAGGTCCCTCCTACCAACAAGGCTTAGCTATGGCAGCTGCCTTGCAAGGACAATCAGTAAGAGATTTTTTGGCAAGTAGAAACCAAAAGGCCTGTTTTAAATGTGGCACGCCTAGACACTTTGCAAGAGATTTCGAGGCAGAAAATGAGTTAAGCCAGAGACAGCCTGGAATACAGCCTGGGCTCTGCCCACTTTGCAAACATGGAAGGCATTGGGCTAGTGAATGTAGGAAACATCCTTTCCCATAATCAGGGAAATGGGAACAGGGGCCAGTTCCAGGCCCCATACTGACACGAGCCATAACAGGCTTATGGAGCAGTCAATTTTATCCCAGCAAACAACAATCCCTTTCAGAACTTAGTCAAGCAACACCAGGAAGCACAGGAGTAGACCTCAGTTCTGCCACCCACATAGTATTAACCCCAGAAGTGGGACCTCAGGCCTTACCCACTGGAGTGTTTGGACAGCTCTATCCAAATGTGTTTGGTCTGATAGTGGGAAGAAGCAGTACTACTATGCAGGGACTACAAATTCTTTCTGGAGTTATAGACGATGATTATGAAGGTAAGATTAAAGTAATGGCCCAGGCAATTCAGAATATAGTCACTATTCCTACAGGAAGGAGGATAGCTCAACTATTGTTACTTCCATTATACCCTACTAATCACAAATATAAGAGTCCTAAGAGAGGAGATCAAGGCTTTGGTTCCTCTGATGCATATTGTGTACAGCCTATAGTTAAACAAAAACTTATGAAAACACTATGGCTGGATGGAAAGTCATTCCAAGGCTCGGTTAACACAGGAGCTGATGTGACTATCCAAAAACAAAGAGATTGGCCTGCCACCTGGCCTTTGACCTCAACCTTAACCAATCTAAGGGGTAATGGCCAAAGTCAAAATCCACAACGAAGCTCTAAAGTGCTGATTTGGAAAGATAAAGTAGGAAATACAGGGAAAATACAACCCTATGTCATCCTGGGCCTCCCCATTAATCTCTGGGGCAGAGATTTGTTATACCAGTTGGGATTGATTATGTGCAGCCCTAATGAAGTAATCATAGCTCAAATGATAAACTCTGGATTTTTCCCCAGGGAAAGGATTAGGAAAAAGCGAAGAAGGGGTTGTCTAACTTGGATCAGGCCGTAAAGACTCATGAGTTACATCACTTTAATTCTAAAACTTTAAAAATTATGTTTAAAATTACCACAGAACAAGCTAGACAAATTGTTAAACAATGTCAATCATATGTTACACTTTTACCAGTTCCTCATTTGGGCGTAAATCCAAAGGGACTGATACCAAACAGTATCTGGCAAATGGATGTTACTCATTATAATGAATTTGGCAATCAAAAATATATACATGTATGTGTAGATACATACAGTAATTTCATTTATGTGACATTACAATCTGGAGAAACAAGCAAGCATGTGATCACCCATACACTTGCTACAATTGCTGTATTGGGTGTGTGTAAACAGTTGAAAACTGACAATGGCCCAGATTATACAAGCTCCAGTTTCCACCAATTCTGTGAAAAATTGGGAATACTACATAAAACGAGTATTCCATATAATCCACAGGGCCAAGGTATGGTAGAAAGGGCACATCGAACCATTAAATGTCAATATGAAAAAATTAAAAAGGGGTAATGGTACCCTACCAAAAGATCCCCCAGAAATATCCTTCATCACACACTCTTTATTTTAAATTTTTTAGCTTTGGATTCTGAAGGAAAATCTGCTGCAGATAGATTCTGGCATCCTGATATCAAAAAGAGTTTTGCAACAGTCCTCTGGAAAGACCCATTAACTGGAACCTGGAATGGGCCAGATCCAGTGCTTATCTGGGGAAGAGATAAGGGTTCTGTCTGCATATATTCCCAAATGGCAGATGCTGCACGCTGGCTGCCAGAGAGACTGATTAAACAAATAGACAACAATAACAAACCCAGGGAGGAGAAACCCCTGAGAAAAGTGTTTTTCTTTTCAGGAAACATGAAGATGCTTCTCAATTGCCTTCAAACTGGAACAGATCAACCAGCAAACCTGACTTGGGAAGTAGCCAGTATGGAAAGAAACAACACCACTCGTATCTCCAGGGTAGCTCTATTGGACTTTTGGTTCCTCAACTTATGATTTGGTGGGAACATTGTTTAGACCCAAGAGAAAACCCATTACCACAGTTACTATAGTTGTTTTTTTTTGTTTTTTTGTTCTTTTTTTGGTTTGAGATTGACTGGAGCAGGAATGGGAATTTTCTTACTTGTTTTGTTTAGATCAAAGCTATGGTCAGTTCTGTATTTCTATAAATTTAGATTCTGCTATAACACATTTGTAAACAGAATAGAAGAGGCTTATAATTTTTACTCCTCTGATAGAGGGAGTTATGTATTGCCCTTAAAAAAGAGTGTTGCTATTATACTGACTGTTCAGCCATTGTTAATCAACACAAACAGAATCCAGGAATACATCAAAACAATCATTCACCATGATCAAATAGGCTTTATTTTACATTCAATGCAATCCCCATCAAGATTTCAACTTAATTCTTCATAGAGTTAAGGAGAGCCATTCTCAAATTAATTTGGAATAACAAAAAAACGCAGGATAGTGAAAACTATTCTCAACAGTAGAAGAACTTCTATGGGAATCACTATCCTTTACCTCAAGCTGTCCTTGCATGGTATTGGTAGAGTGACAGGCTGGTAGATCAATGAAATAGAATTGAAGACCCGAAAAGGAACCCACATACCTATGGTCACTTGATCTTTGACAACGGAGTTAAAACCATCAAGTAGAAAAAAGACAACATTTTCAACAACAGGTGCTGGTGCAACTGTTGCTCAACATGTAGAATAATGCAAATTGATCCGTTCTTATCTCCCTGTACAAAGCTCAAGTAGAAGTGGATCAAGGACATCCATATAAAAAACAGTACACTGAAACTAATAGAAGAAAAAGTGGGGAAAAGCCTCGAACACATGGCCACAAGGGGAAAGTTCTTGAACAGATCACAATTGGCTCATGCTTTAAGAATCAACAAATAGGACTTCATAATATTACAAATCTTCTGTAAGGCAAAGGACATTGTCAATAGGACAAAATGGCAACCAACAGATTGGAAAAAGATCTTTACCAACTCTACATCTGTTTGAACTCTACATCAGTCATCCAATATATACAAAGACCTTAAGAAGTTAGACTTCAGAAAACCAAATAACCCTATTAAAAAATGGGGAACAGAGCTAAGCAGAACATTCTCAACCTGAGGAACCTTGAATGGCTGAAAAGCACCTAAAGAAATGTTCAACAACCTTAGCCATCAGGAAAATGCAAATCAAAACAACCCTGAGATTCCACCACACACCAATCAGAATGGCTAAGATCAAAAACTCAGGTGACAGCAGAAGGATGTGGAGAAAGAGGGACACTCCTCCATTGTTGGTGAGATTGCAAGCTGGTACAACCACTCTGGAAATCAGTCTGGCAGTTTTATCCAATTATCTCAGAAAATAGGAGATAGTACTACCTGAGGAATTAGCTATAGCACTCCTGGGCTATAGCATCCAGAAGATGCTCCCATATGTAATGAGGATATATGCTCCACTATGTTCATAGCAGCCATATTTTTAATAGCCAGAAGCTGGAAACAACTCAGATGTCCCTCAACAGAAGAATTGATACAGAAAATACTCAAGATTCAATTCACAGACCATATGAAGCTCATGAAGAAGGAAGACCAAAGTGTGGATGCTTCATTGCTTCTTAGAAGGGGGAGCAAAATACACATGGGAGGAAATATGGAGACAAAGTGTAGAGCAGAGACTGAAGGAAAGTCCATCCAGATATTGCCTCACCTGGGCATCCATCCCATATACAGTCACCAAACCCAAATGAATGCTATTGTGAATGCCGGGAAGTGCTTGCTGATAGGAGCCTTATATGGCTGTCTTCTGAGAGGCTCTGCCAGAGCCTGCCAAATACAGAGGCACATGATGGTAGCCAACCATTGAACTGAGCGTGGCATCCCAGATGGAGGAGTTGGAGAAGGGACTGAAGAAGTTGAGGTGGTTTGCATCCCCATGTGAGGAGCAACAGGGTCAACAGGCCGGACTCTAGGAGCCCCAAGGGACTGGACCACCAACCAAAGAATCCACATGGAGGGACCCACAGCTCAGGCTGGATATGTGCCAGAGGATGACCTTGTTGGAGGTCAGTGGGAGAAGCAACTCTTGCACCTGGAGTGTTCAGTGCCCAGTGTAGTGATATGCCAGGCTGGGAAGATTGGAGTGGTTGTGTGGGTGGGTGAACACCCTTATAGAAGAAGGGAGAGGGGAGATGGAATCAGACATCTCTGAAAGGGAGACCTGGAAGATGGAAAATAATTGAAATGTAAATAAAGAAACTATTTAATAAAAAAATAGAAAAAAAGAAACAAATATAAATAAATACTGAAATGCTTTTCTGTCATTTTTTTTTCAAATACAGCAGTAAAATCATACATAAAGTTTTTGTCTACAAAATGGGACAATTTCTGTTTCTTATTTGAATAATTTGATTCATTTGTGCTAGATTTTTCTTCTGAGTTTCTCCACATGAACTACCTGCTGTTATGTGACTTGTAGCAATCTGTTTAGTCCAAATGAAACTTGCCTAACATTATATCTATGTGCTTTTTAAAATAGATTTTGATCCAAATCCTAAAGCTTAAAATTAGTACCTTGCCTAGTAATTCAGAAAATAAATGGTGGCGGCACAGACCTTTATTTTCAGCACTTTAGAGGTAGAGGCAGTTTGATCTCTGTGAGTTCAAGGCTAACATGGACAACAAAGCAAGTTCCAAGGCAGCCAGGGCTACACATAAAAATCCTGAAACCCTGTCTCAAGAAAGAGAGAGAGAGAGAGAGAGAGAGAGAGAGAGAGAGAGAGAGGGGGGGGGAAGGAGGGAAGGAGAGAGAAAGAGAGGGCGAGGGAGAGAAAGGAGAAAAGAAGGAAAGAAAGAAACAAAAAAGAAAGACACAATGAAGAAAATAAATCACTCTTTCCATAACATCAGGTAGCATGGCTGCTGTTTTTCTGTTTATCCAGGCGTGTTTTGTGGTCTTGGAGGCCTCCTTTTCTTTTCTACTCATTTATAAAATTGTTTCAAAAAAATTAATACATTTCCAAGACTAATAAAGGGAAATTATTTTCAAACTTGAGCTTATAATTTTATCCGATTGCCCATCAAAAAAAAAAAAAAAAAAAAGAAAGAAAGAAAAAGAAAGAGAGAGAAAAAGGAAAAAAAAAGAAGAAGAAAACCTATTCCATATACTAAAATATTGGGATCTACTTTTCAATTTTATAAGCATTGCAAATCAATAAAAATAAACAAATAAATAACTAAAAAATAAGGGGATAATCCTATTATTAACATTGTTATCCAGCTCTACTATCAGTTTTTTGTTTCCCAAATTTCTCATTAATCAAAGCTTGTTCTTAAAACGCTTTCTCATCAGACTCAATGGTATGGAAGTCATTTGACTGAAGAGTTGAAATATATACATTTACTAGAAAGTACAATACAAATACACATTTATCTATTTATTAAATCAAATTCTAATGCTATAATATTTTCAGTGACTGTTAATGGGTTCTTGAGATTAAACATGCAGTAAGATTATCCCTTTATCATTTAGGATCAAATAGTCTTCTCTAGTTTGTGAAAATGCAGGCCAAGCAAACTCAAATAGAGCAGTTCTGAAAACTACAATCTGTCAATGTAAGAATAACTGAAAGTCCTTGCTGATCTTCCTTCCTTCCTCCCTGCCTCCCTTTCTCTCTCCCTTCCTCTCTCCCTTTCCTCTTTCTTTCTTTCTTTCTTTCTTTCTTTCTTTCTTTCTTTCTTTCTTTCTTTCTTTCTTCCTTTCTTTCTCTTTCTCTCTCTTTCTTTCTTTTTCTGGTCACAAGGAAAGTGAATATTGATAATGTTTATTTTCTTCATGAGAAGGTGAAATAATGACATGCAAATATTTTTGGCATGTGGAATTGACTAAAGATAAATTTCAGGATAATGTTATTTATGAATGTGAAAACAAGAAAACAGAAGGAGAATGGACAGAGAATGATGATATTTTATTAGGAGAGCTCACCATCTTCACTATTTGAACCTTTAACAGACCATTACACCATACTTTACAATTGAAAGTCAATGGACCATGATCACTAACCACTGGGGCCATTTTATACATAGTTACAGTTGAAAGGAATCTGACCATGATCACCACAATTGAAAGGCCCTGTTCCTGCATATTAAAGTTTCCAATTCTCAAATTAATGAAACAATAAAAATATATTTAAAAACATGCAGTCCTCATCTTGCAGCCTAGATCTGGCTGTGGTGCTTTACTTTGTTGCACTATTGTCAGATTTCCAAAGCTGAAATGCCTCCATCTGTATAGTGTCCAGTTTACAGACCACTCTGCAAAGTACCTAGACAGCCTTGTGAACCATACTTTTTGCTAACAAGGACTAATAATAAAAAGTCAAATGAAGCTCAAGACGTGGCACTAAAATTAATTCAGCATCTAATATCTCCTAGGCAGTGTCTCTACTCATTGGAGTTCCTGGCAATATGGAGGATGTCGTCTGAAAGCTGTTGAAATTGCAAGATTTGGCAACCCAGTAGATTGCAGGCTTTGCCATTTCTATACCCACAAAATATATTTCAGCAGAATGCCAAATTTTAAAAGCATTAGACTTTTTAAAAATTAGATCTTTGAGAGAGCCATCTAGAATTTTTAATCATTTTAACCATGCTCCTAACTCTTCCCAGATCCATTCCCTCTGTCTGACAAATTCAATTTTGTATTCTCGTCCTTAAAACCTAGCAAGACTAACACATTGTCTTAATATGTGAGATGTTTAATATTCTGCTTGTAATGGTTGGCTTGCCAGTGATTATTCTCCAAGAGAAAACTGACACTTCACTTTTTTAGGAACTATTAATTGCTAATAACTACTTGGCTAAGGGTGGGGTTGTGTGTCATACTCCAGTCTCCATGCTGGAAGTTGGTCAGGCTTGGCTCACAGAGTTTCTATACATGCTGTCAAAACTGATGTAAATTCAAATGGGCATCTGCCTTGCTGTTTCCTTTTATTTACTCACTGCCTCAACTTTTAAACTTGTTCTTTCTACTACCACAATGATCTCTGAGATTATTTGTATGAGAAGTAAAGTATATATGTTCCTATTAGGATTGAACATTATAGAGTCTTATTCTCTGCACCTTATCTAGTTGTGAGTCATTACATAGAAAATTCCCTATTGAAGTCTGGATATGATTGATGATTAATTTTCTCCTCCAATAGCTTGTATAGCACCACCAAGTACTATGAAAGCTAGGAAGTATAGATGAAACTTCCAGGTCCATACTGACTAGATTGTGCCATGTTCTAGCTCTCAGTTAAATAACACGGTCTTTCCATTATATTCTGGAGAGTCATAAAAATGGTAAAATCTCATAATGTCTGGGAATCCATGAAATCTTAAAGACCATCAAATTCAAAAGCAGTAACTCACTTCTGACATTTGCCTTTTGATTTGTTAGCCTCTTGAGTCTAGTAGCAACACTGTTGCCTTCTCATATTGTACCCCCAAGTTAATTCTCTGTCTCTGTCTCTGTCTCTGTCTGTCTGTCTGTCTGTCTGTCTGTGTCTCTAACTCTCTCATTTTTTCTCTGTTCCTCTCTCTCTTCCTCAACCCTCCATGCTCTCTGTCTTTTCCTGTCTCACCACACCCCCACACCCCACCAGATGATGCTACAATAGTATGTTTCCATATTTTTGAAAAGTTTCTCTTCTAGGCTACTATCCAATCTCCTCCCCAGTTTATCTCTTCCTATTCTATTTGGGTTATCTGAGTTGCAGAAGTTCCTACTGCCCCCATATTATGATTCTATATATAGAGGACTCTGTCGTGCTCTAGATTTTGTAGTGCTCTAGGTCTAGTGATCTAACTGTTTCTCAGTAAAGACTCATCAAACTTATATGTCTCTCTTAAACTCAAATAGTGTATTTAGGAATGGGGTAAATCTGATTTGAAATGCTTTTCCAAATTACAAAGGAATATGCCTTCAAGTATGCTCAGTCTTTTACAAGTCATCCAATAGAACAGCTGATGCCACTCCTATTACTGTCCATTCACTAGCTAAGGAGCCATTTTGGAATAAGTACCTGGTTCTGTAGTTATACATAATGGGGAGCAGGGGGAATGCCCAGAGCCTTCTCTTCACAAATTGGCAGATTTAAGGTGGTGATCTAGGATACTGAAATCATTGTAACACATCTGACATGTGGACTTCACGAATCAAGAATTCTATCTGATTCTTAGATGTTGACTAGTGGGCAAGAAAACAAATATCTTTTAAATATTCAATAAACTCTCAGCCTTCCATATTTAGAAGAACCAGCCACACCAACACTTCCTAATTTAAAAACCACATCAGTGTGCATGAAGTTTAAATTATACTTACATAATACAACAAAGCTACTGGCAAGTAGATTTATGTAAAAAAAAATGCCAAAATGAGAATTTGTTATACCATCCTTAGTGAGAAGACTCTGTCCACAAGAACACACCTAAAAGAATTCAATCCAGGAGTAGGACTATCAGATGTGATAATCTTTGAGTCCTTTCTTAGCTAAGATATTTTTGAGTATTCAAAGTGAAAACCTTTTCATAATAAAAATAAATATTTCTTTGTTAATAAAGAGTGTCCCAAGAGACCCTCTTCATCTATATAGGCATACTCATCAAGTTTAATGCTGCAATTGCCTGTGAAGATGCCAGAAATTTGCTTTTGTGGTGCTTTGAATACTAATGGCCTCCTTAGACTTATAGGAAGTGGAATTATAGGAGATATGGCTCTGTTGTAGTAGGTGTAACCCTGTCGGAGGAAATGTGTCACAGGATGTGGCCTTTGAGGTTTCAAAAGGTCAAGCCAGTCTCACCATCACTTGTTCTTCTGGCTTCTGGATGATCCAAATGTAGAACTCTCAGATACTTTTCCAGCAGCATGTCTGACTCCATGGTATCATACTTTCTAGAATGACAATAAAGTACTACATCTCTGTAAATGTAAGGCAGCCCTACCTAAATTTTTATAAGAGTTGCCATATTCATGGCATCTATTGGCATCAAAAAATAAAATAACAACAACAAAAAAAACCCTATACCCAAGAAAGATTGCTAAGATAGACTTGTCCTAGAATTCTTTGTAGATATAATCCAGTGGCACGTGTCAAACATATTAAGGATAATAGTCTCAAAAAAAACTTTCTTATTCCCTTTAGAATTTCATTCTAATCAGAAGACCTGCTTTATGGTTTAGGCAGTCCAACAGTGAATCTTTGAACCAATTAGTCTATACAACATCCTTTGTCTCTGTTTTTCTCAGATTAAAAATCAAATGCTTGTTAAAATATCAGTTATTTAAATTCCCAAGGGCGTTATGACCTCCAAACTGGAGTATTGTACAAGTGGAGTTCCACTAAATTCACTGCCTGCCTGGTTATACAAACATCCTGGTCATCATGTCTGGCCCTTAATGGTTGTCTTGGGTGTCTTCTTGGGTTTTAAGTCAGTGGTTTTCAACTGTGCTTATGCTAATACATGTCCTCATGTTGTTGTAATCCCCAACCTAAAAATTACTTTTGTTGCTATTTTCTAACTGTAATTTTATACAATTTTGAATTGTAGTGTAAATATCTGTGATTTTCAAAGGTCTTAGGCAATCTCTGTGAAAGGGTTGTTGGACACCTTCCCAAAAGGGTTGTGACCCTCTAATTGAGAATCATTGGGTTAAATACAAGGCTGTTTACCAAGAAACTGAATTTTTTATTGCATTTATATATTCTCAGATTCAATTCATGTACACTTTCTTTCAGAACTTATTGTCCAGCATACAATTACTACCTGGTGAATTATGATTCCCTGATCTCAGTCACCAAATGTCAAAACCCGTATGCTTGCTCCCTGATCATTATCACTCTGGAGAACTAAAAAGTCTCTGACTACTTGTTCTACTTGTAATTACTAGATTCATGTAGTCACTGGAATCCCTCATGACTCTGACTTCCTACAGGAAGTATGAACACTATCATGTCAAGACCTAAAGCACAGTAAGAGTCACTTCTGGAGCTAAAAATAATTTGCATCTGAAGGATGACATTTATATCTGAAAAAGAGCCTGTCATACATAATCATCAAAAATAAGACATAGTACCCTAGATGCAAGTCTGTACAAATAAACCACATGTTCAAAAGAGATGTAACGCCTGGTATTAATCCTTCCTCTGGTTATATAACTACTGTTGCTGTAGATCAATGCACAGATGTGATTCCAATGGGAATGCTTACTATAGCTGTTGTTATCAAATATTAGCATGTGTTTAATGCTTGAGTTGAAAAGCCATTTAATGAACCCCAAAGCTACAAAATCTAGGCAGGAAAATTTTTCATCAGTACATTCTTGTTCCAAAAACAATGGCTAGGAAATTGCTAGGGATTCCTTTTAGATTATTTGAATTCACTTGGCCAGCAGACCTGTACTATCAACAAAATCAATGCAATAATTTTATGAAATAGTCTCAAAAATCACATAGTGACATATAGTGTCAGGGCATGATGAACAAACATAAAACTGAAGCAAAGTTTTTTACTTGAAAACAGAAAAATTGAATGTGAACTGAATGACATACCTTCCCCGGATTAAAATTGCTCTTGAATAAGTGACTCTTCTAGTCAGGATTTTAACATTTCAGCATGCTTTCTTCCATTGCAATGTATAGAAAGAGGTATATACAACTGGTACTTAACTGCTATATTTGTGTCATACAGAATTACCAAAGAATGGTAGTAACAATCTATGACCTATGGTACAGCTATCAAAAGAAGTTCTATTTTGTAATTGCAATCATCCTCAAAAAGAAGTATATGTGGACTTATGAGAAAAATAGAAAGCTCCATTTTAACTGGAAATAAATACTGAAATTTATTTCTTTTTGTAGTAGTCATTCAATTTCTGTTGCACACTATATCAAGATATTTACCAGGTGATACGAGAAAGAAAAGGTCTGAAGGAAAACTTCCATTAAACTATATTTCTAAACATTCCCATAGTTATTTTGCAAGCCTGCCACATTGTCTCCATCCTGACACAAGTTGTTTAAAGCTGGTGCTAGGCCAAAAAATTGGCCTTGTTAGAGTTTACACTCCCCATATTGTTGTTATATAGTCTCTGTTCCTCTTCTTATTTACACAAAGACTGACATACCTGACAGCTTTTATAATGAATGTTGATGATCAATGTTCAACCAGATGAATCAGCTCTTGGTTCACTTATTTTCCTTTAATAAACAACTCCAGGTAAAGCCTGTGAACCCCAATAAAGTCTTCTTTTTCCCATCTGTATCAGCTGTTGAGGTTCCCACTTCCGTTATTTTACATATTTCTAAATTCTCTGTTAGTTCTTTCTGTTATTTTCATTTTCTTCACTCATTGTGCCTCTATTAAATTTCTTTTTCTTTCCCTGCCCCATCTTAATTTTTTATCTTTCCTAATCAAGGATTTTAGCTAATAAGTAGCTTTTTTGTTTGGAATAAGTGGACATATGTCACAAAAACAATGACACCTGTCAGGTTGACTTAAAGGGATCACCTGTTCATAGGCTAGATTTTAGACAATCTTCTAAAATAAAAAGTTACCCTTTGAAAGAGACATACCTAACACCAAAATCCACAAAGTTTTGGAAAGCATATGTTGAATTTATAAGCTCTCACATTAGAGCCCTCCATACGAAATTAGAAGAAAACATCACAATAAATATCAAAACATGGACAAATATTTTGAATGCATTATTCTTACTAGATTTTGTGATAGCAATCAGTTGAAAACCTTAGCATTTCACAGGACAGGTCATAAAAATAAAGTGTGATATTCTTACATAAGAAAGCATAATGGATGCAAGACAGAGACAAACTTGGATTAGAGTCTAATGTTCAAGAGTGATTCCTTAAGCACTGTTGAATGGACTCCTACAAGTTATAAAATACACAAGTTGAATCTGAAAACTTTAAGGAATGATAAGCCAGTTGAGAATCGGCTGTTCAAGAGAAAAGAAATCCCCAATGAAGGGAAAAGTTAGCGTAATAATCCAGAAAACATTGTTGTAGTTGATTCAAGAATTCTGGTATGAGGATCTGAGAAAGTCCATATAGTTAGGTGGTAGTAAATTGGTGTATTATGAAAATTTAGTCATAATAGCACCAAAGAAAATGAAATGTCAAGTGGATTAATTATTCTTGACTATCACTTTATTTCTCATGTCTGTCTGAGGAAAATAATACGAGTTATCAAAATGTTTTTGACAGTTAAATCTAGAGCAAATATATTTATGACATCATAAAAACCTAGATTTTGATTTGTTCTACTAGACAGACTGTGACATCACCAATATTTCAGACTCAGAATTGTACTTTATCACAAAATAATGAAAGGTTGGGATGTAGCTCAAATAGCAGAGTATTTGTATAATACACACAAAGATCTGTAAAGTCAGTGTGTCCACCTGTAATACCAGCACTGAGGAGGTCAAGACAGGTGAATTAAGTTAGGATCTATAGAAGAAACACTTATTTGCACACACTATGTTATTTCCCCCTAAGCTTTAGTATCAGAACTCCAATTTTAACTTTTATCATTAACTCAGTAAGGTTATGTAGCTTGTTGTTATGTGGGCACATTATTACCTTAAAACAAAAAAAATATTCTTGGCTGGACTTTGATAATCTTAACAAAAAGAATAAAATATATATTCATCTGTGCTACATTTTTCCCCATATAGGTGTATTTAAAGTAGTATTGGTGATTTATTCAAATATAAATTGACATTAACGAAGAATGAACCTCCAAAAACCATTGGGTCTATAAATCTCTAAAATAACCTATAATATGCAAGAGAAAAGAAAACAGAACACAGCAGCACACTGAAACTTATGGCACATTAGGAAAGGAAGTAAGTAGTAAAGTATCACTTAAAAGCCATAAAATTTTAGAGCAAAGGCAATCTCAAATAATAAAGTGCTAACTTTGTATCTGGAGGAATCAGAAACAAAACAAATGAAATCCATAATGTCAATATGAGAGAAAAGGAAAGTAGACCAGAAACAAACAACACAGAGAATGAAAAATAGTAGAAAACTTAGGGAAATGAAAAAGTCTTTTTCTCAAATATTTTTGAAAGATAGAGAACTCCAATGCAAAGTCCAAAGTGAGATGAGGCATATATGATATCACAAAAATAAAACCCCTCATACCAGATCTCTTTAGATATCTAGCCATTAACAAAGAATGAAATAAATATGTAATGTAACCAATCATGATGAGAAAAAATAGGAAATTCTAACACCAGAATAAATATAAATAAAATTTAATAGATATTAAAAATTTCTAACAAATGAAGAGCAGGGAAGCAATAATCCTTTCTTAGCTCTGAGTTTCATGAACATTTTAAGGACATTCACCAATCATCTTAAGCTAATAAACAAATTAAGTAATAAAAAGTAATAGGATAACCTAAGTTCATTTAAAATACTAATAACAGTTGGTTTCAGAGCTACACAAACACCATCAATTTTACCTAATATTACAATGAAAGGATTATACTGGACAAACAAAGTAGATTTACTCCTAAAAGCCATACTGGTTAAACATAAACAAGTCTATTATTTTGATACACCATGGTACTGTAACACGCAAAATGAGCAAAGAACAGAAAAATTCACAGTAGGTACTGAGAAAGATTGACAAAATAAAAATGATTTCATGACCAAAAAGAATTCAGTGTATTAGGTAAAAAATGAATATGTCAACAGAAAAGAAAACAGGTGTAATCTTGCTACAATAACATGGACTCAAGGCTAAAAAGCTGTGTTGTCTTTATAATACCAGAAACAGGACAAGGAATCTACAAACCTTTATAGCTTTGATGCTGTTGACCCAAGAATCATGCAATGTCAATTGATGTTGTAGTTGTTTCAGTCCTGTTTACGCAGCTATTTCTAGGAAAAAATATTTCACATCAGAGTAACAATAGTATGGCCTTCCAATATTTCTGCTTTATCTTGTATGATATTTTGCAAGCCAAAAATTAAACATATATTTTTTCAGATGTTGTATGTTGGGAATAAACTCACCATAATTTGTTGATCTTCTCATTATTTCCAGTTATGCATTTGTTGATGATTCCATTTGTTGTAGAGAAAAGATCCATTGATAAAGGTTTGTAGATACCCTCATCTACTTACTGGTATAATGAAAAGATTCACAGTGCAGAGTGGTCAGTGTTGGAAACAATCACATAAGCAACCAAAACTATCTCAGCTGAGGGAGCTAGGTGTGTGTGCGTGTGTGTGTGTGTGTGTGTGTGTGTGTGTGTGTGTGTATGTGTGTGTGTGTGTGTGTACATATACATGCAAATATATGTGCATATATACACATAGTAAATACACACAGATAAATGTGTATGTATCAATAATAATCAATGAACAAATGGCTGTGAACTTAAAAGTAGGGGGAGTGGATGTAGGGAAAGTTAGAGAGATTGGTAGCTAGGAGGGGCTAGATGAAAGAAAGTGAGAAGAAATTATGTAATTTTATTTCAGTTAAAAATATTTAAAAGGCAAACATGCTATGTGCTCACTTATACGTGGATATTAGGTGCTAAGTATAGAATAATCAAACTATAATCCACAGACACAGAAAGGCTAAGTAACAAGGAGGGCTCAAGAGGGAACACAGGGATCTCCTTTAGAAGGGGAAATAGACCACATGGACTGGGATGGGTCCAGATGAGAACTGGAGGGATCAGGCTAGGCAAGGGATGAAGAAATTACTGAGTGAGACAATTGCAATTGGGAGTATGCAGAGCGTGTTTCTGAGGCAAGGTAGAAATCTAGTGCAATGGAAACTTCCTGGAATCTACAAGATAAGCCTTAGCAAAACTCGCAGTAATGGGGTTTAGAGAGCCTGAACTAGCTATCTTCCATAATGAGGCAAGTCTTCAAGTGAAGGCTTTTGGACACTCAGCCACAAAACCTTTTTATTTACAATTTGTCCTGCCAACAAGATGTGCTGGTTTAAAAGTGGAACAGAACTTGTGAAGTAAACAACTAATGACTGATCCAACTTGAAATCCTATCCTTAAGAGGGAACCCATGCCTTACACACTCTAAATGGCCAGGAAACAGGCTTGATAGCCCAAAGACCTAGGGTAAACCAACCATTATTGGTAAAAAATAACAAAGGAAAAATGGAAGAAAGGAAGGAAGGAGGAAAGGAAGGAAGGAAGGAAGGAAGGAAGGAAGGAAGGAAGGAAGGAAGGAAGGAAGGAAGTTAATGAAAAGATTTCTAATGATATTCTGCTATACTCAGACCCATAGACTAGAACCTAGCATACTCATCATCAGAGAAGTCTCATCCAGCAACTGATGGAAACAAATGCAGAGCCCATCAGCCACACATTAGGCAGTGCACAGGGAAGTCTGTAGAAGGGGACGAACTATTGTAGGAGCCAGAGACTTCAAGGATGCCATAAGAACATGACCCACAGAATCAATTAACCAGGGATCATAGGGGCTCACAGAGACTGACCTGAAAATCATGGAGCCTGTAAAGGTCTGATGTAAGTCCTCTGCATATATTTTATGGTTGTTCGCTTGTGTTCTTGTGAGACTCCTAACAGTGGTAGCAGCAGCCATCTTTGACTCTTTTGCATATGTTTAGGACCATTTTCTTCCTACTGGGTTGCTATGTCCAGCCTTGATATGAAGCTGTGGGCCTAGTCTTACGACAGCTTGTTATGCTATATTTGGCTCATATCCTTGGGAGGCCTACTCTTTCCTGAAGGAAAAAGGAGAAGAAGTAAAACTATAGAAGGAGCATGGTGGGGAGGGATTAGGAGGAGAAAGAGGGAGGGGAAACTAAAGCCAGGATGTAATATGTGAGAGAATAAATACAAAATAAAATATGAGTATATTGTTCTCTTAAATACGTATTTGGAGGGTATGATTAGTACTAAGTGTTCTGACCACAATAAAATTATAAAGCAAATGATAACAACAACAGCAAAAAGACCAAAATAAGAATATTATGGAGATATGCAAAATTTCTCTGAACTTGTGTTCCTAGTACCATTAAGAATGATAAAATGTCTATATTAGTCTCATCTGTACATCTTTTACAGGGAATACTAGTGACATTTACCTTTTTTGCATTTCTTTAAGTACAGAAAATTTGAAATAAAAAATTGGTTCAACTGTACTTTTAGTTGTACAAGAAATGCTGTGTGTTATAAGTTAATACATGAGTTTAGTATTGTGCTTTATTGTGAGGTGCTCTCAGGATTAAGAGGATATAAGAAAGATATATGTAGAACAGTTCTCAGGCATTTGAAAAAAATCACCATTTTTAAGATAATGGATAGCATAAGAAAGGAAGGCTATGTGCTGAAAACTCAGGATTTTATGTTGAAACTATTTTGCAAAAAGAAAAATAAAAAAAAAGAGCTTCCATCTGCTAACAGTTTGTTAGCATTCTTTCACTCTTTAATTTCCACATCAATTCTACTGGAGATTTATTTTCTGAAATATTTTACATTTTTAATTATATTCCTTGAAACCTTCCTTTATTGGCACCTGCAGTGTGTGGGCGTTCTTAAGCTTCAGAAGCTGAATCAAGTCTAATTGACTTCATTGTTGGCAAACAAAGCATTGGTTCTCTTTGAATCCAGAATTAAAATGATTTGGCTATCTGTAAGATACACTGTAAATCCTACAAAATGCGTCTATTGAAGCACATGGAAGAATGGAAGTCCATTTGTATATTGTCACATAATTTTTGTTTGTTACTTTCCTTTTAAGATTCAAGTGGAATATCCATAAAGGAGAATGTTTAAGTAGTGTACGTAGAAAATCCTTGCTGAACATTTTGAAAGACAGTATGAACTCATCAGAGATGATTGAGCTAAGGGAAACTGCCTCAATATTGGTTTTCCACAGATGTACTGAGAAACATTAGGACTAGGCTATGATGAGCTCAAAAACATTCCAACTTTCAAAATATAAACATCACCAGGAATGGTATGCAAATTACAGCAATGGTGAAAGGAAGTTTTAGCACCATCATAATATTCCATTTTAAAGTGCAAACATCTGTGAGATGCAGTAATTCATAACCATCAACTGAGTTTGCAAGGAAATCTCTTTTTCCATAGGATTATATGTTTTGTAATAAGAGAGGGGGGCATCCGGTAAGTTTCATGATACCATGGTATTGTGTTTCATACTTAAAAATTGATTCCATGGTGTCCCTTGTGTATAACCAGGGACTAAAAATCACACTAAAATTCTATTAGTCTCTTCAGAAAGGTTCCAGATTTATCTCAATGCATGTTCATTCTTGACAACTTAAATGTCCTTTCTTAAGTACACAAAAAATTACTTTTGAGTTCAGGACTTATATTTCAACTCATAAAGTTTGTGGGTTTTATTTCAAAGTAGCTCTAAGAAACCAAATTATAATTTACCCATAATGCTTTCTCCTAGTTTACACTGTCAAGCCTGTGTCAATTTGAGAATTATTGAATAGAGTGATCATTAAACACCAAATGTTTCTGATCACTAATATGCAAAATTATTTGTGATTACTTTGCACAATATCAATTATACTTTTATCCAGAAATACATTATAAATGTTTTGAAAAATTTAGCAGTGAATCTTCTTTCTAATATTAATAAAAGTTGCCTTTGGCTTATTCTTTGTTTACAAGAACACCCCTGGGAGGTCTGTTGTCTCATTTGCTCACTGCAAAGATTGCACACCAACTTTGATCCATGCGACTGTAACTGTGATATTTTGGCTTGCTTTGTTTCTCCCTTCTCCCCTACCCCCACCCAAACTATAGCTTTATATCAATGGGCTTTTGTCCCAAAATATTTGGTGCAATATTTAAATTCATAAAGGATTTCATTATTATGCAACATGACACTGTGAGCCTATCGTGCCTACTGCCAATCTGAACTAAAATGTGATATGTCTTAGGTTATTTGGTTGGTGTTCAGGTGGAGGAGAGTGTGTGCATGTGTTTATTTGTTTTGTTCTATTTTTCTTAAGAGTTAAGTGAGAGAATTTTCTGGAATCTAGTACTGTAGTGCACTTTACTTTCATCCCTGCTAAGAACCTGGAGCACTAAAACAGGGCATGCTAGGCATAGACACAACAATATGGGATGATGTAGGAGAAAGCTGCCTGGCCCACCACACACACATGTGAACACACCACACAGACACTTACCATGTACACACACACACATACAAATACACACTGCTGTTAAGGAGAATTCTGTCTTTGTGTGTCCTACCCTAGCAGAAATTGTATACCTTATACAAACAATCTCTAATCTTCTGGGAAGCCTGATGTAGGACTTTCTTCAGAAACTGAGAGGAAGGTCAATCCTGTTTCCTTCTTTCTGAAGGATCTGAAAACAGTAAAAGTACTTTCAAATTTCTAGATTCACTTTGTGTTTTACTCTGATGCAAGAGCAGTGTATCATGGAGAGCAAGTTTAAAAAAAATTAACAAAATTATTTCATTGTGATGTTTTTCCAAAACTATTTAGAGATCTTGTACAAAATCATAAATGAAACTAAGAAAACAGCCTAGATGTACTTACATGCTCATTTTTATGCTTTCTTTAAGCAAATCATAGTCAAAAGGAGTTAATTAAAATTTTTACTTAATACAAATAACTTTAGTAAAACACTCTAATATAGCATGAAACAAAGTTAAATTTTATTTATGTACACTTTACAGAGTTTGTATGTAGTCTTACTGATTTGGCCTGGAATATAAATTTACAACTAATTTTTTATTCTTGACTTCTAAATAATTACTTCTAAGATGGTTGTCTTGTTATAATTTCTATTTTAACCAGTGTATGATTAATTGCTATAGTAATTAGTTACCCAGTGCAAAGAGCCACAGGAAATATATAAAATAGAACATTATCAATTTTTTAACAAGATACTGTGAGCTTATAAAGGATAAAAAAGAAAAATTAAGTAAGCGGCACTATTGACCACATGCTGAAGAACTCTGAGCCAAAGCAAAGTTAGGGATGTTCAAAAATCACAGTCTCACTAAACTTATGGTAGAAAACATCACAGTTCACTGAAAAATACTTCTCAGAGCAACATATCAAAAAATGAAAAGTTCTTAGCATTACCATATATTTTTTTGCTGAAGAAGCAAGCAGGATGCTGTTATACTCAAGTAAAAGAGTGTTTCCATCTTTCACTAAGCAAGGAATCCCCAAGCAACAGAAGGTAGTGTGATAAAGTCTCAGTAATTAAGTGGGTGAGTATAGATTTTATTCCCAGACACTAGAGAGCTTGTGTTTATAGTGAGTGGTAGTAGCTTCAGCAATGAACCTTCAGAAAGAAACTAAGTTAGATGTGGAATAAAATATCATCTGTAGCACAAATTAAAAACAATTCTTGTAGCAAACCTTGACAGAATAAAATATAACTTCAAGTAACTAGACATGCATTTATATAAATCTTAATATTTGTGAAATAGACACAACACAACTTTGTAGATACACAAGTCAAGTTTTAATGGCTGACATCCAAAATAATGTTGTCTTGTGTAAAATAGTGTCTTATAGACATATAAGAAACAACTAGGAGAAATCACTCAGAAACTTAGTTGAAAGTTGACAGAATATTAAGCAAGATCTTGAAACAATCATAACAATTTTATAAATATTCAAATATATAAGAAAAGATACTTTCACTTGAAGGAAAGAGAAATTGAAGACACGCAAAATATCTAATTGTGTTCCTACAGGCAAAGTAGTAAGGTAAAATTGTCAATGAAAAATACATCATAGGACACACAATAAAAAATAATTGAGAACTAAGAGTTTACACTCACACAAAACACCACAAATCATGATGAGATAAAATATCACATAACTGAAATATGAAACAAAATTACCTAGCAACCCAACAGGAGGAAAAAAGTACCAAGAATAGGCATAAGAGTCAAACATTAATTTTTTTCCATTGCTGTTTTCTAGTTACCTGAAGTAACCATTTAACCTCCACACTGGACTTTCCTGTGCAGCAGAGGACCCTGGTCTGGGAACAGTGGATCCCAGGGCTCAGGAGAACAGAGTCAGAATTAAACTGAAGTTGCCATGAGGTCTTCTAATGACTGTAGCCATCTCCCAAATATGAACAGGCTGATGAGATCAGAGAGAAGTCTTTGAACTCTGACATTCATAAACTGAAGGAGAAGGACGGGTTGTACAAGGAGATCTCCCAGTTAGCAACAGAGTGCTACTGTGTGGGTGAACTGGAGGACCGCATCTCCCTTCTCCATGTGTATGTCATCAAAGATGTAGCACAGGTGCTACTGGGCAAGTTGGCAGTAACTCGAGGTGTCACTCCAAGGAGTTATAACCAGATTTTGATTTATACCTGAAAGACTAAACAGATTCTTGCCAATTTATATGCACAGACCATGGGGACAGTTGGATGGAGACAAAAAAAAAAAAAAATAAAAAGCAGAGTCCAATAATATATCCGTATGGTTTCCAGATAAAAACTGCTAAAAGCCCAAAGTTTCTAAAGAGACAAAACTAAGTTTGTGGTAGTTCCTAGAGAAAGGTGGTGTTCAGAAGTGTAGTTGATTTGGCCTAATTCTGCTTGTATTATAATGTTAATTTAGGTCCCCAGAATTCTTTGCATAAGAAGACCATGCATTATCCCATGTAAGACATTGAGGGACCCTGCGCTCCATTGGTTCCGATTCATAAATAAAGAAGCTAGCAACCAATGGCTTGGCAGGGCAGACAGAAGCAGGACTTTAGGATTTGCATTCTTCTATATGCAGATCTCCAGTTGAATGAGCACCATTTGTTGAAAATGCTGTCCTTTTTCCACTGGATCATTTTAGCTCTTTATAAAAGCTCAAGTGACCATAGCTGTGTGGGTTAACTTCTGAGTCTTTAATTCTAGTCCATTGATTTTCCTTCCTGTCTCTATACCAATACCATGTTGTTTTTATCACTATTGCTCTCTAGTACAGGTTTTGGTCAGGAATGGTGTTTTCCGCAGAAGTTCTTTTATTGTTTAGAATAGTTTTTGCTATCCTGGGTTTTTTGTTATTCCAAATATATTTGCAAATTGCTCTTTCTCATGAAGAATTGAGTTGAAATTTTAATGTAGATTGCATTGAATGTATAGATTGCTTTCGTCAAGATGGCCATTTTTACTATATTAATCCTGCCAATCCAGGAGCATGGGAGATCTTTCCATCTTCTGCTATCTTCTTCAATTTCTTTCTTCGGAGACTTGAAGTACTTGACATACAGATCTTTCACTTGCTTGGTTAGATTCACTTCAAGATATTTTATATTATTTGTGACTATTGTGAAGGTGTCATTTCCCTAATTTCTTTTTCAGTTTCAGCCTCTTAATCCTTTGATTAGAGGAAGGCTACTGATTTGTTGGAGTTAATTTTATATCCAATCGCTTTGCTGAAGTTGTTTGTCAGGTTTAGGAGTTCTCTGGTGGAAGTCTTGAGGTCACTTAAGTATACTATCATATCATCTTCAAATAATGATATTTTGACTTCTTCCTTTCCTATTTGTATCCCTTTGACTTCCTTTTGTTGTCTAATTGCTCTGGCTAGAACTATATTTAATAGGTAGGGAGAGACTAGCCTTGTCTAGTCCCTGATTTTAGTGGGGTTTTTTCAAATTTCTCTCCATTTAGTTTGATGTTGGCTACTGGCTTGTTGTATATTGCTTTTGCTATGTTTAGGTATTGGCCTTGAATTTCTGACCTTCCCATGACTTTTACCATATTGACTTTTGTCAAATGCTTTCTCAGCATCTAGTGAGATGATCATGTAGGTTTTTTTTTTTGAGTTTGTTTATATAGTGAATTATGTAGATGGATTTCCATATATTGAAACATCCTTGCATTACTCAGATAAAGTTTACTTGATCATGATGGATGATTGATTTGATGTGGTCTTGGATTTGCTTTGTGAGATTTTTATTGAGTATTTTTTCATCGATATTCATAAGGGAGGTTGGTCTGAAGTTCTCTTTCTTTGTAGTGTCTTTGTGGTTTATGTATGAGAGTAATTGTGGCTTCATAAAATGAACTGGGAAGTGTTCCTTCTTTTTCTATTTTGTGGAATAGTTTGATGAGAATTGGTATTAAGTCTTCCTTGAATGTCTGATAGAATTCTGCACTAAAACCATCTGGTCTTTGGCTACTTTTGGTGAGGAGACTTTTAATGACTGCTGCTATTTCTGTAGGGGTTATGAGACTGTTCAGATAGTTTATCTGTTCCTGATTTAACTTTGGTATCTGGTATCGGTCTAGAAAATTGTACATTTCATCCAGATTTTCCAGTTTTGTTGAGTATAGGCTTTTGTAGTAGTATTTGATGATTTTTTTGAATTTCCTCATTTTCTGTTGTTATGTCTCCCTTTTCAGGGAGTTCTGATTTTATTAATTTGGATACTGTCTCTGTGCCCTCTGGTTAGTCTGGCTAAGGGATTATCTATCTTGTTAGTTTTCTCAAATAACCAGCTCATGGTTTTGCTGATACTTTGTATAGTTTGTTGTTGTTGTTGTTGTTGTTATTGTTGTTGTTGTTGTTGTTTCTTCTTGTTTGATTTCAGCCTGAGGTTGATTATTTCAAGCTGTTTACTCTTCTTGACTGTATTTGCTTCTTTTTGTTTTAGAGTTTTCAAATGGGTGTCAAATTGCTAGTGTATGCTCTCTCTAGTTTCTTTTTGTAGGCACTTAGAGCTATGAGTTTTCCACTTAGTACTGTTTTCATTGTGTCAAAATTGTATTTGTAAGTAAACTAGCCATATCATCCATAAACATTTATAGAATATTTCTATACTAAGAAATTATGTAAAAGGATATTTGTACAGTATTGATTTAGAAAGATCTATGTTGAATATTCTAATAATTGTGTGAGTTTCAAGCTCTGCTCTTATCAATATGTATTAAATAATTTTATACATTAAGTAACTGTTTTAATAGATAAAATAATATTAGGTAAATTATTTATTACCTCTTTTTAAAGAAAATAACTGTGATCAGTGTGTATTCATGGTCACATACTGAAATTCTTGACTTTTCTCCCTTTAAATCCTTTATGTGTATGGTCAAGAATACAAGAGAAAATAATGTCTAAGCTATAAAGTGATTTCTTATCATATTTTGGTGAGAACACTGGTTATATGATTCACAGATATCCTAATTAACCTGGCATACAGTTCAGTTTTTTGTCTTAACTTTGTTCTTTGAAAGTAATTCATGTTCACTCCTTCTTCAAATCTTTCCAGATGCTACCCAGCCAACATTTGATTCTTTCCTTTTTTTTTTCTTTTTTGCTTTTGATTTGTGCTTCTCAAAGATTCATAGCTTGATGGTTTGCTACTTCAACATCTCAAGGATAGCATGCAGATAAAACTGATTCTCCATCTTCTATCAGCTAAGAGTTGTTAATAGGACAATTGTTAGTTGTGGGGTTTTACACTGGAATTCTGTCTAGATTGGACTTCCCTAGGTCATATCATTGCTGTTTCAACTATTATGAGCTGATATGTGTAGCTCTTCTACTGTATATATATAGATAGATACTATGCCTTTACTGTAATGTAGTGCCATTTCTTTTTTTTCATCTTAGCTTCATATCTGAGTGTTTTTATTTTTACATCATTGCTTAAACCATGTCTCTCAAAATTTTTCTCACAGTGATTATGTTATACTGTTGCAAAAACCTCTTTGTTTTCAAGTGTGTTGTTTCCTTTTAGACATTAACATTGATCTGTGTAAAGAATATTTGTAGTATAAAACTATGTATCAGGCCATTTATGCCCTGGCCTTTCCAGACTGTATTCTCTTTCTTTGTCATTGTCAGTCAATACAAAGTCTCTTTCATTACTTGATTTTGTATCCTTTGTTCACCTCACAACCATTGTTGACCACACAGTGTTCATATGCTTTTTTTTTAATAACATTCTTTTTTATATTTTATTACTTCAGAGAGACTTTTCTTATTAACCTAAGGTTGCCGTCTATCTCATTCTTTGTTTATTAGTTTTTATTACCTACGTTTGCTCTTAGATGTCCCCCTTTCAAATATCTTTGCCTTAAAAAAGAAAGTCTGTTTATATCTGTTTCTCAGTATATATACTGATAAATTACTTAGTACAAATACATGGTTATTTAAATTTAAATAAAACTTAAAATATCATGGCTTGGCTTTATTACCTATATTAAATAGAATTTAAGGCATGTGACTTAATAAACTAATATAACTTGGAGATAACATATTAAAAATCAAAAGCTAGCTCTGCATTTCCAAAGAGGTTTGTATAGTTAGTTTTTCTCTGATATTTAAGTTTCAAGGGCTAAGACCTTTGGTACACTTTTATTGTTATATACACATCAAAAGCATAAAACAGCTGCAGACATATAGCAAATATTAGCAACTGTATTCATAACTTAGATTGATAGGTTAAAAATCTACATATAACAAGAATTTGATCGACTTCTAAATTGAGCAAACAACAAAAAAGCAGAGCAATTATTACAGATTCTAAGACTATTGTGTGCTCCAGATAAACAACTTCAGAGAAGTTGATCGCCGTGCCTCATGCTCTTTCATCTTTTTCTCTTTTGTTTCAGAAGTACACATAGAGTAAAACAGAATACTTTTTTTTTAGAAAATTTCTATTTTGTCTTTCTCCAAAAGATATAAGAAGATTTGCATTCATAAAAATAGAAAAAGCAGTTATAGAGAAAAATCAGTTGAAGATAAAGAGTAATTGCATGTAAGTGAAACCGTGATTGGTAAATGAAAGTCCTTGATTGAAACAGTAAACAGTGGACTGATTAGTACAGAAATCTCAGCACGTGAAGTAGGACATGCTCACTTAAGACTCACAAAGAAAGGAAGAGAAAAGGCCAATGATACTAGAGCCCAAATTTCTGTGAGTGAAGAGGAAATTTTAGAGATTATATAATCTTATTTAATATGAAAGGAAATATCTGCAAAAATCCTTGATCATTTAAGAAGTGGTTTCCCAATGTGTTTTAATATTTTTGTAAGGACTGTACATATATACATACATGTAAGTTTTATATATAAAAAAAATATATATATATATAAACATAGATGTCTGCATGTTTATACATTTATATAACATGTATATATGTACATATATATACACACATATATAGACATATATATAAAACACATTTTATATAACATGTATATAAATGTATACATTTGTATAACACACACACACATATATATATATATACACACACATATATGAAACACCAATAGACACAATACACAATAATACAGATAGGAGAAAGTTTACAATGCCTCAACTCTCAACAAAGAACTACATGCAGTGAAGGAATGCTGATTGTGGGAAAAAAATCGTCTCCAGTGTAGAATAAAACAATTGGTTATCCTATAAAAAGTGATTAACTGAAAAACATACACGCATGTAACATTATACAGACTGAACAGGCCCCCACAGTGTTTTCATACTCTTTGCTTCAAATCAACATTCATATTTGCTGGGAAATACATTAAAAATTCTAATACTTAGCATAGTCAAGGGACTATAAATGGAATTTTAATTATTGAATGCATGAATTTACTCTCCCATATTAACCTGACAAAATAATACTTTTGCCAAAGTGTGTGCATAACAGTTTTGTTTTATTTACTAATAGGAAATCATGATAAGGAAAAAAAAGACAAAAATAGATACCAATGTGCAAAATGCCTGGAACTTTCTTATACTCTATCAAGCAAAGAAAATTTATCTTCCTTCAACTATATCTTAAGTAAAATGATCTGCCTTTTTCTCTCTCTTCCTCTCCACTCCATCTTCCTCTCCTATTTTTTCCTCCTGCTCCATTCTTCCTTCTTTCTTTTCATGATTCATCTTACTGTTTACTCCTGAGGACCAACCAATCTGTGTCTTCACAAATGCCAGGGCAGTGTTGTACCTGAGGTGCTTGCCAATCCAAAGTGATTGAGTTGATATCCGATCTATTTTATCTTTAATCTAAAACTTGCATGCCATTCCCTATAAAAAGAAAGCTAGGGTCTCTCTAAAGTACTAAAATCTTGTCATAGCTTGAAACATGATTTGCAGGCTCTATAAATGTATAGTACTCATTTCTCGAAACTAAGTGATATGTTCCAGTGTGTGTATATATATTTTTTTATGTGGAAACCTTTCCAGAAGCACTCATCAGGTCACTTCTTACATTTCATTGATTGTGGTCTTGTCACTCTGCAATGGCTAAAACAATCATTGATGAAAGGAATCAACTGCCAGAATACACTTCAGTAACAAGAATTTATCTGTGCAGTGGAAGGCAAGTTACTCATGGCTGGTTAACTCTAAACTTTTGTATTTCACTAATATGAGTAGAAAACAGATAGTTAATTGGTCAACTAGCACTGTGTATATACATGCTGTTTAAACTCTGAAACTAGTTTCATTAAATAAATGACATTTGTAGGGGGAAAAAAAGCTACATAGACAAATAAAAATCTATTGTGTCGCTTCAGGTTACTGTTGCTTCAGTCTCATATTGGCTGTTTGGGTGTTGATAAACAATAGTGGGGCTACGGAGATTTTGGCTTCTGTCAGAGCACCAACATATGGCAACACCACAGGCCACAAAGGACAGAAAATCACTATTTATAGCTTCTACTGAAAGTCAGGTAATAAGCCAGAAATCAGCTGGTCTCTGGAGCTGAGAGCCTCTACTCTTTGACAGATGGCACTGAAAAGGGATGAACCAACTTATTAGTCCTATGAGGCTTAGCTTTTTTTAGGATCAGTAGATGCAATAGTATATTTTTAAGCTAACATGGATGAGGAAAAAGAATAGAATTCATTCTTTCATCAGATAATGAGATTATGTTATAGAAATGTGCCTGTTATTTGTGTGATAACATTGCATTACTGACTAAATGTGTGTGTGTATACATACATATATATATATATATATGTATATAAAAATATATAAAATTTATAAAAATTCATATACATATATATATGGATGGATTTATATATTTAAGGATATGTATGTTTAGAGAATATACATTTTGTATAAATATATGATAATTTATACAAGTCATATAGCAATTCAGGATTCTTCAGTATGTTATCAATAAATTCCATTGTAGTCTTTTACACTTTGTTAAGAACATGTTATTGAGTCTCAGAGATGGTTCAGTAGACAAAATTTTTGGTGTGTTGGCTAGTTTTACGTGAACTTGACACAACCTATATTCATTTGGGAAGAGTGAAACTCACATATATTCTCACACCAGAGTATCCTGTCTGCAAGCAAGCCTCTGGGGCATATCTTGATTGATGCTTTATGTCAGAGGGACCAGCTCACTGTGGGTATTGGCAAACCTGGCTCTGTTGTTCCAAGTCAGATAAGAAAGCAAACTGAGTATTCCAGAGCAGAAAGCCAGTAAGAACCATTCCTCCATAATTTCTGCTCCAGTTTCTGCCTCCAGGTTTCTGCTGAAGCTCCTACCCTGACTTCCCTTTCAGGATGGATTTAAATGAACCATTTCCTCACGAATTTGCTTTCTAGTGATGATATTTTATTGCACCAAATCCTTACTACCCACAATAAAAGCCACGATGACAAAATAAACCCTGTGATCTCTGTGCTAGGGGCAGAGGAAGGAAGAGTGTTAAGCCTTCCATACAATCTATGGAGGGCTGTGGGGGGCTGTAGCTAAGTGAGAGGAGCTGGATGCCCAGAAGCAGGGCTAAACACTTTCTATCCCTTCAGGGTCACTGGGATATCTAGCCTGTGCTTAACCAGGAACCAGGATGCCTTTCACAGTCCTACATTGGAGTATTAAAGTAGGACCCAATGGACAGTGACAAAACACTTGCACAGCTAGCCGTACAATTATTTGTTGGTCTTGTGTCTTTATGTTGATCTTCACTTCATTGAGAGAGGCACAGCAGAGAACTCCGCCTGGCTTTCCAGCTGGTTCTGGTCACTCCTGCTAACTCATGTCAATTTGACTGAGGCACAATTGTTTCTGCTGAATTGTGCCATGGCTGCTGATTCATGTTTAGTGACACTCTTTGAATTGGACTGTTGATATCCTGACACTACTGAACTGAACTGCTGGTACATTGACAACGAAGATAGGAATTGCCTCAAAGAAATACTTAACAGAGTCTCTTCCCTATTTACCATTTTTATCTCTTAACTTTGGATGATGGGCTAGAAAGGGGGATTAGTGTATTTGAGAACCCTTATTAAAGTAAGTTGTGAAATTCTCTTTCTTTGTTGAATATTTATGTGGTTTTGGTACCAAAATTTCTATGGAAGTATAAAATAAATAATGACCTTGTATTTCGTAAAATAATTTGAGGAGTACTGACATTAGCTCTTCTCTGAAAATTTGGTAGAATTCTGAGACAAAAGCCATCTGGATCAGGCTTTTTGTTGTTGTTGTTGTTGTTGATAAACTTTTAATAACTGCTTTAAGGGTTATAGGTCTAAGAATAAAGATTACAGAATAAACTAAACAGGGCTCATAGAGGATCCTGACTGAAGGGATAATTAGAAATCCTGATTACATATATATTATGGTTGTATAGTTTGGTATTCTTGTGAGATGCCTAACAGGCTTTTTGAGCTTGTCTTTGACTCTTTTGCCTGCATTTGAAACCCTTTCCTCCTACTGGATTGCCTCATTCAGGATTGATAGGAAGGTATGTGCTTAGTCTTGATGGAACCCATTATTCATATTCAGCTATTATCCCAAGGAGTCCTTCTCTTTGTTGAAAGAAAAAGGAGTTGATCTAGGGGAGAAGGATGAGGCATAGAGATACTGGGAACAGTGGAGCGAGTAGAAACTGTGGATAAGAGTGAAGAAAAAAATAAAAAAAGTTAAAAAATCAAATAAACAAGTAAAAACAACAACACAAAATAAAAACAATTTCTCTTTCAGCTAGAACTTATGTAACTCTAAATTAATTTTCAAATTAATTTGAATTACAAATTATATTTTCAAAATAATTTAAATATCAATTTACATTTGATAGTACTTAGTAATATGACATACAAATCAACTCACAGGATTTTAAATGACAAAAAAATAAAATTTGTAAAAAATTAATTAATAGTGCATTTATTTTCACATAAAAAGAATAATCTTGGAGAGAAGGACAAGACCGGGGTGGGGAACATGGAAGCAGATGTGCTCACATGTCTAGCAGTCAAAGGTAGTTGGTATATCTGGTTGAGTATTGGATTACACTTCTGATTTTATGGGCATCATGTTACTGAGAATTACCAAATATATAAAGCCTTTGTATAATCTAAGCATTAGAGTCTCATTTGTACTAAGCCCATGTAGATGGTGAGATGTTTGGTCTCAGCCAAGCATTGTGGAGATAGTGTGGTAGATTAGCAGAGCCATCTCTCATGCTGGCATCTTGTTGGTGCCAGGGCTGTTGTCTCTCACAGCCTTAGAGGATGTCCTGACCTGAGTAGTGGTAAGGCCACAGCCGCTCCTGGCTGCAGGCCTAGGCTAGTTGGGAACATGCTGATTAAGAAAAGCCAGATAGAATGCAACCGTTTTAAATATCTCTTGCAATAAGTGGTATACCAACTTTGAACACAAATTCACTAGAAATTTGAACTATTTCACCTGAGAGTAAAAGTTGTATTTTTTTTTTTTAAAGAAAGTGAGTGGAGATCCCAGGCAGCAGCTCTGCCCTCAATCTCACAGAACCCAGAGAAAGTAGGCCTCCTAGGAGCTCTAAGCAGGGCAGTATCTTAGGTAAGGAGACAGCAACACCGGCCCCAAACAGAAAGTAACTGGGATCCACTAGAACCCAGGAAGTCATTCCTGGACTGGAGCACTGGTTCCTTCCTGTCTGCACCTGAGCACTGAGCAGATCTTGGGCCTCAGCTCTAAACCCAGTAGTAACACCACTCCACACAGTTCTGATACAACCAAGAAAATAGGAAAGACAGGCTACAGTCAGAAACAGGGCAGGTAGCACTAAGGAGATCCAGATGGCAAAAGGCAAGCACAAGAACATAAGCATCTCAGCAACCCAGGGTACTTGGCATCAATAGAACCTTGTTCTCCCACAGAAGAAAGTCCTGAATTCCCCATATCACTAGGAAAGCAAGATTCAGATTTAAAATTATTTCTAATGATGATGATAGAGGACTTTAAGAAGGATATAAATAACACTCTCAAAGAATTCGAGGAGAACACAGGTAGACAGGTAGAAGCCCTTAAAGAGGAAGCACAAAAATCCCTTAAAGAATTACAAGAGAACACAACCAAATAGGTGAAGAAATTGAACAAAACAATCAAGGACATAAAAATGGAAGTGGAAACAATAAAGAAATCACAAAGGAAGACTACCCTGGAGATGGAAAACCTGGGAAAGAAATCAGGAGTCATAGACACAAGCATCACCAACAGAATACAAAAGATAGAAGAGAGACTCTCAGGAGCAGAAGATACCATAGAAAATATTGACACAACTGTCAAAGAAAATGCAAAATACAAAAAGTTCTTAACACAAAACATCCAGAAAATCCAGGACACAATGAGAAGACCAAACCTAAGGATAATAGGTATAGATGAGAGAGAAGATTCCCAACTTAAAGGGCCAATAAATCTATTCAACAAAATTATAGAATGAAACTTCCCTAATCTAAAGAACAAGATACCCATAATCATACAAGAAGAATATAGAACGCAAAATAGACTGGACCAGAAAAGAAATACCTCCTGTCACATAATAATCAAAACACCAAGTGTTTAAAACAAAGACAGAATATTAAATGCAGTAAGGAAAAAAGGCCAAGTAACATATGAAGACAGACCTATCAGAATTACACCAGACTTCTCACCAGTTATTATAAAAGCTAGAAGATGCTGGACAGATGTCATACAGACCCTAAGAGAACACAAATGCCAGCCCAGGTTACTATACCCTGCAAAACTCTCAATTACCATAAATGGAGAAAACAAGATATTCCACAACAAAACCAAATTTACACAATATCTTTCCACAAACCCAGCATTACAAAGGATAATAGCAGGAAAGCTTCAATACAAGGAGGGAAATTATACCCTAGAAAGAGCAAGAAAGTAATCCTTTTCGAACAAATCCAAAAGAAGATAGCCACACAAAGATAATTTCAGTTCTAATAACAAAAGTAACAGGTGTTGAGAACCGTAATAGCCCACATTGGGCACCAAAAATGTTGTGGACCACTCTGTCAGTGTTGGAACCCTCACTGCCAAAACCCTTGGGGGCTAAGTTGTTAGAGCCAGCACTGTCCCAGGCTGTTCCAGTCCACGGGTTGGGGTTCAGCAAGAGAGAGAGTGATGACGGAAGAGAGGAATGGAGACCACACAGTGTGATTCAATCCCATTTATTCTTCAGTCTCTCTTTCTAATCCAAGTCCCCTGTCTTGAGTTTCTAGTCCCTAGTTCCTAGTCCCTAGTACCTCCAAGTTCTAAGTCACTTTTTCCAAGTGCCTGCTACCTAATGCCTAATACCTAATTCTCTGATCCAAGTTGTACTCTGTCAAGTAATCTGTTTTCTGGTTCTCTCTTCTCTTCTGTCTTCCTCTCACCTTTTATATGTCTCACTTCTAAGCCAAGCCTCTTAGTCATGCCCTTAAATCATGCCCTTAGCTCTTGTCTCTAAATCTAATCACTAAGTCACACCCTTAAATCCTCGGTTCTAAATCACACCTTTAAGTCTCATACACCCAAGGGAAAATCCCCGGTATGATATCTAATACAAGATGTTATTAGAGTGTGCTCAGCTGTTGTAGGCTAATGTAATCAAGTTTCTTGTCAGGGTATATGGCTCAAGATGGCTGCAAGGATAAAAGCCAATTTCTGTTGGCTCCCCAAAAACAGGAAGCAACAATCTCTGTTCCTTAATATCTCTTAACATCAATGGATTCAATTTCTCAATTAAAATATATAGGCTAATTGACTGGATATATAAACAGGACCCAGCATTTTACTGCATACAGGAAACCCACCTTGGTGACAAAGACAGACTCTACCTTAGAGTAAAAGGCTGGAAAACAATTTTTCAAGAAAATGGTCCTAAGAAACAAACTAGAGTAGCCATTCTAAAATCTACAGCCCTAGAACACAAAGGGAGGGCCTAATGGCTCCACCTGTATAGGTAGTTAAGGGTGGCCTTTCCAGGCATCAGTAGGAGTGGACAGCCTTGGTGCCTGAAAGTCTGGATTCAATAGTGTTGGGAAAATTTGAGAGCAGGGAGGTGGGAATTGCAGGATGATGAAGCATATCCTCATAGTAATTGGAGGAGGGGGGATGAAATAAGGGGTTAGGCATCAGTGGAAGTAGACAGCCTTGGTGCCTAAAAGTTTGGATTCCCTAGTGTTAGGGAATTCCAGAGAAGAAAGGCTGGAATGGGAGGATGGTAGGAAAACCTCCTCATAGAAACTCTCAGAATTATATGTATTAGACATGACAGAGGCAGGCCACCAGAAGACTAGAGTTCAGAATTCAAACAAAAAATTATCTTGACACTAAAATTTGTTTTGAGAATTGTATATTGCAGAATACACAGTCTTGGTGTATCTACTGATCAAGCAAGCTGAGCAGACCTGCTCAAACCTCTGATGTCCTGAAATTCCAACTGAATGCAGTGAAGTCACAGCATCAGAGACTTATCAATTTACTTTCCCCCTGACCCTCTTCTAATATCTCAGGGCCCATTATCAGCTTGAAGAAGTCAATGAAGTCACCACCCCTATTCTGTGGGCTTGGGGACTGAGGTGGTTAGTATTGGGCTGTCTTGCTAGGGAAAAAGTGATGATTTTGTTGGAACAGGGAGGATTAGCTAAGATTTATTGAATAGCCATAACCTATTGGTAGAAATGTGTACAATTATTATTAAAATGAAGTCATAATTTCTTTCTTTCTTTTCTTTTCTTTTTTTTAACTTTAAAAAAAGAAAACTTTAGTGGTGGGCGTTTTCCAACAGTTATACATTGGAAAGGCTTTGTACATTCACTTTCAAGAAGAAAGAAAGAAAGAAAGGAGGAAAGAAAGAAAGAAAGAGGGAGGGAGAGAGGAAGGAAGGAAAGAAGGAAGGAAGGAAGGAAGGAAGGAAGGAAGGAAGGAAGGGAGGGAGGAAGGAAGGAAGGAAGGAAGGAAGTAAGTCATAATTTCTTAAGTGGTACAAAATTTACTTTGATTTCAAATTTAAGGTTTTCATTGGTACGAGCTTCTTATTGATATAAAAGTGAAATTAATATTGTTACTCTCTTAGACATTGTGCCTATATAACACATTTAGGAATAAAAGGCTTAGACCCAGTCCTTTTTTAACTTTTGTAACTGATTTGATATGGTTAGCCTGTGAGTTAAGGGCCTATAGCAAATTCATGGCTCTGAGTTTATTGTTACTGGCTCAAGAATTGATGTTTAGAGAAAAAGGTTTTGTCTGTGTGTTTTCAGAAGAGATGATTAAGATATTTCTACCTCCCAGTATTATATGTATTAGACATGACAGAGGCAGGCCACCAGAAGACTAGAGTTCAGAATTCAAACAAAAAATTATCTTGATATTAAAATTTGTTTTGAGAATTGTATATTGCAGAATACACAGCCTGGGTGTATCTACTCATCAAGCAAGCTGAGCAGACCTGCTCAAACCTCTGATGTCCATGAATTTCAGCTGGATGCAGTGAAGACATAGACATCAGTGGCTTATCAATTTACCCTTCCTTCACCCCTCTTTTAGTATCTCAATATTATCCTGGACTGGCAGGATTAATTTAGTAAAAATGGCCATCTTGACAAAAAAAATCTACAGTTTCTGTGCAATCCCCATCCAAATCTCAAATCAATTCTTCATAGAGATAGAAAGAGCAATTTTTAAATTCATTTGGAATAACAAAAAACCCAGGATAGCAAGAAATATTCTCAACAATAAAAGAACCTTTGGGGGGAATCACCGTCACTGACCTCAAACTGTACAACAGAACAATAGTGATAAAAACTGCATGGTATTGGTACAGAGACGGGCAGGAAGATCAATGGAATAGAATTGAAGATCCAGAAATGAACCCATACACCTATGATCACTTGATCTTTGACAAAGGAGCTAAAACCATCCAGTGGAAAAAGGACACCATTTTCAGCAAATGGTGCTGGTTCAACTGGAGGTCAGCATGTAGAAAGATGCAAATTAATCCATTCTTATCACCTTGTATAAAGCTCAAGTCCAAGTGTATAAAGGACCTTCACATAAAACCAGATACACTGAAACTAATAGAAGAGAAGGTGGGGAAGATCCTCGAATATTTAGGCACAGGGGAAAAGTTCCTGAAAAGAACACCAATGGCTTATGCTCTAAGATCAAGAATTGACAAATGGAACTTCATCAAATTGCAAAGCTTCTGTCAGGCAAAGGATATTGTCAATAAAGCAAAATGGCAACCAACAGATTGGGAAAAGATCTTTACCAATCCTACTTTCAATAGAGGGCTCATACTCAATATATATAAAGAACTCAAGAAATTATACTCCAGACAACCAAATAACCCTATTAAAAATGGGGTACAGAGCTAAACAACAAATTCCCAACAAAGGAAACTCGAATGGCCGAGAAGCACCTCCATAAATACTCAACACCCTTAGTCATCAGAGAAATGCAAATTAAAACAACCCTGAGATAACGCTCACAACAGTAAGAATGGCTAAAATCAAAAACTCATGTGACAGTAGATGCAGGCAAGGATGTGGAGACAGAGGAACACTCCTCCATTGTTGGTGGGATTGCAAGCTGGTACAACCACTCTGGAAATCAGTCTAATGCTTCCTCAGAAAATTGGACATAGCATTACCTGAGGATCCAGCTATACAACTCCTGGGTATATACCCAGAAGATGCTCCAACATATAACAAGGACATATGCTCCACTATGTTCATGGCAGCTTTATTTGTAATAGCCAGAAGCTGGAAAGAACCCAGATGTCCTTCAATAGAGGAATGGATACAAAAATTGTGGTACATTTACACAATGGAGTATTACTCAGCTATTAAAAATAATGAATTTTAGAAATTGGCTACACAGAGAAACCCTGTCTCGAAAAACAAAACAAAACAAAGCAAAGCAAAGCAAAGCAAAGCAAAGCAAAGCAAAGCAAAGCAAAGCAAAACAAATCAAAACAAAACCAAACCAAACCAAACCAAACCAAACCAAACCAAACCAAACCAAACAAAACAAAAATATAGAAGGAAGACCAAGTGTGGATGCCTCAGTCCTACTTAGAAGGAGTAACAAAAATAGTCAAAGGAGCAAATATGGAAACAAATGTGGGATAGAAACTGAAGGAGGAGCCACCTGGAGACCATTCCTCATGGTTATCCATCCCAGGTACAGTCACCAAAGGTAGACACTGATGTGGAAGGCAGGAAGTGCATGCTGACAAGAGCCTGATATAGCTGTCTCCTTAGAGGTCTGCCAAAGGCTGACACATTCAGAGGCAGATGCTCACAGCTAACCACTGATCTTATCAAGTGTTTCCCAATGGAGAAGTTAGAGAGAAGACTGAAGGAGCACAAAGAGTTTGTGGCCCCATGAGGAGAGCAACAATACCAACCAACTAGAGCTCCCCAGGGTCTAAACCACCAGCATGGGAGCACACAGGGAGGGACCCATGACTCTATCTGTACATGAAAGGGAGGATGGCCTTGTTGGGCATAGGTGAGAGAGAAGATTCTTGGTCCCATGAAGGATGAACACCGAGTTGGGGGGAATTCGAAGGTGGGGAGGTGGGAGTGGGGGGGTAGTTGGGGTGCATCCTCATAGAAGCATGAGAAGGGGGGATGTGATAGGAGGTCCCTGAGTGGTGGGGAAAAGGGGGGTTAGGGAACAAAATCTGAAATGTAAATATAATATCCAATGCAAATAAATTATAAGAAAAAGAAAGACCCATTATCATGTTAGTCTTATGACCAATTGTTTTGCCTTTATGAAAAATCAGTACCTTTTATTATTAGTATTGCCAATCTGTTCTATGTTGAAATAATCCTGTGTTTTGCCATATGAACTTTTGAAAATCTTTTTTGATAAGCTGATTAGGTTTAAATTTTCAATTATAAAACTGTTGTTTATCTCTATTAACATTATTTTGTAATATATAAAATAAGCAAAAAAATCACATTAAGGAATGTGGGTTTCTTAATTTATATTAAAAGTATTGATTTTTTAACTATGAGTTCTCCTTTCAGCAATGTAGCTTTGGCATGATTTTCATGTGATTACAGGGGACAGTTATACTAGGCTATGAGCTCTGGTCTATAAGCATAACAGAGTATTATTAATAGTGCCAAGGATTGGTACTTAGCCATGGGATGGGTCTCAGGTTAGGCTATTCCCTCAGTCTCTGCTCCATCTTTGTTGCTATATTTCTTTCAGACAGGACAAATTTTGATTGGAAGGGGTTGGTGTTTTTATCCCTATGGTTTCTGCCTGGCTACAGGAGATAGCCTCTCTAGTTTCTGTATCCCCATTGTTATCTGCCTTAGCTAAGGTCATCCCATTGAATCCTGTAAGCTTTCTGCAACCCAAGTCTATGACACAACCATAAGAGCCCCCCCTGCCAGCTATAGATTTTGATTCATTCTCTTGGCCCTCTGGCTCTCTCTCCAGTTTCTCTCCATACCTCATCTTGAATACCCCCTCATTCTACCCCTTATTCCCTTTCTTACTCAGTTGTCTCCCTACATTTGATTCCTATGACTATTTTATTCACCCTTCTAAGTGAGATTCAAACATTTTTGCTGGGGTCTTCCATCTCAAGACTCAGCTATACTATTCTTGGGTATACACCCAAAATGTTCCCCACTATATCACAGAGACACTTGATCAACTATCTTCACATCAACATTATTTATAATAATAAAAATGTGGAAACAACCTAGATGTTGCTCAACTGAAAAATAAATGAAGAAAATGTGGTACATCTACAGAATGGAATACTATTCAGCTATTTAAAAATCAAACATCTTATGAATTTTGCAGGCAAATTGATGGAACTTGAGAATATCATCCTGAGGTAACTCAGATTCAAAAAGACATGCATAGTATATACTCACATATGAATGTATATTAGCCATAAAATACAGGATACACGTGATAAATTGTAGAGATTCAAAGAAACTAAATAAAGAGTGAAGGCCCAAGCAAGTACATGTATATAATATTAATTATATTACTGTATTAATTAATTAATATATGTATAATATAATATTAATGTACTATATTTTGAACATATTCATACTGTTTAAACTACGATGTTTACATTACAGTCTATAATTTTTTGTTTAAAGTTTCAAACATATGAGAGTAAAACAACAGTATTCTTGAATGGAATAAATAAAGACTGTGTAACAAAGAGGGTTGAATTCAAACCCTTGTTTAGCACAATGCTATTCTTTTGTCTTATGCCTAACTGACAACATTTAAAAGATTATTAGGGATCAGAGCCCAATATTCAATGGCTCCATTTTTTTTTTTTTGATTTCTGAAGAGAGCAACATGCAAAATTTATAATTTAGAGCAAAGAAAATTACTCCAACTTATAAACCAGGCTCTGTATTTCCACCCTAGGGACAAAGTTTTTATCTTTATTTCCTCTGGGGTAAAGTTATTTAGATTACCTCAATTGCTATATCTAACTTACACACTGTGGACACAGTTTTAAGTTTTTGGAAAATATTTGTATTACTAAAGCTTTATATCTTTTTTCTGATATTAAAATAATGTAACTTGTGGATAACACATAAAAATGTTAATTAAGATATATTATCCCAATTTATTATCTGGAAAGCTTCATTTATGAGCTTTAGAAAAAATATAAACAGAAAACTGTTGTGGAAACCTACAGGAATATATATTATAGTAATTGCATTTTATACAGCTCATTATATGCAAGAGCTTATTAAACATCTTTATGCAGCTATTAGCTTCCTTTCAGTTGACTGTATTATAGGCTGAATAAATAAATATTTTTTAGCTTGTCCTATCTTTACATCAACATTTTCTTCCTTTATATTGGTGTTCAGCTGAGTGCATGTCCATTAGGTCATGTTAATGAAGACATGAACATGTGTATAATCTTGTTTGGTTTCAGAGATGGTTTTTTGTTGTCACTTGTAGTAGAAATTATTAATTTTCCCAGCATGGGACTTCCTCTCAGCCTTAAACCATTTTTGTTCTCGGATGAAAGACACATACAACCTTTATATTTTTAATATGCCTTAGGCACCACAATAGCTTGGTGGCTGCCCATCCTCCATGCTGTTAGATTTTACCTTCTCACTAATAACCCCAAGTTGTTACTTACTATGTTTCATCTGGGCTGCTCCTAGGTCCAATAGGGCAGCCCTCAGGACCACGCTTTTATGGCTCAGTTAATCCATGTCTACTGTCCTCTCTTCTCTGTTTTTTATTTCCCATGGTGGCCTCACCTCTTCCCTTTCTTCTGGTCCTCTCTCTTCAAGACTTTGAAACCTCAACTCCACTCACATCTCTTGTGCTCAGGTATTGGCTGTTGGCATTATTATTTACCAATCACAATGAGCTTGAAGCAGGATCACTCAGTCTCTTGCATGTGAATTCTTTTGTCTCCCAAGTAACCTGTCTTGGGTGCCCCAAATTAGCATTAGTATACAAGCAGTATTAGGCCAACCCACTACCTTTCCCCCTTTTTATCTAATTAAAAAGACTATTTTTTCTTAAGTATAAGTTGAACATAATTATAACAATTATATAAATTATAAGATAGGATATACACTTATCACATCTATTCTATTATATTTGGCAATTTAAATAAAGTATCTTTTTATCTATCCTAATTTAATGAGTTTACAATTTTGTACCTCAGTCTCGTTTAATTTTAACTTGTATTACCATCTGAAAAACATCTTTTTGAATATAGAACTTCTTTATTTTTTGTGAGACTATAACTTATCTTAAACCCTGTGAGAAATTTGAGAAAGAGTTAAATATTTCTTGAGTATTTTAGAAGCCCAAACACTTAAACAAAATTTATAAAAGTGTCAGGGACAGCGGACTGTCCCCAATATTTTATATAATGTTGAAGTATCTATCTTTAGCCTTTGGTCCCAGAACATCTGTCAAACCTTAAGTGAAACAGGAATTATGAAAAACTAGCTTATCCTGTTTTGGCAGAATTAAGCAGTCGACTGTCTTGTATCTGATTGTTTGTTTTGGACAGCATTTTGTCTATAGATGAAGATAGGGCATTTCTAACCCAGTAAAGAATTCCTTTTATTTTGTGTGTTGGGTGGTAAAAGCATTAGGGAAAAAATGGTTAATCTTAAGAAAGTTAGCTGTAGTATTTCTTGCCTAGAATCTGTGTCTTAAGAAAATTCAGGGCTTAACTGAAGTCCTGTCTGAAATGATCTAAAAGGCTGGAAAAACCATGGTCATTGGGTATTAGCAGCCATGATTGAAGCTTTTCTGTCTCTGGAAACAGCATCAGATGAAGAAGGTTAAGGCAGTTAGCTGGGACAGGAGGTCATTCCAGCATTTCTGAGCGTGAGTCTAGTTAGAGCTATTTTCTTGATGTTTTATTGTGTAACATAAGACCTTACAACCAATATTTAGTTCTATAAAGATATCTGTATGAATTATGAACGGTGTATAGATCAGCTAAGTATGAATTTTTGTTCTTTGAGCAAGTGAAAGACAATTGGTTTTTGTGAGTTAGTTTGATCAATAACAAAATTGTAACAAATCTATATTCACATCATATGAAAGGATGATATGAAGAATCTTGAGAATTCTGCAATCAGGAAAAGATTTATTGACTAGTAATTTAATCAGTAAGTTTTGGCAAGAGACACTTCTGTATTTCAGCCAATTTTAGCACTGTTACCATGTAGAGGGATCTGTAAGTTATGTTATCTGTCCTGTTTAGCTGTCTTAAATTTTTTTTTCTTGTCAGTAGCCAGCATCTATAGGACATCTTCCTCTATCATGCCTGACCTGTATTACTTTGGAAGGGATCCAAAAGCTTTCTTTTCTTTCTTGTTAACACAAACATAGAGCCTCTCTCCGAAAATTGTATGTTCTTGCTTCAGCAACTCCAAATCATCAAAAATATAGATTGATTTAATTCATCAGCCTTTTTTTTCCTTTAGATCTGCTCTACTTTGACCTCTCTCACAGAGGATTGGTAATACTGTTATACTCACCAAACTTGTAACTATCACATTCATTTTGACATTTAAAACAATTAAAACAATTATTATTACTTATGGAGATAGGGTTTCTCTTTGTAGTCCATGTTAACCTGATTTGTTTATAGATTAGGTTACCTTCTGACTCAGAAGAAACTTCACTGTAATTGTGTCCAATCATACTTAAAAATGTTTAAAATAATTACCATTATCTCTTCTTTTTATCCTTAAAAACATTGAAAGTAACATTTTTATTCCTCCCTTGTATGGAGACTAATATCTCTGTGAGTATATACAATTATACCTCCTTTCTTTTTATATAAATTGAATTATCACTTTTTTCTATATGTAACTTCAATTAAATTCCCTTTTATTCACTATATGAGCCTATTATCAGGCCAACAATGTGTCATATATCAAATTAGGCATGCCCAGAATTTGTGTGAAACCCACATTCAAGAACCCAGTTGCCTATAATAATATTGACTTCTTAGATTTCTATGTTTTTATACTTCATTTGATTTGGGAGTCAAGTAGCCTTGTATTCTGCTACATGAGCAGCCTTTCTCATTTCTCGGTATGGGCTCCCATCATCTATCTGCAGCTTAAGTTCTCTACAACAGTTTAGAAGCTTTGAAAAGGCCTCAGGCTAAATCCTGAGCCTTTCCCTAGTGTGCTGCCAAGGTTGGCCTGGGTTGGTAGTTGGGTGAAGTGGATATAGCTGTGTCCTATTTTATGTCATGAACCCCGGTATTACATGTGCCAATTTAGTACGCATTTTGTCCTAGTCCCAATTCCCACCCGACTTTGGAAAAACCATGAAGCTCTGCTAAGAAACCAATTCTCCCAATCTTAAAGACAGCACATGTTTTTCATTCTGGAAAATCATATATTAATTTTTTAAAAGTGAGTTTTTGTCAGACGTTGGATGCCATCTGGAGTAGTAATTATTAAAAAGAGGCCCAACCTGGGCCTCTTTTCTGCCATAGACCATTTATATGCTCAAATGAAAGACCCATGCTCCTAGCTCAAATAAGGCAGCCTTCAGGGCCACACTTTTATGGCTCAACTAACCTATAACCAGTGTCCTCTCCCTTCTCCTTATGGTTTTTCTTTCCTCATGATGGCTTCTCTTCCTCCTTCCCTTGTCATGGGCCTCTCTCTCCAAGCCCAGGAAACCACAACCCTACTGTTCTGCCCAGCCATTAGCTGTTGGCATCTTTATTTACCAATCACAATTACTAAGAACTGGGTTACTCTATGTCTTTAGCACAGACTTTTGTGTCTCCGAAATAATCAGTCTTGGGTGCCCCAAATTAGCATAAAAATACAAACAACATTAGGTCAACTCACTACAGGAAATTGCTTACTTAATTACTTACTTAATTACTTACTTAATTACTCATTCAGTAGTCATATCTTTTTAAAACTCTGAAAATTTATGAGGGGAAATGTGACTATTGTTCACAAAGAAAGAGACAATATGTCTATATGCAGTATAGAGAAGGTATACATTGGCTTTCTCTTCCTTCTCTATGACCTGAGTACAGTCACAAAATCAAGTCAAGCTGCCTTCCAGTGTCAACGATAGTAGAAGTCAGAAAATATTAGTGACATCATAGAATGCAATCTTCTAAAAAGATTTATAGCAGTATCACAAATTTTGAGAAAAAACCCTTCATATTTTCTTATTGTAGTATTATGTCATTTTGTATCTTTCTTATGGTAGCCTTCTAAACAAGCTAAGCTGTTATTTCAATATCATAGAAAATAAACTAAAACTCCTCAGTGGAATAAATTAATTCTGTTTGTGCTTTAGTGATTTTATTTCTTGTGACATCAATGAAAAAATATATTTCAATTGGAATAAGATTTTGATTATATTTCATAAAGGGATATCATTTATGTTAGACACAGTTGTGGATAAATTCACTCATTCATATAACTCAACTTTTACTTATAAAAATGACAATTGAACATTATTCTACAGATTAAATATTACTAGCAACCAATCAAGGTTGCAATATCACTCTATATATTAAATTGTATCTCCGTATATATGACTTAGATGTTGAAAGCACTATTGAACCAAACTCTGTAAAAGCACCAAGAGCTCTTTATAGTAAAAACATCTATCTTTTAAAATGTCTTACATGCATTAATAATAGTGACCAAATTCACTGACTTAATAAAAGCTTGTCAATTATGCCCTTTATTACCCATAATATTTTGTTTTTGAATTTATACAAAACAGAGGTAAGTTTAATGCAGATATTTATACCTTTGTAAAAAATATATGTGATTATCTTCCTCCTTTTTCATGAATATGTCCTGTTTTAATAAATTACAACTATTTTAATGTTATGTTTTAACTTAAATGTAATAAAGGCTCTTTATGATATCCACATTGCTATTTCAATAATGGTTGTATGCTATATTTTCATTTAATCTAAAATATTAATTTAAATTATTTGTTTAATATATGATATAGAGTATCTTCAATAAGTTTTTTTTTGGAACAACTGAAGTACCCTGCAATAGTAGAGACTGTGTGTATGACACATGAGGGCCTGAGGTTTTATAGGATGTAAAAGGGTGAACTCCAGACATGGAAGAGTTCATCTACAAAATGGTAGATAGATACTAGTGTGATTGGTATATGGCTCTACTGATCCAAAGATTCCAAAGGTGCTATCAGTCAGGTCAACTTTTCTATCTGAAGTTTCTCAGTCCACCTGAGGGGTTTAGGTAATTTTTATTTAATCATCAACCTTGAGGACAGATTAAAAGTAGGGAGAGAATGTATTTTCTCATCGGCTGCTTCTTTTGGAAAAGGACAATGGTGGGAAGCTAGACTCAGTCTCTAGAATCTAAAGGAGCACAGATCCTGTTAATTTTGTGTAACAGTAGAGTTATAAGTTGATGAGCTGTGGAGGATCATATACTTGCCACCATTTTCTCCTAAAGAAACCTCTGAAAAATAAATCATTAGAAGGATGAAAATGAGTGATTTGATTACAGAGTGAAACTGAGATATTGCCTAGGAGGGGGAGAAGCAGAAGGATGAGATACACAAAGGAGCTCCTGAGGAAAAATAGGTGTCCATAGATAGAGGTCCCCATATAAAGTTGCAAAATGAATCCTATTGTGTCTTGAAGGTCTATGCATATTTGCTAAGACATCATCAGGTCAGAATGGGAATGGTGCCAATGGTTCTGATAATTTTGGAGTAGAACAATATTTTAATTCAGATTATGGATAGATCCAGAGGGGAAAAACTGAAGGGAGGAACTGAGAGGAGTAGATGTGAAAACTATCATCAGGATATATTGTATGAGAAAATTATGTATTTTTCATAAAAGGGAAAGAAAAAATATATATGGAAGTAGCAGAATTCTTTAGGAATCCCAGTAGAAGGAGATGAAAATAATATAACAATTGTCTGTAGATGGAATATTGTAATGGTCTGTGGTTGCACAAAAGAACATGAAAATAAGTCTCAGTTTCTAAAGAGACCAAACACATTAGTCTCTACACAAGGTTATGTCATTGAGGGAGAAATGAGAAGTCTTATTTGTTTTATTTAGTGTTGGATGATAGAGAATGTGTTTGAAAAGAAATAGATCTTGTTTTATTAGGTTCCAGCTTTACACTATTTCTGGTAAATAACACGTCTAAATGGTGCTGAAATTTTAATTTGACCATTTACGCATGATCATTTCTAAGTAGTTCAACATGAAACAAAGCAGAACTTTAAGTTGTAAATGAGGCACAATGAAGAAATACTGTAGGTCAGACCAAGCTTAGTCCATTAAGTGATGGTTTCCAAAATTAAGATGCAACAATTAAAGTTATGTATGAGATGCATAATTATACGATTACGTAATACATATGATTATATATAACAATACATAGTGTATAAGATTTGCAATTAAGATATGTTTATTATAAGATTTATAAGCTATGTAATTAAAATTAAATTAGCTTTTTTGATGTAAATTTTACCCTAGTTGGCCACACCTATATTCTGCTGCCATCCTTAACTCTAGCAACGTGTAATATAATTTGAGAGGATGAGAGATCTTTGAAATATACATTCATTTTACAAGCTTGTTTCTGTTTGTGTGTTTATTTAAATGAAAGAGAAACTATTTATTTTATGACCTTGCAGAATAGATGTTTGTGACAGTGGTAAAATAATGTGCCATTATATAAGAATATAACAAGCAGGTTTTATAGCTCCACTGGCTTACTATAAGAGGTACACTATTTTATTCTATGTGCCAATTGTATTTGTCTGTTTATCAGCAAATAATATGTGATAAGTTTATCTCTATTTTATAAAATAATTCATAAATTCATTTAGGATCTGTTGTTCAAATGCCCATAGGTGTGGGGCCAGTGTATTTGTGTGTGTGTGTGTTGTGTGTGTGTGTGTGTGTGTGTGTGTGTGTGTGTGTGTCTGTCTGTCTGTCTGTCTGTCTGTCTGTCTGTCTTTTTACTGCCTGTCTTTGTAGTCATCTATTTGAGTCTATTAGTACATGCGTGCAGCACACCTGCTATGCACAGACAGAAGTCAGAAACAAGCAATAGAGCCCTCAGAGCTGGAGTTCCTGGTGTTTCATTCCATAAAAAATACAAGATACTATGTTAATTTTGAGATATAAACTCTGGCCTTCCTTGCTATATTGCCAGTGTTCTTCACCAATGAGAGATCTCTGCATTCCTTTGTGATACATTTAAGGAAACAATTTTTTTATTAGTCTGATTTATTTTCTAAGTTGCAAATTTCTAATCTGGTTTATATAGGTATATGTTCACACTAAACTTTTGTATTTTAACCTAAACTATTATAGCTACAGCATCTTTACTGCATATCCTTATCTTATTATTTAAATTGACCAAAGAACTCCAAAGGTTGTATAACATGTTTTTAAATGAGATGTAGTTTTGTGTAAGTAGATTGATTGTTTTTTTATATGAAAAACTTAAATGTATAGAAACTCTAGAAGAAATTGAATCTGAACTTGAAAGCACATTTTCTGACATTTGAATATATCAGAGATAGTTTTGAGACTAATCCTTTGCAATTTTATCACAAGACTCAAATTGTTCTATAGTATGTACTGATTATTTGTATATTTTAAGAAATGTTAATTTGTATATTGTAGCTAGTACTATTTTTATATAAAAGTATTGTTTTTAATCAAACTTTTGTTTATTTTTTGAACAATACTAGTAGAAGTCTGGCAAATTAAGAACAATATCAACAGTAGTATTCCTTGTAAGACAATAGATTTTATTGTTAGTAATTTATAAGGAACAAATTAATATCATGATTGTTTGATGATAAATAATTCTACCTGGCTTTGGGTATTTATGCATATTTATGAATGAATAATGGTTACAGAAATATATTTGTACTGAGAGGAAAATTGAAAATAATTAACTTCAATTAGAGATTGAATGTGAACCTGATTTAGGTATGAGAATGGCAGCCTATGCTATATATAGTTTTATTGTTGTCATTGCTGTTTCTCAACTTCAAAAAATATCCCAGGAATTTCAATAGCTGCATACCATTGTACTTATTATTTATTATTAGTATTGCTATTATAGACAGCAAAGTGATTTTTTAAGTTTGATTATGATGCCAGAACCATGAACTAACATTATTTTTTTTCTCTTCTAAAATTAGCTTGCCTATTTTATTGAAGTGGAGCATAAAGATATATGTAACATATAATCATAGGAAAGCTGTAAGATACAATCCATTCTTTTAAAACAAGAATTGCTTTGTCTTACAGGCAGGGACCTAAGCCTGTGCTCTACTGTTGCTCTCACTTATCTTGTCTTCCAGGGATCTTCTCCATCATAGTTTAATAAGGAGAAATGAACACTTTGTTTTTCAGAGACAAAGAGAGCAGTCTTAGTTAAGGCTTATCTTGCTGTGAAGCAACACTATGACTGTAAAATCTCTTATAAAAGGAATCAACATAGGAAGCTGACTTGCTGGTTTAGAAATATAGTCCATGATCATCATGGTGGTAAGCATGGTGGCCCAGGTGCAGATATGAAGCCAGAGAAGGAGCCAAGAGTTCTAAATACAGACTGACAGGTAGCAGGAAGAGTGAGCCACTAGGTCCCACTTGATTTTCTGAAGCCTCAGAGCTCATGTCAGTGACACACCTCCTCCAACAAGGGCATACTTACTCTAACAAAGCCACGTATCATAACCCTTTTAAATAATGTAACACCCTGTGAGCATTTTCATTCAAATTACAATAGGATATAAAGAGTTCCATGAGTTCATGTAAAACTGATAATCCATGTAGGAAATCTCAGTGAGATTATAGAAATTAAGAAGTTACTAATATTCCTATAAAGAACAATGGTGACTTACAGTGTTTCTAAAGCCAGAATGGAGACTTTTGGGGAAATTGCCATCTTGAGCATTGCAAGATTGCCCTTAGTGACCAGGTGTCAGTGACTCAGGGCCTAAAGCAGAGAGCCTAGGTTTTTTCCAAGGTCCCTTTAAGTCCCTCTCAAATACATGAGCAGATTCTAACCAAGTGATAAAAGAGGCAGAAATCTTACTATTGGCTTTATAGTTTTGTGCTCCATGGGGACCATAAAATATGAGTTTGAACAAAATAAATCATATATGTCAACTTTTGGTTTTACATTATTGTTTATGACATAAATGATCTTGGATGTTTTTGTTTCATCATTTGTCCTTGGTTATTCCTAAGCAGGTCAGTGAAAAATAAAACTGGTATATATATATATATATATATATATATATATATATATATATATGTGTGTGTGTGTGTGTGTGTGTGTGTGTGTGTGTGTATGTGTATGTGTGTGTGCATATGTGTGTGTATATGTGTACTTGTATACTTATATATGCATGTGTATATACATATATATATATATATATATATATATATAAAACAACAATAATTAATGAGGAAGAAGGAATACATTTTTCAATAACAATTAACATTTAAAAACATAATTTCTTTTTCTCAGATAAAATGGAACTTCATAACTTTGGTAACTAGCAGAACACTTGTAGTGTAGAGTAAAGCCTCTGTGGAGCTAGAAAAGCTTAGTTCATTGTAATTCCCATCTTCTGTGAAAGCTGAGAAGCCATTCTCACTTCACATACTAGTTGGACTCATTGGATTTAAAATAAGTAAATGTGAAATTTTTTAAAAAGAACATTTAAGTTTGGAGAGAGATCTATGGGGGATCACAGGAGGACATGATATTAGGAAGTGAGGACTGGATATGAAATTTTCAAAAAGTAAATACAAATAAACATTAAAATGTCAGAATAATTATTACAAGATTTGAGAACCATTGTTGTCTAAGGAGTTGTGCATGAGATTAATTTATATCTGTTGAAATATTTTGCTCAATACTGATTTTAAGGAAATGAGTGTGCTATATTAGGAAGAGATAAAACGACTCACTCAATATAACATTAAATGTTCCATTTCAAAAGTATTCTTAAAATACTTTTACTTGTTAAAATGACAGTATAATTATTTTCTACTAAATATTAAAATTCTCTAATCAACATATTTAATCTATTAATATAAATAACTCATATAATGAAAAAGAAAGTGAGTACCTATTAATGTAGCTTTTAATTTATCTTCTTGCTTCTGAAAACAGTAGTTGGGGGTATAATCACACACATAAATCTCAGCAGGCCAGAGAATAATTTCCTAATGTATCATGTGATTACTTCCTGCAACTACTTGAAATATTCTGAAAAAAAAAATGTCAATGTTTTTTAATATACTTACAACATTCTGAGAAAAATGCATCAATTTCTTTATTAATGAAAAGAATAATATCACTTTTAAATAGCCAGCAAATGAGCAAATGTCTTTTAGCAGTAAAATCATTCATAAAATTTTTATCATGATTCAGAACTCTGTTTAATTTTAGAAATATGAACCATTTTTGTATGGGTAAAATACATAAGAAATTTAATGCCAGAGTGATCAATGTAACTGATTGTGTAATTGCTAGTAGAAAATCAAAGAGCAAATTGCATACACTTTTAGAAGCTTAGAGGTTGATGTGCTTTTTTAAATTGATTCCATGCAAATCAATTGTCAGAAAATGTACATCCCATTGAAAGTTTGATTTGAAGAAATGAAAGGTTTCAGTAAGCAGAAAGGTCTATGAGAATACAACGTACAATTAAGATTAGAGGTGTTCATATTATACAAATTAGTAGTTAGGTATGACTTCTATGTCAGATACTCAAGTCCTCACTGTAAGTTTATAAGATAGAGGTCATTGTTTGACCCACTGTGCCTTAAAAACTGCCAAGGCTCTTTCCTTTGCCTTATTTTGTAGTTTTATCTTCTGATTGGTGTCCAGAAGTTAGAAACCCTTCTTTTTATTTCTGTCTAAGCTTTCACATGCATCATAGTACTGAAAAAGTAATATTAAACTTAATTTATAGGAAATAATAAATTAAGAAAAATACATAGAATGTTATATGACCCAATACTGAAATCCAATGTTTTAAAATGTTCACAATTTAACAGAGTTGTATCAAATTTCACCCCTGAAAAGATACATATAAGCAATATTTTAGAGAATTATATAGATTGCATATATATATATATATATATATATATATATATATATATATAATACTGTATAATATAATATGTTATAATATATGTGCAATAAGAATTAATGAATAAAGTAGCAATGAATTTGAAGAAAAACAAGGCATTTAATGGGAGAGTTGGGATAAATAAGGGAAGAGTTAAATACTATAATTATACTATAATCTCAATTTTGAAAAGTAAAATATAAGGTAGTTTAGATTTTCACAACTGAATGCATGTCTAGCTTATATTCTTCTGTACACAACTCTATATTTTTGCATCAGTCCAGGCAATACAGGAAAACCTTGTGATAATTAATCTTGCTAGAAAACTTGACAAGATTTGGAATCACCACCGACAGTAAGTTATTCATACAACTGTGATGAATTATCTAGATTAGGTTAACTGCAGTGGAAAGATCTACCTAAATGTAAGCAGGACAGTTTCATGAGTGGGGTCTTGGAAAACAAAAGCAAAAAAACAAAAAACCAAGAACAAGCAAACAAAGCAACAACAACAAAATCTAGAAAACAAGTTGAGCACAATTACTTATGTCTTTTTCATGTTTGGGCTCTGTAAGAGTCCATGATTTGCCAGAGAATGATACCCTGGACTCAGATAATATATAAATGCAAAAAGAGTTCTATTCTGCAGAGGTCCAGCATGCTGGGGGCTATCATCTACAAAGATGGAGAGACCCTGAAGTGAGCTTGAAGGCCTGATTTAATGATTATTAGGGGAATTCCAGGAGGATTAATTGACCTTTTTCTTAATCTTGGTTCTATCTCTAAGGACATTACAGAACCATTACTGTGGCCTCAGGGACCGGAAACTTTACCTGGGTAAGTCTGGAAACTGATGCTGACCCATTTTCCTTGCCTGAATCATGTGGTAAGGCAGCTTCAGAGGCCTGATCTTGCCTGGACTTGTCCAGTTCTTGGGAACAGAGATTTAAATCTAGTCTCCTAAACTACCAATCTGAAGCCTGGAATGGGCTCAGTCTGTTTTTCCCTTCAGTTTTGGGTAACTTTGCTTCCTTGAGATGTTTCTATAAGCTGGTATTCTTTGAGAATCATCAATTGAATGGTGGAAATCCAGTCCTTAACAAACCTGATTAAAGGACTGATTATGCTGGGACCAAATGTCAAGGCCAATGTTAGTAGGATAAGAAGACCAATCAGGGTAGAGACAAGAATGGTCAGAAAAAGAGACAAGTTGAAGAAGGACTTATACCAACCCCAAGACTGTTTTCTTTTTCTTTGTCTATCTTGTTGTCTCTTTCTGACTAAGGCCATGGATTTTTGGGCACCCTTGAATGGTCAACACAGAAACAATATTCTTTACCTAAAGCTCTTCCTCTGTCTCCTGGAGTAATAGCAAGTCTAGGTCTCTTCTGTCCTGTAAGACTGAGTCTGCTGAAGAGGAAAGGGAATCCTGCAGAGCTATTATGTACTTATATAGGGCTTACATAGGAATATATATTCTGTCTTCTATGTATTTGAATTTATCACCATTGATAGGGCCTTGTCGTTTTTATATTGGAGTATTAGGGCTGAGGCCCCTATACTAGCAGCTCCAGTCAGCCTTATGCCAAGGAGAGATCCTAGTAACACAGCAAAAATGGCCATCATTTTAACTCAATTGTTTGGAGGTGATAGCAGGTTGAAGGCATCCTCCCCAAAGTAATAAGTCACTCTGTACACAAGCTGTCCCAAAACATAAAAATCCTCAGTCATATTTACAAACAGGCCATAAATGTATAAATGCTGAGGTACAAGCCCACCAAGCATTTTCTTGAGGCATTATATATCCTGCAAAATTAGGAGTTATAGTGTGGTTTCAGAGGTGGGAATAGGCTGGGGGTATCTTATTTCCAGTGCAGAATCCCTGTCTGGTAACCAACAGTTCTTTGTTATGTATAGGGTGAAAGGAATTAAGAACTGGTAGTCCAATTGGCCTTCTTGCTAGGCACTGTGGACTTGTTGACAAGGTTGTTACATCATCCCCTGGGAGTACCCAGATAGTAAGGGGGTTACTGGCTGGTGCAGCAAAGTGTGATCAGCAGGTAAGCAGGATCAGAAGTGCTGAAGTCGCAGTTTCAGTGGATTGACAGTATGTGGAGCAACATTGTTTTGTGGTGGTTAGCCTGGAAGCTTCCTCTGCTGGGACTTCAACTACTGGATCTTTCCTCTCCTGGAAGGCTTAATGTGGGCCTGTTGTATCCATGTCCTGATTCCTTCCACGTTAACAACCATGAATATGGTCAGGATCATGGTATGAGGTCTTTTCCAGCGTGGTACCAGAGTCTTTTGGTTATTCTCTTAATCCAGTCTTTGTCACTGGTTTAAAGCAATGGAGGTTAAGGGGGAGGACCAGACTCAAACCTGGCAGATGACAGGCAGGAATTGCTTCTGGATCTTTGAGAGGACTTTGAAGGATTTTAAAAACTTGTGTTGGTCATATTCAGTTAAGATATCAGACTGGCAGTTAGGCAGCATGGGTGGGGGCCTCCTATATAGAATCTCACAGGGAGAAAGACCTAAAGTATACGGAGTGTTCCTAGCCTTATATAAAGCATAAAGTCATTGCTGTTTCAAGGATTAATTTGGTCAAGACCTCCTTCAGGGGCCAGTCATCCTCTCTATTTGTCCTGAACTCTGAGGTCTGTATGCACAATGTAAAAACTAATTGGTCCCCAGAACCTATTCTAGAGATTGAATTACCTGAGAGATGAATGCTGGTGCACTGTCAGATCTAAACAGGGTAGGCAAACCATACATGGCTATGATGTTTTCCAGAAGTTTCTTTGCTACAATACTGGCAGCCTCCTTCTTTGAAGGGTAGGCTTTTACCCATCCTAAAAAAACTATCTATAAAAACTAGTAAATACTTATATCTATATGTTCCTGATTTTATTTGTCTATAATCTATTTCCCAATTAGCCCCTGATTGTTGAACCCTGATTCTGATTCCTGGTGCAGCTCCTTGATTGGGGATTGAAATGTCCACAGCCAGGCAGGTGTCATAGTCTGAGATTACTTGATCAACCAAGTGTCCTAAGTCAAATATTTTGTACCTTGCCCCTCACAGCAATTCCTTCAATTTTCAGTGACCATATGTGAAGCTTGATACATCTGATGAATGAGTTGCTTAGCAACCCCTTAGGTAGAATGGTTCAGCCTTCAAAGGTAAGCAACCCTCCTTCTCTTCTGTAAATTCCTTGGCCTAGAGGGGTAAAGGCTGTCATAGATTTGGCCCTGTGGACAGTACAGGCCCCAGTGTGAGTTAGACTCATAGTGGAGTCAGTAGAGTCAGGGGAGTAAAGGGAATCAGGGAAGTCAGGGACTGCTCCTTCTACATGTGCTGGCTGGGAAGGGGCAGCAGTGGCAGGGGCAGGAGCAAAAACACAAGGAGGGTAACAGAGATCCTTCATGGAAGCAGACAGGTGGAGAAAGGCAGGGAGCTGAGATTGACCCTCCTTTAGAGGAAGAAGGGTGGGGAGTGGCAAGGCCTATAACAAAAAGAGACTCATCTAAACAAAGGCTTCTCCACCAGGAATTGCCACATGGTAATATATGGCACTTGGTCTGGGTGGCCCCAGATCTCATAAATTAAACCCTCACCTTGTAAATGATGGGGAGATGGAAAGTCCTTTTCTCATCCCATTGTACTCTATAGGCAAGTCATTCATTCTGGTAAAAGATGGTTAGTTTGTAGGGATAAGTAACCAGAGCAGAGTCTTCTGCAATGCTGCAAATGTCCTTAGAATGGTTCAGAACCAAGCACAGAGGGCTGCTTTGTGCTTGCCTCATCCTAAGAGTCAAAGAAATATTTGTACAGGAGGACAAAATGCACACACAGAATACACACAGAATGACACAGAATGACACAGAAGGACATTTCCTGGGACAACAAAAACAAGCCCAGAGGCTGTCTCGATGGTCTTCCATCCTGCATATCTGAGGCCCATAGACTCACAGCCAATTCATAAATCAGATGAGAACTAGCAAGTTCTCCTGCTTCTGGTAGGGGTTTGGGAGTGTCCTCTATATCCTCTGGCTGGGTGACAAAATATGTCTGCTTTATCCCTCTCAGCCTCCAGACTAAACCTGAAACAGACACAGATTAAACGCAAAACCGAAACACAGATTAAACACAAAACTGAAACACAGATATGGACAAGCAAAAAGACATCTGGGTGCCTGGACTTACTGGACTTCACTATTTGGATCTGGATACCACTATTTGGGTCAGGGGATCTCCAGAGAATCCTGGACAAAAGATCCCAAATGTAAGTGTTCATGATTCACCAAACAATGATACCTCAGACTCAAAATAGTATATAAACACAGAAAGTCTCTTTGGTACCAGTATTTTTTCAAGTCAGTAGAAAATGTGGTGTAAAGTGGACCTAAAATGTCATTGCTGGTGATAATTGCTTTTAGTAATTACTTTTGTAAAGGGCTCTGGCAACATAAACAGAAGCCTAGAGATAGCAGTTTGCTCACTAGAAAAGTAGATCTTGTTATGTGACTAATTTCTGGTTTCTGGTAAATTCCCTTAATCCCTCCCAAAATTCAACTACATAGGGCTAGAGGATCTAGTTTTTAATCAGTCTGAATAGAACCACAAGCCCTCATCTTCTTCTGCTTTTAATTTTGATATAGAGAATGGGGCTTCTTTGTGGTACCTCCTCAGCCTAACCTACCTGTGCCTCCTCAAGATGAGGTGTTAACCCATAAGCACTAACTCAGTCTTGTCCACCATCACCAATCCAGCCTCCTCCACCTTATCCCACCTTGACTTTACTTTTGGTTTCCTCAACTCCAGGAGCTCACACCCACTTCCACACAGGTGTGGTAAGCCCTAATGATCTACTCAACATACATGTCCTTTTTTCTATGATTGATCTCTCTTAGGTACAAAAGCACCTCAATTACCACTTCTAATCTTACCAATGAGTTCAGTGCCTTACTCAAACCTAGAACTTTGTCTACAATTGCCTGATCCATTCTGCTTTACAAACTATGACTGCAAGGGGCTGACTCTAATGAAAGACTCTTCCTATGGTTTCCTTGGAGTCCTGTATTCTACCCCCTTCTTGGCTCACTGGTTTCTATTCTTCTCATAATAATGATTGTTAATTTTATCTTCTGGTTCATTTGGGAGAGACTTGGTGAAATGACCTGACAGTCAGTAACCCAAATGCTTCTGGATGGAATTTTCTCAAGTCTTCTACTCTTGCCTGCCAGCTTGAGCTCCTGCTTTCAATCATACTTAAAGACCCTCTCTTCTCAAGCTCCCAATCTGCTAGAAGTAGTCAAAGGATTGTCTGTTATACCTTATCATAAACAAAATCCTGAAATATTAGGCTGAAAGCAACACCCAAAATTGTAGTTCTGATTAAAATTTCCTAAATAGAAGGGCTCTGAGACAGTTAAACAAAATCCCAACAAGGTTTTTGATTTACCAGAAATCAGATCTTATGAGAAAAGTTTCTGTTTTCTGGGCACCTCCATTAGTTTGCCTTCAAAGGTCAGCTACCTTGGACAAAGGCAACTAGTTCCTGGTTGTCTTGGTCAGTGTTTTATTGCTATCAAAAGACACTATAACCATGGCAACTCTTTAAAAGAAAAGCATTTAATTGAAGCTTTGTCTAGGGGTTTAGTCCATTGTCATCATGGTGAGAAGCATGGCAGCATAGCAGAAGAAATGGTGCTGAAGAAAGAGCTAATATTCTACATGCCAATCTATCCACAGGAAGCAGGAAGAAAAGTGAGACTAGTCCTGAAGAGATCTTCTGAAACCCCAAAGCCTACCACTAGTGACATACTTCCTTCAACAAGGCTACCCATATTCCAACAAGGCCGCACCTCCTAATTTCTGTTAAGAAATGCCACTCCATAATGGCCACTCCAACTCCAAACACCACATTGCTCAAATCAAACAGCCTGTATCAGCCAAAAAATTTTCACCTTCATGATTGTCACATGAAATCTGCTTGCTTTTCTAGCATTTTGCTTTTATCTTTTACCACCCAAGAGATAGCCTTGGTGACTTGATCCCCACTATCTACGTCTACATCTACATCTATGTCTACATCTACATCTACAGCTACATCTATCATTTATCATCTATATTATATCTATTTTTATCTATATCTATATATAATCCATCTAATCTATATCTATATCCAGTCATCTATACCTATTTATATTTATTTACCTAATCTTTCTACCTAGAAATTGGTCTAGTTCACTGTTCTCAATTTATAAATTGAGAACCTCATTTATAAAAAAAAAAAAAAAACTAAGATACCATATTAAAAATAACAACAACAATAAAATCTAAAATGGACCAACAATGAAATTAGCTTTAAAAATTAAGCTATTATGAAAAATTTAAAATCGGTTTCAAATTGCTCTATTACATTATGGGATAAAAACAGCATGAACAGCAATAACAAAGGAAACAGAATTTTAAAATTTTCAAGGTTATTCCTTGTTATTTGTTTTCAGATCTTTTTCTTTGATTTTTTTCTTCCTTTCTCACCCTGGAATCTCTAGATTTTGTTGACTCCATCCTTTAGTTCTGGTGATATTTTAACAATATGAGCTGAATGTCTGGTTCTTGACAACTAAGTTACCTATGAACTGTAACTCAGCATATCCTGAGTTTTGATAGCAACACCTGATAATGTCCTGTAAAATCTCACTCATAGATACTATCTACATATCTGCGGTATTATTTTGGTTTCTAATGCTATGAATAAACAACCCTGATCACCTGCCCCTTATCAAACAATGGGTTTATTTCAACTAACAACCTTCAAATTATAGTCCAACTCTGAGGGGAAGTCACAGACTCTAGGAAGGACCTGGAGACATGAACTGGAGTAAAGAACATTGATGACTGTTTCTTGGAGGCTTGTTCTCCAATATTATTCAGGATCACTTACTCAAGGGTGAAACTTGCCATAGTGGGCTAGGTTTCTCACAGAAATCATTAATCAAGAAAATGTCAACATAAATTGCATATCGATAATTTGATTGAGGTAATCTCTCAATGTTTGTTGCTTCTTCTTAGATGACTAAATATCTAACCAGCAAACTAACCCGCATATTCTCTAGGAAATAAGATTTTTCTCCAAGTATTTAGAAGAGCTTTATTGCTTGTAGAAGTCTGGGGATGGCTAGATATTTCAGCAATTACAAACACCTGTTGGTTTAAAAGAAGACCTCATTTCACTTCCCACCTCCCTCGTCTGGTATCACACAACTGCCTGTCACACAGCTCTAGAGGGTATTACACTATTTTCAGATCCTGCAGACATCAGCACTCACATGCTGACATACACACAAGTACACATACTCATACACACCTAATTGAAAATAAAATAACTCTCAGTCAAATCACAGGGTCTCAGTTACGTTCAAGGAGTTCTGGAAAGTCTTGCAGGCAGGCAGAGCTCTAACTACTGCACTTACACTTCCGTTTTTACTGATGCATTTTGCTCTTCCAATGTTTAAGGAACATCAACATAACATTGGCTATGTTTTTAAAATTTAATTTTGTTTTTTTCCTTATTCATGTTACATCTTATTCACTGTCCCCTCCTTGTCATCACCTCCCACAATCCTTTCCCCTTTCCCTTTTCCTCTGAGTGGGTGAGGGTCACCCTGGATATCCCCCACCCTAGCACATCAAATCTCTGTGAGGCTAGGTGTTTTCTCACTCACTGAGGACAGACAATGTAGCCCAGCTAGTTGAACATATCCCACATACAGCCAACAGCTTTTGGAATAGCCCTAGTTCCATTTGTTTGGGATCCATATGAAGGCCAAGTTGTGTATCTATTGTATATTAGTGGGGAGGCCTAATCCACACTCCCCACCCCATGCATGTTCTTTGGTTGGTGGTTCAGACTTTCAGAGCCCAATGGACTAGGTTAGTTAATTCTGTTAGTCTTCCTGTGGAATTCCTTTTCCCTTCAGGCCCTGCAATCTTTTCTCCTATTATCACATAAGAGTTCCCAAACTCCATCCACTGTTTGGCTGTGGGTATCTGTATCAGTCTAAGGCAGTTGCTAGGTAGAGCCTCTCAAAGGACAACATGCTCTTTTTATTTTTTAAGCAACTATTATATGGTGCTATGATTTATCTGGTTTCATCCTTAACTGAGTTAAACTGAAACATGATTAAACATCAGAAGAAGCCCATTTATAATTTTTGTCTTCCATTTTAATATTGTCTAAGATATTTTGCATAAAGCTTGCTGATCAGTGCACTCTATGGGAATAATTTGAGAAGTTTTAAGTTCTTTTTCATTTGGGTGATGAAGAGAGAAGGTTTAAAAGCTTCTACCAACTGGACCACTAGCATAGTGAACAGCTTTATAGAAAACTACCAGACCATTAGTGGTCAACTGTGAGCATAAAGAGCTACATAGACTTGACCCATTGCTGTAAGTAGAAGCTGAGATTGCAGCTGTGTGCATGATGCATGATTTGTTGCCATCCATCACATTATATTAAAATCATTTTACTATGTGAGTAATAAAGCATTGATGTCATTGTTGAACAGTACTAGTCCACATTTTTAAACCAATATTCAAACAGTTAAGGGATCCAGAAATAATGTGTAAATATTTTATGTTTCAAAATAATTTATATTTGATGCTTAGTTAAATACATTATTTGTAGGTAATTAATATTACACTAATGCTATAAGAAATCAAAAAACAAATCTTTCTTCTAAGAAATTAAGCAGAAACCATAAAACAACAAACAACCCAAAGCCCCACAAATTGACAATCATTTTTCATTTTAGTGAAGACTACACATAACAATAATTAGTTACATATTAGAGGTGCTCAAAAATCCATCAAAAAAAAAGCATAGCTTTCCTTTACATCAAATGATCTTTCTAAATTATTAAACATACTTTCTAGTGTGATAGTTGATTCGATCTTATACTGTTTACCACAACAGGCAAACTATTTATTACTACATTTGAAACTAAGAGTTTGAAGATGATGTTTTAAAATGAAGTCATCAGATAATTCAAGAAGAAAAATCACCAAATTCCAAAATTTTTTTCTTTCTCCATGTAAGACATTAAATGAAAATGAACCTTACAAAACCCCACTGTGTGAAGCTGAAATGTGCCATATGGTGAAGTTCTTTTAAATGTAAAAAAAAGGCTTAATATTGAGGATTAAGTGGTATTTTTGTGTAACATGACAACTTGATTTAACGAAGTAGATGATAACATTAAGAACAGGCTTCTTTTTAAATTAGGAAGATTTTGTAAGACATAAATGCCAAGAATTATTCTGAGTAAAGCTAAAATGTATCAAAATACAAAATAAAGCTCAGAGATCTAAATTGAATCTGTAATTATCAAAACTCTACAAATATTTTTACATACTCCCAGTGTAATTGTATCTTAAAAATAATTTTGTGAAGAACAGTTTATGTAAAATATGCATACATCTTTTTACTTTGTACTTAGAAAATTTGCTTTTTGATAAGAAATATATTCATAATAAATTGTTCTTCAAATTTTACAACTTGGATGTCGTATTTTATGACTCACTTTTTATTCTGAAGGATATGTTTTTAAAATAATATATCTTACTTTCATTTCATCATATTTAATCAGACAATTGAAAATAACATTATTCAAAAATGATAAGGAATCTAGATTATTTTTGAAACTTTAAAAAAACAACAGTTTGTTTCCTGTGTCACCATTTACATAATAACACTAAAGTAGTACATATGAAAGAGTCAAGCTAATAATGAGAGTTCTAGGGCAATAAACATTGCTGGAATTGGAAATGTTAAGAGTTGTATTTCATACTTAGTGTGTATTTGACAATCAGATAGTGATACAAACTGAAACAAAGAAAAAAAAAAAGACTAGCTCTGTGAGACAGAAATACTAGCTATTGTACAGGATGAGGATTCATATCCCTTCACTGTGAGTTTTGGATCCCTGTGTGACAAAGATTCCACCAAAATTTACCAGCATAATTCTGTTTACAATGTTTATTTAAGATAATATGGAGCATATTATTACATAAATTCTTCAAAAAATCACTTATTTTCAGAGACTTTTGATATAAATATACATTTTCATATCAGTTGAAAACATGCAATTTCTTTATGTAGCAAGTAATAAATGTCTGACATATGCATACTCTTGCACACATATATTTGTATATCCAATGCAAAGTCTCCTTTACTAAATATATTTTAAGAAAAAAAATAAGAAAAACAAGAGCTATGAAAATGAAATATTTTAAAAAGAAAACTTTAAATTTCTGACTAATTATTCTATGGCAATGCCATCACAAATATGTTTTGAAAGTCTTTATATAATAAACTTTTATGGACATTGTTAGTTAGCATTCTGTCTAAACTCTACCGCCACAGTAAGATAAATAAGCTTCTGATATTCTATATATGTACTTGTGACATGTGCTATTTTTTTAGTATGAACATGAATAATAACTTATAATCCAAATAAGAATTACTGCTTATTTTTCTCAATGGCATTTTGTATTTAGTTCCTTTTGAAGTTTTTGTGATTTCATTTCTTTAAAATATGAATATTCATTTCTAAAAATATTTGCTGTTAGAGGTTCAATAGTTTAACAAAGAGCATTTCTCATGAGTATTGTTTTTAGTTAATAACAATGTTTGTTTAACAGATTCAGCAATTAATGTGACTAGTGGATCAAGAACACCATCAAACTTGCTCCTTATTTAAGATAAATAAATATACTAAAATAAGATTTGAGTTCAACTACCAAAATATGTATTATTTTAATATTAACAGTTTGGATAAATTTTCTCAGATTATTAACAGGTGTTTTAGACAAACAGATAAACAAACAAAAATACTCTGCGAGGTACTCATAATACAACCCCATGTGTTTTACACTAGATGTTTTAATGAATCTGCATAGACTTGCCTGTGGTAGTGCATATCTTTAACTCCAGCACTCCAGAGTTAAAGGCACATAGATATCTGAATACAAAGCCAGCCTGATCTACAAAGAGAAACTTTGTCTCAAAAAACATTAAAAAAAAAACCAACAACAAAAAAACCAAAAACCAAAATATAATCCTCACCATTAATCTGCAGTCCATCATTTGGTGAAATGACAAAAGATAGAGACATAGGATGCTTTATTATCAAGCTTAATATATGGCAGTAAAGTAGTTAAGTCAAGTGTTAAATACATATTAATGTATATAATCGTATATTTGACATTCCTGAAATATATTATAATTCAATTCAGCATAATACTAATGACAAAATATGTGACATAAAGCATTAAACCACAAAATCAACATTCTTCTGAAAACATTCCCTTTTTTAATGTTTCAAATACCTTTTCATTAACAAAAGATGTTTGCAAGTATATAATTCCCAGTGTAAGTCTAAACAACTTTAAAAGCTTTAGCATTGTATTTACAATTTCATATTTATACATAGTAAAAAGCAAAGTCAGCAATATTTTGTTTATTAAAAGAAATTTATATTCATTTTAAATTTATTATTGAAGAGTCTCGTGAGAAATTCATGCTATTTTTTGAGTATTGATCCCCTTAAATAATTGAAAAATGATGGCATTATCAACCAGTATTAGTTTAATATATGCAGATAATTAGACACATTCTGTAAATTAATTAGAAAATTAGAAGTCAGAAAAATATTTTAATGCATATACCTATAAATATATAATATAATTTTTTAACATAATTAGTTACTTTGCTAGTATTGCTGTGTACATCTTTAGGTACTTGCTTTATTATCTTGGAAGAATGTAAATTAAGCACATAAAAACAAACCTCTCTGTACTTTTTTATCCTCACTTTCAAGGAGTTTTCATGCTATAATTTTCCCCTTCGATTCTAACTAAATTTTCTATTCATTAAAAGGAATTTTTTTTGAAATATCATTACAATAGTTAAAGAGACAAGAATCTGTTGCTAGGATGGGCATAGTTTCACATGCCTTTTTTTCACAGCACTTTGTAGCTAAAGGAGGGTGGATCTTTGTGAGTTTGAGGCCAGTCTAATCTACAAAGTGCAGCCAGGTCTATTAAACAGAGAACCCTGTCTCAAAACAACAGTAACAACAAGAACATCAAAAAGGAAAGAAAGAAAGGAAGGAAGGAAGGAAAAAAGAAGGAATGAAGGAAGGAGGATAGAAAAAAGGGAGGGGCTCTTACTCTTTTAATCTCTTACTCTTAATCTCTTACCCTCCTACCCTCTTACCTCTCTGTCCCCTCCTCCCCTCTTTCGCTCTCTCCACGTGGTCATGACAGGCCTCTACTTCTCTACTCCTTTGCTTCTCTCTCTCTCTCTCTCTCTCTCTCTGCCTCTACAACCCTCCTGGCTCCTCTCCCCATGCCCTCAATAAACTCTATTCTATACAAAAAAAAGAAAGAAAGAAAAGAAAAGAAAAAGGGAGGGAGAGAGAAGAGAGAGAGAGAGAGAGAGAGAGAGAGAGAGAGAGAGAGAGAGAGACTGGTTCTGAAAGAAATCTTGTATCCTAATGTCTAGTAATGCTTCTTTGGTTTAAAAAAATCTAAACATTTTTGTTATTGTCTTCAAAGTTCGCCTGAGAAGATAATCTAATGGTATTGAAACACTGGCTAGACCAGAAGGACATGAGTTCAAATTTCCAACCACTTTGTAAAAATCATGGCATTGATTGACACACATTTCTATACCTCCAGTGATTTGGAATAAAGAAGCAAGAGATAAGTCAGTCATTGAGCTTGTCACCAGCCTAACTCCATATCTATTGAGTTCTGGTTAAAATAATAATGGCCCCCAGAGGTCCATAAAAAGGGCACTATTTGGTACTATGGCTTTTTCTGGTAAGTATGGCTTAGTTGGAGGAAGTATGCCACTGGGGGCAGGTTTTGAGGTGTCATGTTCAAGCCAGGCCCAGTATATCTCAGTTTTCTTGTTGCCTGCCAATCTAGTTATAGAAAGTCAGATCCTTCTATACCACTAAGTCTGCTTGTGCTTCCCACTATGATGATAATAGACTTAAGGGCCGAAATTGTAAACCAGTTTCAATTAAATTGTTTTATGTTTTGTTTTGTTTTTTAAGTGTTCTCATGGTCATGATCTCTCTTCACAGCAATAGAAATCCTAAGTAAAACACAGAAAGCCCTGTCTCAAGGGAATAAGGCAGAGATCAATCGAACATAGCCCCCAATATTCTCCTCTGGCCTCTTAACACACAGGAGCTGAGGCCTGCACATACATGTGTAATTATGCACTAGATACTTACACCATACACACACACAGAGACACAAAGACAGACACACAACACAAGCACAAACATGTAGGAATTATTTAAAATGCGGCCACCTGTCAGGCAGACTATCTAAGCTGGAACAGCACTGTCTAGCTCAACTGCCATGCTCTGTTGTCAGAGGCCACGTGCATGCTGCAGCTATAAACTGCCAGCCAGAAACACCATCCCTGCCACCCACAAGACGCTAGAGTGAGAGATGGCTCTGCCAATCATCCATGCTGTCTCCACAAGGCTGGGAATTGCCCAGACCGTCTTGCCATCCACACGGGCCCAGTAAGAAAATGAGACTCTAGTGCTTAAAGTTTAATCAAGGGCTTTATATGTGTGGTAATGGTCAATAACAATATGCCCATACAAAGAGAGTTGTTTCCCAATTAGCTAACCTAAATAAAAGTTGTTACCCACAACTGCTCTCCATACCTGCACGACTCTCCATCGCTCCTACATCTCTTCTCTCTCTAGCTCTTCCTCTTCCTTTTCCTCTTCCTCTCCTTACGCCTCCCACCTTAGCTCCTTCTACACAAATATATTTATGTAAAGATTTATACTCATAGCTTTTATTGCTTCCATATGTGTGTGTATGTGTGTGTGTGTGTGTGTGTGTGTGTGTGTGTGTGTGTGTGTGTATGTGTTTGTATTTGAGAGATGTCACAAAATATTATTGAAAGTATTCTTATAGCTGGTGCAGTTAAGTCACTAGCTTAAAGAGGGAAACTTGCTGTTGCTATTAAATTTATTTGTAAATATTTATGTTTATCCCGACACATTTGTGCTACTTTTAACCTTGGCCAGAGAAGTTACTTCTTGCAGTGGGTACTTTTTAATGCAGAGAAGAGCTGTTATATTGTTGCATTGTAAATGTGGCATTGCCTTTGCAAATAATCACAACATATCTGATAGTCATAGAAGTCCTGCACAAGATCACTATAGTGTGGACAAAAAATGACTCCCTAGTCTCTTCCTGCAGATGCAGAACTATCCATTGTGGCTGTTAGAAAATGAGGAGTCAATTTTACTTGAGGTGTGAACACCACAAAGTTGCCATTGCCTTGTTTATGACCCCATATCCATGTTTATAAGTGTGGGTTTGAAATAGAAATTGTGTAGTATGATCCAAAATATATTTAGTATATATTTATATACTAAAAAATAAATACAAATATTTTTAGATGTAGGGTTTGAAAAACAGTTTAGACATTTTCTTCATTGTTTATAAAAAATTTCTGTAGTTAAATTTAATATTGTTCTTATGCATTGATGTTATTATTAAATAGGCCTTCACTTTACCTAATAATCATTTATATACATTTCTAATACAGAAAATGTCCTACTTATTCTTTCAAATTTTGTGTTTTAAATAAATATAGGTAATTTTCTGAAAATAAGACTATTAATACTTAGAACTAAAGTTCAATTTAAAGTGAATATGCTTAAAAATAAAAGCAAGATAAAGATTTTCAGCCTGTATTTACATAAAATGATTCTGTTCTGTGGAAACTTACAGAGCTATCAAATACCCACATGTCAGACTTAGTTCACTAGTAACTCAAATGTCAACCTTATAGCACCATAGATAATTTGCTAAATATATAATTTTTTAAATGTAATGGCAGTTACAGATGCAATTAAAGGCTCACTAGAGTACCTTAGACTTTCTTAATGTCTTTTGGGAAATGCTATGAAAAGTGAGGACCCTGCTTAACTTACTGTAAGACCTTAAGACCACATATTCTCATGATTCCTAAATAAAATCTGAGGAAGTGTGCCACCTTCTTTCTGTCCATGACACAATCAAATCCAATTTCCTTCTGAAGGCTTATTGGGGTTAATCTAGTTGTAGCCCTAGTATATTGTTTTTTTCTCAGTGAATAAATCAACTTTAAAGTAAAATAATGTGAGAATTTGTGGTTTAAATTAGAAACTTAGCTCATTCCATTGTTGCTTTTCCAAGAGGTCAAGTTTGTAGGTCAGCATCTTTTATTATTGGTTCTAGAGGGATTCTCTAGTATTTTACTTTTCTTGAAAAAGAAATAACAGCAAATATTAGAAAAGTAGACATACCATAAAACAGTGTTTTGCAATCTTCTTAATGCTTTAACTCTTTAATACAATTTCTCATGTGATGACTCTAAGGAAAAATTGTTCACAGATTGAGAACTACTGCCTTTAAACATACTTTTTTTTTAAAAAATCATTTTTTATAGTCCCATGTTCACATGTTTACTTCATTATAATATTTAAGAGCATTCAAGAAATTATATATAAACTATACTTTGAATAAAAAGATAATCCAATGTATGTGTGTGTGTTTGTATTTGTATGTGTGTGTGTGTGTGTGTGTGTGTGTGTGTATTTATGTTGGAGAAACATTCAAACAAAAGACTGAATCAACATAAAAAGTTTTACAAAGGAAACTAGGTTTGAGAAATGTAGTGACTCATTTCAAACAAACTGACAGCTTGAATTAAGAGAAGCATCTAAGGTTTAGACAGAAACTTGTCATTTACATATCTATTTGAATGATCCCAAGGAATTTAAAACTTGCAGTTGAAGAGTAGTTGAGAATAATGAGGATAATCTATGGTAAACCATCCTGACATGACTTCTTCCTGACATAAAACCATCAAATTTATGAAAGTCTTGAAATTCAAAGGAAATGTTGGGTTGACACAACCAGTTTTTTTATCCAAAGCTGGAAGAAGCTGGGTGACACACCTTGGTCTTTTATTGTCTAGCAACTGGTGTCACAATTCCAATGCAGCAAATTCCTGTGCTGAGAGCACAGGCTCACTGCATCTTTTACTGTATTTCATTAGATAAAGTAAGTCATGCTGTGCCAAAGTAGTGGAGAAGAGCTTGTGAAGTTTCAAAGCTACTTTGAAAAGTGAATCCAGATCCTGCTCCATCTTTATCTCTTGGTAACATAACATCATAGAGAACTGCAGATAATTTCCAAGTATGTCTCTGAAAATAACCAGAACCAGACATCTAGATGAAGACTTTTATTTCCAATATTGGATTGATTTATAGACAAGTCCATGATTGAGTCTGAATAACTGGTCACATTTAAGAACAATACAAGAGTCAGTGTAACTTTTCTTTTTGATTCTGTTTCACAAGGTCTAAAATCTTGAGGCAAGGCAGCTTGTCCCATCAGGGGTATAGGTAAGCAATGGTGGGTCGTGAACATATGTCCAATACAGCTTCCCAATCACCATTGTCAGGGGACTCAGCAAGCTCACAGGTTAGCATCATTCTTTGTTCTTGCATCAGCATGTATCACCTGGCTCTCTGACAGCAACCGTGCTCCTTCAACATCCTGGATAAAAATACAAATATGTCCTCTTCCCCATATTTAATACCTGATTGGGATCATGTAGTATGCCAGTAAGTGGATCCTTCCCTTTCACCTTTGCATAAGTATACCTAGTTGTAAAGTGCCATAGACACTCAGCAGAAAGTACATTGGCATCCAATTTAAAAAAAAATAAAAACAACATGATTTAAATAAAGTTGTGGTGTTCAGGGATATATCTCCTGCTTTTTGGTTTTATGAAGATATTGTTTTAAAGTGCAGTGGGCCCCTTCCACAGTCTCTTGTCTTTGACAGTTATAAGTAATCACAGTAATATGGGTAATGTTAAGTTGCTGCTCAAAAATCTCAAATGTTCAACTGTGATAGCCAATTCCATTATCTCGGCTTTTTGTTTGTTTCTTTGTTTGTTTGCTTGTTTGTTTGTTTTTCTTTTTTAAATTATTAGATACTTTATTTATCTACATTTCAGATATTATCTCCTTCCTCATCACTCCACAGAACCTCTTAACCCATCCTCCCTCTTCCTTTTTCTATGAGGGTGTGCCCCACCTATCCACCCACTTCTACCTCCCTGCCCTCAAGTTCCCACTCTCTGGGGCATCCAGCCTTCAAGAGACCAAGGACCTTCTCTCCCAATGGTGCCTAACAAGTCTATCCTCCTCTACATATACAGCTGGGGACATTGGTCCCTCTACATGTGTTCCTAGGCTAGATGTTTAGATCCTGGGAACTCTTGTTGGTTGTTATTGCAGCTCTCCCCATGGGGCCACATGCTACTTCAATTCCAGTCTTCTCCCTAACTCCTCCACTGAGGATCCTGTGATCAGTTTGATGGTTAGCTATGAGAATCTGCTGCTGTATATATTAGGCTCTTGCAGTGCCTCTCAGGCGACAGGTATATCAGGCTCATGTCAGTATTCACTTCCAGACATCCACACAAGTGTTTGCATATGATGATTGCATCTGGGAGAGATCTCCAGGTGGGACAATCTTTGGATGGTCCCTCCTCCAGTTTCTGCCCCACACATTGACTTATATTTGCTCCTGTAAGTATTTTGTTACTCCTTCTAAGAAGGACTGAAGCACCCACACTTTGGTCTTTCTTTTTCTTGGGCTTCACGTGGTCTGTGAGTTATGCATTAGGTATTGTGAAAGTTTAAAGATACTTGCAGTGTAGTTGGCATAATTCTAACACCTCTCTGGATGTTTTAACTTTACATAGTGAGCTTATAAATTCTAAGAATGCTGCTCTACTGAGTGTTGATGTGGTAGTACTGCTGATAAAATTACCTATGGCCTGAGGTCTGTATTTCTATTTTGGTCAAGATTCAAGAATGGCATATATAGCTTAATCATATTAGACCTTTTTGTCCTGGGAATACTTTTATTCCTACCCATCATGTTACAGCTTGTCTTTAACAACATCAACATGTTGGCAGCCCAAGTACATCCCTTGAACCTGAAAATGGAACCCCCCAGATAGAGTGATTAAATTAAGAGGCTGGCAAGCCAAGGACAGGATTCTGCACAGAGCCTTACCAACCTAAGACAAAAGTGCATTGCTTTGGATAATGCATTTTCCTGAAGGGTAAGGAAGGCATTCTTGCCAGAACGACCTAAGACAGGCTCAGTCTTGTTAATAAAATAAAAAAATGGGGAGATGCATAGAGCCTTTGAGGCTGCTTGGCAAGAATCTGACATAGGCCAAGGACTAGAAAAAAGGGCTACTTTGCAGTAATATGACATTGGCCAAGGACAAGGAAGTAGGCTTCAGACAGGAGTCAGACATTAGGCTAGAACAAGTAATTTCAGGCAAGAATATAAATATTAGCCTGAACAAAGAAGTGATTTCAGACAGAAATCTAAATTCTAGGCTAGAACAAGGAAGTAGGCTTCAGATATGAAAATGACTTTGGGCTAGGACAGGGAAGTTGGCTCAAATATTTTGGTAATCCTGACAAGCTGTTAGAAACAGTGATCATGGAAGTGCTCACAAAATTGTGTTTAATGCCTTGCTTGTTCTTTGACTATTTGTGTTTATTATCTTGCTTGTTCCTTGACTATTTGTATCTATTGTGTTGCTAGAACCTTGACCAAGAACTGACCTTAATACATGCATAAAATTAAAATGGTATCAAAGCATAAAGGTGGAGGTGTATGGGATAGAGGGTTATAGGGAGGAGAAATTGGGAAAGAGGATGACATTTGTATCCAATAAAAATTAAGAATGCCAAATGAAGATTTGTTCAGGAACTGCATGATCAATGTTATGTAATGTCTGTCATAGAATAAAGCATATGCCTGTGGGGGGTTGGGGAAAGAGAAATTAATGCAGAAGGTAATAAAAAAGAAAAACAAAGAAAAGTACAATATAGTATTTCCATAAAAAGCAAACAATATTTCTGCCAGAGAATGCTTTTCCTACTTTGATTTCCATACTTACTCATTGTATTTGGATTTTGTTTTGATATCACTGCATATTTGAAGAAAGAAATTAGAGAGCCATTGTATGCAAAATTTAAAAAGATTTCATACACTTAATGGTGTCATTATTGAATTTTAGAATAATGTTCAAGCATTTTCAAAATGTTTCTAAATCACATAAATCTAGAAATTTAGTTCTCGGTAACTCACTGTTTGCATGTTTTCCATTTCTTTATTAATATAAGTTAATTTTGAAATAGAATATTTGTTGATTGTTTAAAGCTACAAGACAATATTTATATATATACATATATACATATATACATATATACATATATACATATATA
>JANHMN010000001.1:134336598-134350300 GCA_030674055.1 Rhabdomys pumilio | reverse complement strand
TGTGTGTGTGTGTGTGTGTGTGTGTGTGTGTGTGTGTGTGTGTGTGTCTGTGTGTGTGTGTGTTTCATTCATCGATACAAATATAGCTCTGGAGTTGGTGCATACATGCAATCAGCCAGGACTGAAAGCAGTATAGCTACTTCGGTTAGTATCCTAGAAGGATATTTTATTGGAGAGGGGGTGATAGGAGGTACAGTCGATCTGAGGAAGAAGAATGGCTGAAGGGGACTGAAAGGAATGAAGGGAGAGGGAGTTGAGGTCAGTGTGTGTTGTATGAGAAAAAAGTAAATGAAAAAATAATCAAAACTAAGCAGAATGTCTTAAGCATGCTGATCTGAGCACTTACCATAACTACCTAGAAGCAATCATCTTGACAACTAAGAAGTTGAATGGAGCAAGATCATAAGTGATCACCCCTTTTATGTAGTTAAAGTTTTTAAAAACTAATCACAGCACATAAGATGACGCTGTCACATCAAGTAGTTGCACAGAAACCAAATGTAGATTGGGTGTTCTTAAAATGTGGGAGTGTTTATATTTCCTAAGGAAGTCAATTCTAACTTTCTAGAAAAACTAATTATATTATCAACATAAGTTTTTTTTAGCTCCTAGTCTGTCAATTTCTCCTCTCTAGCAAATGTCTAATAAAATTTAAGACTAAAATAAAATAATCAGTACTCAAGAGATGGAGAAAGGATGATCTCAAATTTGAGATTAGCCTAGGGTTGTAGGAGATTCTACCTTACAACATAAACCAGTAGATAAAGCTTGAAAGTATGTTCATCCTCTGTATTCTAATTAACTGACAATTTTCTCCTGTTTGATTTACGTGCAATTTGACATTCTTTCCTTAGTTAATTTTTTTTATTAAGTCAGACAGAGAATCCTGATATTTGTCTTTATATTTGTGGCAGGTAGTACAATGATGACATAGTACAAGGAAATAATAAGTTTACATTGATACTTATTAATCTAGTTCATTTCAAAGTAAGTGAAAATTTGTAAAATGTCAATCACTGATAAATTACATTCTAATCTTATTATTATTTTAGTCAAAGTAAATAAATATGTTTGTTCACAACAAGCTGGAGAGATAGGGTTTTCCCTCCATGAAAAGTTACAAAGGAGAGATAAGAGATAGTTCAGTGTGTGAAGTACCTCCTGTATATGAGGACCTAAGTTTGGATCACTACAAACTGTAGAAAACCTGATGACTGTAACCTCATGGGTGGAGGAAGATAGGTGAATCTCGGGAGTTACTGACCAGCCATTTTATTGCAACAGCAAGCTTCTGGTTAAAAATTAAATAAAATAGAAACAATAGAGAAAGAAAGTGAACATAAGTCTCTATATGTACATACATGAACCAAAACATTAATACACACACACACACACATACACACACACACACACACACACGCAAACTAGCTGTGGTTAGCAATGATTAGAACATAAAGTAACATGTAAAATGAAAGGAAAAATAAATACTCATAGCAGCAGTTAATCAGATCACTGTACCTGCATTGAAAACCCAGCATGTTTCATCAAAACACGGGCTGAAAACGAGGCTCAGCAGATAAGAACACTTGTTGCTCTGACAGAGAGAGCACTGACCTAAGTTCAGTTTCCAGCATATCCATGAAGACTCACGGTCACACAGTAGTCAGGTTTTAGGGTATCTAATTAATTCACTTTTCCAACCTCTACAGTACTAGAAATACAAGTGGTACACAAATATAAACACAGGTTAAAACATTTATTTTTTGTAAATTAAAATAAATGGTTATAAAATCGAGAAAAAAGGAAACATCTAGCAAAGGAACAGCCAAAAGAACAAAGCTAAGCCATTAAAAGTAGTTGGTTGCATTCACGATATATGTATTAAAACCTGTTTTAAAGTAAGATTTTTTCAATTATTTTTAATGATTAACCTTTATTGCTCACCACTCTGTGTAGCATTTTCATTCAAACTCTGTGAAATATGGAAGGATTTGATTATTTTTAAAATAATAAGCTAAATATCATAGTACCATTTAAGCAAAACACATTGTTGTTATTTCCAGTGGGGGGGGGAATGCTTTCAGTGACCTTTAAAATTAAAAGCTAATGCTTGCAGAGAAAGACACAAGGAAATTCTAATGTATTTGTGATATATGTGAGAACTGCCAAGAACAGATTTTTTTGTAATAAATGTTAGTCAACAACAAAAATATAGCACATTGTCATGTGGTTAAGGATTCACACAGATATCTGGCATATTAACAGTCTTAAAAGTTTATGATAATTTATAAGGATTTGCATTATTTCAGATTGGCCTTTCAATTCTCAAATTGGTTTTATTTTATAAAGAAGACACCTTTAGACAAGTAGGATATAAACCATTCCTTAGTATAACAGAGGTTCACCTCTAAAAATTTTAAATGGCATTTAGGTTGTGTGTCTGTGTGTGTGTGTGTGTGTGTGTGTGTGTGTGTGTTTGTTTATGGGAGAGAGAGAGAGAGAGAGAGAGAGAGAGAGAGAGAGAGAGAGAGAGAAAGAGAAAGAGATTGACTTAACATAAAATTTACCTTACTAATTGTTTTAAAAAAATAGATTGAATAATGCAGGATTATCATTTACAGCCACAGTATTGCAGGGCAGGCAGATCAGGAGAATGAACAAATCTTACATAACTGAAATATTAATTGTTGACAACTTCTCACTTCCTTCACTTTCCATCACATACCAATGATTGTTCTATACTGTATTTTTATGAAGTTGATTATTTCTAAATAAAGTTTCTACCTGGGATTTTATTTTTCATTTATTTATTCATGTATGTATGTATTTATTTTTTATTTATGTATTTATTTATTTACATTCTGATCACAGCCCCACACTCCCATCTCCTTGAAGACCCCTTCTTGACCCACTCCCTTCACATCTTCCTCCCCAAGGCAGTCCAGCTAGGAGAAAGGGATACACAGAGTCAGGGACAGTGCCCGTCCCAGTTGTTAAGAGACCCACATTAAGACCAAGCTACACATCTGCTACATATGTGCAAGGATCCTAGGTCCAGTTTTGCATACCGCTGGTGTTTCAGTCTCTGTGAGCCCCAATGGTTCAGGTTCATTGACTCTGTAGGTCTTTTCGTGGATTCCTTGCCCTCTTCAGCTCTCTCAATCCATCCCCACACTTTGCCACAACACCCCCCAAGCTTCACTTAATGTTTGGCTGTGGATCTCTGTATCTGTTTCTATCAGCTGCTAGGTGAAGCCTTTCTGAGGACAGTTATACTAGGCTCCTGTCTACAAGCACAGCACAATATCATTAATACTGTCAAGGGTTGGATTTCTCCTATGGGTGGGGCAATTATTGGTTGACAATTCTCTGAGTCTCTGTTTCATCTTTATCCCTGTACATCTTGTAGGGAATACAAATTTTAGTTTGAAGATTTTGAGAGTTGGTTGGTGTCCTTATCTCTCCACTGGAAGTTCAGCCTAGCTATAGGAGATTCAGGCTCAATCTTCCCCACTGCTAGGAGCCTCAGATAGGTCTGCCCCTCTGTCAGACTTCCTGGAGCCTTCCCCATTCCAGATCTCTGTTGCATCTCACAAATGGTCCCCTCCAGACACTAATTTCCCTTTTCTCTCCCAGCTCTCTTTTCCCATTTCCCCCATAGCTGATCATTTGATCTTCTCTATGATTCCTCTCCCAACTACCTCTCTCATGCAGATCTCTCCCTCCACCCACCTCAGATATATACTTCGTTTCTCCTTTAGATTGAGATTCAAGCATCCTCCCTTGGGATCTCTTTGTTACTTAGCTTCTTTGGGTTTTTGAATCCTAGAATGTTTATGCCGTAATTTATAGCTAATTCCTCTTATAAGTGAGTACATACCATGTGTGTCTTTCTGAGTCTGGGTTACTTCACGTAGGATCATATTTTCTAGTTCCATCCATTTGCCCTCAAATTTCCCGATACTTTTGTTTTAATAACTAAGTAGTACTTGTTGTAAACAAACCACATTTTCATTATCCATTCTTCAGTTGATGGGTATCTAGGTTGTTTCTAGTTTCTGGATATTTCCAATAAAGCAGCTATTACTGTTGTTGAACGAGTAAATGTCCTTGTGGTATGGTAGAACATCTTTGGGTATACACCAGGCATGGGATAGCTCAGTCTTGAATTAGAACTATTCGCAATTTTCTGAGAAACTGATAGACTGATTTCCAGAGTGGCTGTACAAGTTTGCAATCCCACCAGCTTTGGTGGGATTCCCCTTGCTCTACATCCTCAGAAGCATGTATCATTACTTGGATATAAGAAAGAATCACAGAGTAGTTTTGATTTACATTTCCCTGATGACAAGGGATATTGAAAATTTTTAAAATCTCGGATATTCAAGATTCTTCTGGTGAGAATTCTGTTTTGCTCTGTACACCATTTTTTATTGGATTATTTGATTTGTTGTCTACTTTCCTGAGTTCCTTATATATTTTGTATATGAGTACTCTGTTGGATGCCTGGTTGGTGAAGATCTTTTCCCATTCTGTCAGTTGTCTTTTTATCTTTATGGAGGCCCTGAAAGCCATGAGTTTTCCTCTTAGTGCTGTTTTCCTTGTGTCTCATAAGTTTTGGTATGTTGGCTTTCCTTTTCATTAAATTCTAAAAAGTCTTTAATTTGTTTCTTTTTTCTTCCCTGACCAAGTTATCATTGAGTATAGAGTAGTTCAGCTTTCATGTGTATGCAGGCTTTCTCTTGTTTTTGTTGTAGTTGAAGACCAGCCTTAGTCCGTGGTGGTCCAATATAGTATATGAGATTAATTAAATCTTTTTGTATCTTTTGAGACTTTTATTTTTTTGTCAGACTATATGGTCAATTTTGGAGAAGGTACCATGAGGAGGTACTGAGAAAAAGGTATTTTCTTTTGTTTTAGCTTGCAATGATCTGTAGATCTCTGTTAAATCCATTTGATTTATAACTTATTTTTGTTTTACTGTGTTTCTGTTTAATTTTGTTTTTGTGATCCATCCATTGGTGAGAATGGGGTGTTGAAGTCTATTGTATGAGGTGCAATGTGTCCTTAGATCTTTAGTAACATTTCTTTTAAAAATGTGGATGCCCTTGTATTGGGGTCATAGATGTTCAGAATTGAGAGTTCATCTTGGTGGAGTTTTCCTTTTATGAGTATGAAGAGTCCTTCCCATCTTTTTTTGATAACTTTTGGTTGAATGTCTTTATTATTGGATTTTAGAGTGGTTATTCAAACTCATTTCTTGAGACTATTTGTTTGGATGTTTTTCCCAGTCATTTACTCTGTTACTCTTTGTTACTGAGGTGTGTTTTTTGTAAGCAGCAAAATGCTATATCCTGTTTATGTATCCACTCTGTTAGTCTATGTCTTTTTATTGGGGAATTGAGTCCATTGATGTTGAGAGATATAAAGTACCAATGACTGTTATTTTTGTTGTTAGATGTGGAATTATGTTTGCATGTTTCTTTTTTAGGGTTTACTGTAAGAAGATTAGTTTCTTGCTTTTTCTTGGGTATAGTTTCCCTTCTTGTATTGGAGTTTTTCTTATATTATCCTTTGTAGGGCTGAGTTAGTGGAAACATTTTAAATTTGGTCTTGTCATGGAAAAAACTTGGTTTCTCTATCCATGGTATTTGAGAGTTTTGCTGGGTATAGTAGCCTTGGCTGGCATTTTTGTTCTTTTTGGGTCTGTATAACATCTATAACAATATCTTTTGGCTTTTAGAGTTTCTGGTTTAGAAGTCTGGTGTAATTCTGATAGGTCTGCCTTTATATGTTACTTTACCTTTTTCCCTTAGCATTTTTATAATTCTTTTTTGTTGTTGTTGTTCTGTGCATTTGGTATTTTGATTATTATATGATGAGAGAAATTTCTTTTCTGGTTCAACTTGTTTGGTGTTCTATAGGCTTCTTGCACATTTATGGGCATCTCTTTTTTTAGGTTAGGGAAATGTTCTTCTATAATTTTGTTGAAGATGTTTACTAGCTCTTTGAGTTGGAAACCTTCACTCTCTTCTATACCTATTATTATTAGGTTTGGTCTTTTCATTTTGCCCTTAATTTTTGAATATTTTGTGTGAGGAGCTTTCTGCTTTTTGTATTTTCTTTGACTCTTGTATCAATGTCCTCTATGGTATCTTCTACAACTGAGATTCTCTCTTCTATCTCTTGCATTCTATTTGTGATACTTGCATCTCTGACCCTTGCTCTCTTTCCCAGGTTTTCTATTTCCAGCATTGTCTCCTTTTGTATTTTATTTAATGCTTGTATTTCCATTTTATATCCTGGATAGTTTTGTTCAACTTCTTCACATGTTTTATTGTGTTTTCCTCCATTTCTTTGAGACATTTATGGGTTTCCTCTTTAAGGGCTTCTACCTGCTTACCTGTGTTTTCCTGTATTTTTTAAAGTGAGTTTTAATGTACTTAAAATCCTCTATCATCTTCATGAGATGGGATTTTAGACCTGAATTTTTTTTGGGGGGGGGGGGGGTTGTTGGTGGTATCCAGGGCTTGCTGTTGTGGGAGAACTGGGTTCTGATGTTGCCAAGTAGCATTGGTTTCTGTTGCTTATGTTCTTGATCTTGCCTCTCACTACCTGGTTATCTCTGTAAAATGGCCTTGCTGTCTCTGACTGGATTTTGTCTCTCTTGTGAGCCTGTCATTCTGTGATCCTGGATGTGTCAGATGTCCTGGGGATCAAGCTTCCTCTGTGTGTGGGCTGAGTGTGGTGGGGATCCAGAGAATAGTCTCTGCTCCAGGGCACAGGTGCAAACCAGAAGGAATATGTGTTTCTGTTTAGCTGGATTTCCTGTGTCCCCTGGGTCTCAGTGGGTGGGGATGACCCCAGTTTGGCCAGGTATTGGGGTGGTCATTTTGGCCTCACCTGTGATCCTAGATGTGTCAGAACTCCTGGGTGTCAAACTGTCTCTGGGTGTCAGCTGAGGTGAGAAAATCCTAATAAAATTTGAATCATACTATTCCTGGCATTCAAAGACATCTATAGCTCAGGATGTAAGTCAGTGTCAGAGTACTTTTCAGGTGTTCTAGGGACATGGGTTTGTTCCCAGCATCGTTGCAGGTGTTCTAGGGACATGGGTTAGTTCCCAGCATCATTGCAGGTGTTTATTATTCCTCTTTTTTTATGGTGCAAATCTATTTTCAGATTCTCAAAATACTCTAAATTATTATTTTACTTCTCAAAAACTCCATAGTTCTACTTTTTAAATAGAGTTTAATTGTTACTAGTTTATTGTCCTAAAGATTGTGAATGCTTACTAATGTCCTAGTTCTAAGCTATACCAAAGTTCTTAACTATTTTATTGAACTATCTCTAATGTTCAAAGAGCTGTATTATTTTAACATACACAATTCAACACACTAAGTTATTGATAAATTTACATCCATGAAATGACCAGCATCATGGAGCCCAAAGACATATTTTATTAATTCTTCCAAATACAGTCCTGACCTTAGTGATTACTATCAGTTTCATTATTGATTATGAGAACAGCCTAACAAAAGATCTAACACCCTGACAAAGATTATGTATACAGCAGAGTGCTAGATAAACCCTGAATGTCAGGTCGAACATTTACTGACACTATGACATAAAGTTTCTGCCATTATTTTTCTTGTTTCCAACTTTTACCAACCAAATCAACCAATCAATTTTTTTTGTTTTTGTTTTTTGTTCTTTGTTTTTTGTGTTTTTGAGACAGGGTTTCTCTGTGTAGCCCTGGCTGTCCTGGAATTCACTCTGTAGACCAGGCTGGCCTCGAACTCAGAAATCTGCCTACTTCTGCCTCTCAAGTGCTGGAATTAAAGGCACTGCCAGACCAACAAAACGATTTTTGTGTGTATGAGTTTGGTTCTCTTAAATCTTACATGTAAATGACTGAGCCATTTTGTCATTATTGTAGTTCTTCTATGTCTGTCTTATTGTACAGCATAATTTATAAATGAGGAAAGCACGATACCTATTCATTACCTGGTGTTTTTTTAAGCTTCTTTTATTATTTTCCTACACTACCTATGTTAAGGTATATTTTAATTTGGTTCCATGTTTTTCAGATTTTTAAGCTACCACATCTAAAAAAACTGAAGATTTTAGACAATTATATTTCAAGTCGATTTATATTAATTATCATCTTATACTAAGTAATTTGGGGTTTTTTGCAAGACTATACATCTTTATAGCATATGACATGCATGCTAATATTCTGGTAAGACATAAATGTATCATTATGGAGTCAGAATAATGATAATAATAATAATAATAATAATAATAATAATAATAAACCATAATGATAGAAGACATAGAGGGTCATAAACTATATGATTTCAGAAGCACAAAACATCTAAAATTATAAATCACATAGAAACAGATGATAAAACTATGGTTGTCAAGGGCTTAGGGATGGAAATGGTAAAATAAATATGTAAAAATCACAATTTTGCAAGATAATTCTGAAAATGTAGTTCTGGAAATTTAGTATATAATGTAGTGCCAAGAGTCAACAATACTGACCTGTGTGCTTAAAGACTCTTAACTTGTGCCTCTCGCTAAGTGATTTTATCACAGATCTAAAAACTGTCATAGACCACCTTTAAGTCAATTACTTCAAAAGCAAAACATTAATGTTTTTGGCATGAAACCATTTACTTTATCTTCTCTTTAAGACCTTGGTCAGAAGAAACAAAATCATTTAAAACTACCCTGAGAAAAATATAATATTGGCTTATAGGATCTCACGAATGTCTCAATATGAGAATCATAGAGAATTTGATGATATTTTGGGTATTTGGAGTAATCAGATAGGTTGTCAGTCATACATCACTGATACTATGACTAATTGTTTCTGAGTTTCCCTGAAAACCATCTTGATCTTTATTTTCATAATCTCTAAATTAAGGAAAATATACTTTACAAACAAAATCCATCGCTTAAATTACATTTTTCTTAAAATCAGGTTAAAATATTTTATACAAAATACTTCTTAGAAAAAAATACATAAAACACATTTTTTGTTTAAAGAATAACGAAAGTAAAACAATTGAGAGACAAAGCAAAGGAATAATGAAAAATAAATACTCGCAAAATTCTTGAACACAATCTGTACATAGTTTTTAAAGGGATAAGCAGTTTACCCAGTGTAGAAATCACACATACACATAAATTATTGTCATTCATCCATAATATTATAAACATTGAACTTGATTTTCTTATTGCATTACAACTTGTCTTTTAAGAAAAGCTACAAATATGTTTAGGGGAAGAAAATGTATTGTGGCTTCAGAAAATATGCATACTGCAGTGTTGTTACTAAAATTCTTTTCTATAAAGGACTGCTGCTACTCAGGGGTTTAAAACAGATCATTCCCACTCTTGTTTTTTCAGCAAGGCCATGCAATTGACAATGGGATTCAATAGAATATAGCATTTCTCAATTGGCTTTAATTTCCATATGTAGCTAGAGAGCTAAGCACAGTGTGTGGTTGAATCTAATTTGCCTCTTTTCTTATATGGACATAAAATATATGGTATCTAAATTGGTTTAATGGAAGCAATTATCAGAACAATAAGCCTTGGAAATGCTGTGTGTGAGAAAAATACATACAAAATAGAAACACATACTTTAGATAGAGTTGCAGGGTTATACATTCAAATTGGGAAGAAAGCAGTCTAGCACTGGGTGGTTACATAATGTTCTTACTAATCTAGCTTGAGGTCAATGTACTGTACTCATGGTTTAGGTTATTGCTGAGACTTTGTGTTGTTCAACAGTGCATTCTTACATCACAAACATAAATATTTACCTATTATTTCATGTAAATGTTCCTATTTATGTTTTTATTTTTGTTCTTTCAAATCACCAAGGCTTAGATTTGAATAACCATAATTAGTAACAGTAATACCTCCTATAGAAGCCTGATATATAAAAAGGGATACCCGCTTGCTAAACAGTAAGCTGCATCAAAGCAGCTTTTCTTTTCTGGAATCAAATAGTAATATATAAATGTATCATTAGACATTGACATTGACCTAGAAATTTCAAAATCATTAAAAAACAATAGAGACTGTGTTGTTGTTATCTGAAAAACATGTACCCAGTCCTTTCAGTCTAAATCTTTTGTGTTTCTCGGTAATTGTTGAGTAATTTAGTAAATCAGAGGAAATTAGTGGCTTTACTGATTGTAGTTCTTTTTATTTTAGTAAGACATACAAGTCCAAAACTTGTAAGACATTTTAATTATAAGCTATATAATACTTTTTTAGGAACTATTTTATTTTTTTGTTACCATGGTAACAATAGAGATGTTTCTTGTATTTGCTATAAGAACCAAGTAGACCCAAACATATGACACAAGAACCAATGACACAAACAATGTCATTGAGAACTGAGAGAACTTCCTGAAACACTTGTGTTCTTTGAAATATGAAATGGAGTCATAGAAGAAATTGGAGGGCTGATATTTTCCATGTTCATAGGGAGGAGCCCAGGTTCACACAGGTGGTCTTATGTAATACTTCTTTATTGTGCCTATTTTTGTAATTTACAGCCAATGGCCGAATTTCAACTATTGCAGTTTCATACAGGAATGAATGGAAGTTCAAAATTCAAATCTTCACTGTTTTCTTCATTAGTTACCATTGTTTTGTAATGAACAAAAAAATATACCTTTGTTATTTTTACAAGTCTGAAAATCAGTGTTCCAAAGAACTCAAAGATATTTAGATATGATGTAGCCTGAGAGGTTAGCACTCCTTGTGTTGTTGATTCACTCTGTGCTTAAGTATAGAGTCAATGAGCTCAAGACAGATGTCTCAAAAAGGGAAGGTGTCTTTTGCATTTGAAATAAGCATAATTTAATAAAAGAGAAAATTTGAATTTGATTTAAATGGAATGGCACCATAGACTGATCTATTTGTATGCTTTGTCTCTAGTTAACAATGCTTGGAAAGAACTAGGATGTGTGCCCATGTGGGAGGAGGTATGTCACTGGGAGTAGGCTTCAAAAACCCATGTCAGACTGAGTATATTTCTGTCTCTATTTCTTTCTCTCTCTTTGTCTCTCTCTGTCTCTGTTTGTCCCTGTTTTTCTCTCTCTGTCTCTCTGTCTCTGTCTCTCTCTCTCTCTGTATGTGTGTGTGTGTGTGTGTGTGTGTGTGTGTGTGTGTGTGTGTGTGTCTGTGTTTGTGTATATGTGTGTGTCCCCTATGGATCAGGATATAAAGGTCACAGCTGTTCCTTGAGTATAATCCCTTTCTGCTTCTAAGCATGATAATTATGGACTAACCCTCGGAAACTATGAGCAAGACCCCGGTTTAATGCTTTACCTTATGAGTTATATTGATAGTGTTGTTTCTTGACAGCAATAGAACAGAATTAAGTCAAAATTTGTACCAGGAAGAAGCATGTTACAGTTAAAAGCCTACCCATGCTGTTGTTTAGAGAAATATTGAAGGCTTTGGGACTTTAGACTAAAAAAGTGGTTGGACTCCGTCTTAGTTAAGATTTATTGCTGTTAAGAGAGAGATGCCATGACCATGGTAAGTCTTTTAGAAAAAAGCATTTAGTTGAATGGAGCTGTCTTCCATTTTAGATTGTCATCATTGCAGGAAGCATAACAGACAGGCAGAAATGGTGCTGGAGTAGGAGCCATTTGAATCAACAGACAACAAGAAGAGAGAGACACACATTTGGCCTGGCTTGAGCATCTAAAACTCAAAGCTCACTCTTAATGACATACTTTCTCCAATGAGGCCATAACTATTACAACAAGAGTACACCTACTCTTGGTACGGTCACTACCTATGAGCCTATGGTGGGGGTTCATTTTCACTTAAACCACCACAAACTCTTTAAATAGCACTTAATGTGTCATCTCACAAAAATTAAAGAAGACAGTTGTACAAAGGGCATTTCAAAAGATTCAGGACTGGCTCAAGAGTTTTTAGAGGGGAGGAATATTAGCAAGTAGCATAGAAATCATTCTTGTGATAGTTTGGCAAAGAATGTGGATGTTTATCGTTTTTTGTTTGTTTGTTTGTTTGTTTGTTTTGTTCTTGTTATATGCCTATTTAACCTTTTAAAGCAGACTTACTCTCATAGCATCACTCAGTCCCTGTCTGTTACAATGTGTGGCTGGCATCCCTAACTCTATCCTAAATTATTTTAGCCCAAGGTCTGATGTTGTCCTTTCCTATATAATACAGCCATTTTGATTACTAACCTCTTTCTTCTACTCCTTATTCTCCAGTTTTCTTGACTTTTCCTTCTTCCTCCCTCATCACCACATATGGCCAGGTTCAGGTCATGTTCATTTTGAACTCTCCTTGTCTTGGTCTATGTTCTCCATTTTGTTCTACAATAAACATTATCTTCCAGTACATCCAGAAGTAGTCATGAACTTCCTTTTTTATTTCTTTTTTTTTTTTCATTCAGTCCTAAATATCTGCTTGAGGATAAATAGATAAATTTTGGATTAGTTTGATTGTCAGAGACATTAAGACAGCCTAGTATTGATGGTGTTACATGGATATTAGTGATCACTCTAATACAGGTGTATAATAAAAAGAAATAAACAGCAAAAACAAACAAACAAACAAACAAACACCTCACATAATGAACAGTTAACAGAGAAAAGGAATACCAAGAAATGTAATATTGGAGCTCAAGGAGATCAAAAGTTTAAAGAAAGTCCTGGTGTTAAATGGAATAAAGGAGGTGGTTCCTGTGAAGACCCCACATAACTAATCTTTCAGTTTGTGAGACATAAGTAAAGGAAAGCTTAAGAAGCATAAAACAAGAACATAAATCTTATTCAAATGCAAGTAAAAGAGGGATCCAGGATCCAGCACTAGTAAGCAGAACTTGGAAGCTAGCACTGGCCATGGTGTTCTGGCTTTAGAGAAAAGAAAGATACAGAAAAGGTACTATGGAAGTTTTCTCGACAGCTAAGGAAAACTTCTTAGGCCAAAAGTTTGATAAAACTTTCCATGACAGATAAAGGATCTTTGGGAAGGAGAGCTGCAGACCTGATGGGGAACCTGCACTAGAGAGATGTGTTTTAGTCAACAATGGTGGAAGTAGTTGAAGTTCTGACATCAGCAATCAAGGGAAAGAATGTGGAGTTTGTCCTGCCAGCTTTCAGTGTTGATTTGGTCCACTCATTCCTGATTATGCTCTTTCCTCTCTTTTAGAATGACAATATATAAACTTTGTCATTGTGTACTAAAAATATAAGATCTGTTTCAATTTTTATTTTATAGTATATTAAAGTTCAAAAAATTCCTTGTGTCTCAGAATAGACTTTGGAGGTTTTAGAGGTCTTGAGCCTGTGAAAAACAGTGGAATTCTAAAATTGGACTAAATGCATTTTGTATATAATATGGGTACAGGCCTATGGGAGCATCGAGGTAGAATGTAGTGCTTTGAAACAGAATGCAGTCATAAACTCATCTATTTGCATTCTTAATCCTCAGTTGGTGAATTATTTAGGAATGCTTAGATGGCATGGCTTTGTTGGAGAAAGGGTGTCATTGGGATTAGGCTTTGTGATTTATAAAACTCATGTTAGAACTAATCTCTCTCAGTCTCTTCACCTCTCCCTCTCCCTCTCCCTCTCCCTCTCCCTCTCCCTCTCCCTCTCCCTCTCCCTCTCCCTCTCCCTCTCCCTCT
>JANHMN010000001.1:134284208-134336198 GCA_030674055.1 Rhabdomys pumilio | reverse complement strand
AAAAGAGAGACAAAGGGAATAGTATTGGCTATATAGAGATTTGGGGAGAATATGAGAAGAATTGTGGGACAAAAATTAATGATCAGAATATACTATATAATAATAGCTTTAAAAACTCAAAAATAAGAACTTATTTCTTAAAATAAATGTGTCTTTTTAGTATAAAATATATAGGTCATAAATGGCTAAGAGAAACCATTGTACATTTATAATCAATGTCTTACAGATTGGCCATTAGAATGTAGTAAATTGCAAATAAGTCATTTATAAAACTATAGTTTAAACTATCATACTCTATATACAAATAAATTGTTTGATGGGTGCTAGTAACTGCATTTAGTTTTCAAATGCTATTAGCATACCCACAATTTTTAAAACAGAACCATAAAAATGAAAATCATGCAAATTATTAATACTCATTATTCATTTATAAATTAATTAACTTTAAGTTAAATGGAAAACTAGACATTCATAAAATCATCTACATTGTTTTATAAAAATCATAAATCTTGTGGTTTTGTTATCAATAATAAACAGATTAACATGTCCCTGTTTTTTGCTCATTTTCAATAAAATATGTGACTATGAACAGAATTTTACACTTTTTTTTTAATGTAGTAAGGAAAGGGTAAGAGAATCCAGGAGCTGGATTGGTGGGTGCCACATGCCTGCAATTGTAACTCTACGGATAGGAGTGGCCCCTGAGGTAGAAGTGTAAAGAGTTCTGGGAGATCCTAGACTATGTAGTAAGACCGTATTTCAAACGTACAAACAAAACTTAAACAGGAAAAGAAGTCATCTTTATATCACTTATTACATTGCAAATATATGTATGTTAGAGAAATGTAGACAATGTAAACAAATGTTTTTACCAATCTAATACATAAAACATTTAAACATTTTACCATTCAACACCATGTCCAAATATGAGATTTCAATGACTTTTTTGGGTTTCCCTATTTTCCATTACCAACTTTATTTTAACATAACAATTTTGATTCTCTAAGACATTCACATCATATGTCCTAATCACACTTACTTCCCAGTCCTTCCATGTTTGCTCTTGTGATATTTCCTCTCTGCAGGAAAAAAAAAAGTAAAAATAAAAATAAGAATAAGAAACATCCAATTTGTGTTGTCCATATAATCTCTACAGCATGATTCTTAGTGGCCTTCCCCTTAAATAGAGCTGAGTCCTTCCTCTCCCAGATACCCACTAGAAGCTGTAAATTAGGGAGATCTGCACTTCAGCACCCTTTTTAAGAGTTCTTTTTGGTGGCTTCCTTTCTAGAATGTTTTGGGGAGTTGGGAGTCTATTGTTACAGAAGCCTTCAATGTCCCTTCAACTTTGCATCTGTAGTCAGCCATATACAGCAAAAGTAGCCACTTTGCTCTTCACAATCAGTGTGAACACAGATCATGGGCCTCCACAGGGTTTCTTGTGATAGCAGAGTCCACAACTAGCCCCTGGCTTCAGTAGGATCTAGACAATGCCCTTGGAGGCAGCTCAGGCAACAGACTACTGATATTGATATGGGTTGTGGTGGCAGTGCAGGGCACTCAGATCTGTATGAGCTCCAGCTGGAGCACTGCCACATCACCATGTCTCAGGAGGCAGCCCATAAACACATCTTCATGGCCTTTGGTTGTAAGATCAACTATGAACATCAACATAGACACAGTCAACAGTAGAACCACAGACCCAGGCATGGCCAAGACACCATCATGGCTTCAGGTGGCAGTGCAGGTTACTCACATCAATATGGCCCCAGCAGCAACATGGCCGAAGGACATCAACATGGCTGCAGCACAGACTCCAGACATCTTCATGGCTCTTGTTAGTAACAGGAAGCCCTGACATCAATGAGGGCTGAAATCAATGAGAAGTCTCTGACAAGTACCTGAAGATTGATTGGAAACCTCTGTGGTTTACATGGTGCAACTGGCCTACACTTTGTATTTAGTCATGAAATTAAGTTGGATTTTATGTCATGCTGTCTTCTATACACATATAAAAATACATTTTTGTAAATTATATATAATATTGATAATTATTAATAAGGTAATACATAAGAATTTTTCTTAATGTATTTTTGCATTTTTAACTTCAATTTTTTTATAATAGTGCATTTGAACATTTGTTTTGTGTTATACAAGTTTGTGATCAAATTATTTTTAATATTTCATTCATAGAGTTTAATAAATATAATTTGTCAAGCCATGTATTATTTAGAAACATATTTTAAATGATAAATATAGAATTTTTATCTAATCTGTCTTTTCCCTAAACGTTCTATCTTTCCAAACAACAGAATGTCAATAGTTGAAATATGTTGAAACATGCTTATGGTAGAATTTTTAAAAATCTTTTAACATGCTTTTAAGAATCAGCATTCTGCAACTGCTGAATGTTCATTCTGTTGACATTCCATCAGATTTGTTGATCATGTTTTCTAAAGCTGTGCTGCTTACAAAAGTGTTTCCTATTTTTAAGTTTTTCAGAACTATATGATAAGGCATCTCAGAGTAATTTTTGTGCATTAGTTCTTATTAAACTTTTCAGTGTGTCAGGTATGGTGAGACACAGCTGAAATGCTAGTACACAGAAAATAGAGGTGGAGTCTACCTTGTACTGCATAAATAGAAAGAACGACAATATCAACTAATTGGAACCCTCCTCCACAAAAGCTCCCAGAAAGTAAACCACCAGCCGCAGATATAGCAGAGGATTGCCTTACCTGGCATCAATGGGAGGGGAGACCCTTGGTCCTGTGGAAGCTTGATGCTCCAACATAGGGGATGCTAGAGCAGTGAGATGAGAATGGGTGGGTAGGTAGGTAGAGAACACTCATAGAAGCACGGGGTATGGGGTAGGGGGATGAATAGGGGTTTGCAGAGGGAAGCCAGGGAAGGGATTAACATTTGAACATCAACTAATAAAATAAATAATTAAAAAATTAAAAGAACAAAAAATTGTTGCAGTTAAACAAACAAAACAAACACATTTCTGTTTTTCAATATCTTCTGCTCATGCAGAAACCCATATGAGGAAAGGTGCATAAACATTGGGATTCTCTTCTGCTTTGTGAACTTGATCATGCTGAAATGCTCCTTGATATCATGTATATTTCCTTTTGCATTGTTGTGACTATGCCGGGGCCAATGACATCACTCAGTGGTACAAATTGTTGGTCAGAGAAGCCTGGTAGACTAAATTCAGTCTTGGTAAAATATGTGCAGATGAGAGGGGAGAACAGACCCCACAAAGTTGTCTGCTCACATCATACACATATATAACAAAATAAAAATACAGTATTAAAATTGCTATGACTGTATAATATATTTTTGTTCATAATTTCAGGTTATATCTAATTTTCAAAATATTTAATTCATTTGATAATCAAGTTTTAGTTAACTACTAAAATCATATGTTTTTGCAGTACTTTGAATATAGTGTGATATGGTAATGTTTTTTTTTTATCAGAAGAGCTAATACACATATTTTGTCAAATGTAGTATAAAATGTACACACTAGTGCTTTCATTGGTCTATTTACACTTATTATTTCTTAGATTTTAACTTTATTTTAAACTGTCAGGATTTCTTCTTAATATAGCATGTTTAGTTCTCTTATCTTGGAAATAATATGCAGTTTTATGATTACTTCAATATTACTCCAATGTGAATTAGAACATGTGTACTGTGTCTTAGGCATGCTTAATATTAATAACATATTGTCATGACCACAGAAAATAAAAGAACTTTGCAATTTTTCTACATTTCTATAATGCTCTGTTTTGAATTTTAAAATTTGTGATTTAAAATTGTTTCTCTATATTCCAAACCATACAGCACACATTTATTTTTATATAACAAACATATGATTTAAAATATACCAAGGTTTTGCAGTTGTCTTGAATTTACATTGAATATTTATCACAATTTATATGCATAACAACTAATAATAAAAAGGAGGTTTTACCTTCAGTTATTAAACTGAAAATTTTAATAAAAACTAATACACAAAGATTATTATGAGATACTTAAACACATACTTCTTAGAAACTTAAAAAATACGTAACAATTTTGTAAGCAAGTGAGCTTTAGAAAACATGATCAACAAATCTGATTGAAAAGTAGATAAATGTATCTGAACAATGCTTTTCAAGACATGCTGCCAGTCAATGAAGACTAGACATTTCTAGAAGGTGAGAAGTTCCTGAGGTGAGCCCTACAATTGTTTCTTCTTACTAGTCTGAGAATTTCGAAGCATGGTGTAGACAGGGTAAACACAAGTGCCAAGTGCTCTGATAGTGTACCACAGAGATAGAAGGAGAGAGGACCCTTGAGATCTGCAGATGGCTTTGCTCCTGAGGATAATTGCTGGATTGAGAATGAGCCTATTGCTGAGAAAACTACTGAGGCTCCAGATACAATATGTGGGAGACCCATTGACTAGGGAGTAAACTCTCCTTCTATTGCTCTAACCAGATAGTATCATTATTCACAGGCTATTAAGCAAACTCTCCACAAGGGATTTGACTTGTAGTTAAAATTAATAAACCTTAGACAAATTCCACTTCACTTTAGCCTGAGAATCTGAAAAGCAATGATGTTACAGTTTTCCAATAATCGACAAATACTCTAGAAGAAAGTTCAATAAATCCCCACTGAAAATCAAATGTCTAAAACCTGCCAAAATAACGTGACATGAGTGAATAGAATGAGGCAGGGGTAAGAAATAAATAAAATCAGCTATCACAAAGGAAGAAAAAAAATATGTTAAACAGACTCCAAACTTTTTTTTTGTTTGTTTTTTCGAGTTATTATTGTTTGTTTTATTTTTTAGGTTTAAATTCATTTCTTATTTGATAAATGTGTACATGAGTATCAATCATACCTACCCCATTTACCTTATCTTCTCTTGCTTCCATCTCTTCCTGTGTTCCCCCACTTACACTCAAATTCTTAATCTTGTCTTTAATTATTATTACATATCTCTACATATGTATATAAATATAACTGCCAACTACACTTAATACTGATCTTAACAGTCATTAATTGCTTATAGCTCTTCATTTGGTAGTGGGCCTTTAATACTTTCTCCATCTATACTGGCATGCCACGTGACGTTGTCCTAATGTTGGTATTGTTTAAGGAAATCTCACGATGAGCATGATATTTGATGGATGCAACTACCTGTCAGATAAAGAGGGTAGTATAACCCTGCAGATCTTGTGGTCCCTTGGCTCTTAGACAACCCGCTTCCAAAACCTTCCTAATCTGTAAGGAGTTATGCTGAAAATTGGTTAAATAGGGGTTGGCTTCCCAGTCAATTTTCTCTGCATTTTGATCATCTGTACATTTTTGTAATGGTGGCTATATACTAAAAACCAAAGCTCTTTGATGAGGTGTGGGAGTTATGCTTATCTGTAGACGTAATAAATATTTAGAATATACTCTTGGAATTTATGCTCACTTATGGAAGCGGCAGTACTTTGTGTGACTGCAGGGTAAGCAACATTTAAAAGGTAAACAAAATGAACAGAATGTTTTAGAATATTTTCAAAAGCTCCCAAGACAGTTATAATAGCAATAATTCAAAAATAAAGAGACCAGAAAAAAGTAGTTGAAGAAATTAAAGTCCTAGTACCTTTGTGAAGTATTTCAGTTTTGAAATTATGTACACTAATCTTGGTAAAATAAACTGACATACATACCTATTTTTCTTCTCAATTTTTAAGATGAGAACTGAGTATAATATTAATTTTATTTTTTAGTAATTGCTATATGGATATTTCCTTTGAGGTTCAAATATAACCAATGTAATGATTACTTGATAAACCTATATCTGAGGTCAGATTTCTGGGAATTAAAATTGATTTTGCTTTCTTTCTTTCTTCTTTTTAATTTTTTTTAGTTAGTTGTTTTATGTATTTGCATCCCAAATGTTGCCTTATTCCCGGTCACCACTTGCAGAGTTCTTTCCCCCATCCCTCTCCCTTTTCCCTCTGAGAGTGTGCCTCTCTGGGTATCCCCTAACCCTGAGGGGGCTGAGACCAGTCTTTGTATGATCTTTAGTTGGTGGCTCAGTCTCTGGGAGCTCCAAGAGGTCCAGGTTATTGACACTGTTGGTCTTCCTATGGGAGTACCATCTCCTTCAGTTCCTTCGATTCTTCCCCTAATTCTTCTATATGAATCTTAGACTGGAACTCCAGGCAACAGTGTAGCTGTATCTGTCTCAGTCAGCTGCTGATAGAGACACTCAAATGACAGCCATTCTCTAGGCATCAGTGTGCAAGCACAACATGGCATCAGTAATAGTGCCAGACATTTTTGTCTGTCTATGAGATACGCCTGTCACTTGTCAGCCATTCCTTAAGTCTCTGATCCACTTTTGTCCCTGTGTTTGTTTTAGGAGCAATTTTGTAGGTAGGTTGGTCTCCCCATCAGTCCACTGGTGTTCTGTCTGACTACTCGAGGTGATCTCTTCAGGTTTCATATCCCCACTGTTGAGTATTTCAGCTAAAGTCAAACACATTGAGTCCTGGGAGCCTACGCCATCCCAGGACATATTAGAGAATCCTCCCATCCCTGACACTTGACAGCTGGATATTTCTATTCATTCTCCTGGCCCTCTGGGTCTCTCTTCTGTCTTTCCTTCCTATTCTCTTCCCATGCCCCTCTTCTATCCATGTCCTTCTGACTCCCATGACTATTTTGTTCCTCCTCCTAAGTGGTATTTATGCATTCTCACCCAGGCCTTCCTTCTTGTTTAATTACTTAGGTTCTGTGTGTTGTATCATCTGTATTCTGTTCTTTTTGGCCAATATTCACTTAAAAGTTAGATTCCTCAAAACCAAATAACTCAATTTAAAAATGGAAAGCAGGACAAATCAGAGAATCATTAACAGAGGAATCTGGAATGACTGAGAAACACCTAAAGCAATGTTCAACATTTTAAATCATCAGGGAAATGCACATCAAATGACCCTGAGATACCTTATGCGAATCAGAATGGCTAAGATCAAAACTTAAGCAACAGAACATGCTGGCAAGAATGTGGAGAAGGGGTGAGATTGCAAACTAGTACAACCACTCTGGAAATCAGACTGGAGGTTCCACAGAAAACTGGAAAACCCAGTTGTATTGTTCCTTGGCATATATCCAAAATATGTTCCACCATATCACCAGAACACATTCTCCACTAGTCTCATAGTAGCCTTATTTGTAATAGCCAGAAACTGGAAGCAACCTAGATTTCCCTCCACCAAAAATAAATAGAGAAAATGTAATCTACACAATGAAATACTATTCAGCTATTAAAAACAAGGCCATCATGAATTTTGCAGGCAAATGGATGGAACTAGAAAATATCATCCTGAGTGAGGTAACCCAGACCCTCAAAGGTCACGAACAGTATGTTTTTTATTTCTTAACAACTAGTGAATCCTTTAATGAATTATCACCAGTGACTGAGCAAATATTAACTATAGGAGATTTTGAGAAGACAATTTTCTGATATTAAATTCTCAAAAGATCTTTAAATGTAAAAGTCTACAACATCCCTCAACTAAATCAAAATCTGTTAAAGAACATTTTTAAAATATGATTTTTATATTTTTAAGCTATTTGAATGCATATTTTATGTAACTGTTATATTAGTTTATTGATATTAGAGTAATAGTAACAGTGTATTACCTTATATGGCTTTTCTTACACTAAATGCTTTTAAAATAACTTATAAAATTGATACTGTCAAAGATTTTTATTCCCTCAATCAGTATTTAAAATACAATTTATCACTGTAATTTACAAAATGGAATTATTCTATTTCCAATTTAATAATGGATTCTACTTGACATGATGTATCCCAACCTAATTTATACATTTCACTGACTTATAATAGAAGCTCTCTGACAGTCTTAAAATGTTAGCTCTTGATACTTCACCTGAAAATTTATTCAATCAATTGCTCTATTCCTTGCATGGCCAATGAGTGGGAGCTAGACATTTGCCTCCAACATTTCTTTTACAAATATGATGGGTTGATTTTTTTAAATGAATTATGCCTTCATAGATGAGATCTACTGTCAAACTGTCTTGTCATTTAAGCTAGAATTTTATTAAACAGAAGATTCTTTCTTTGCCTTGCTTGTTACTAATCGAATGCTCTATAATGATTTGGATTTTAAATTCACACATATCTAAATGGTACTTGTTGGTCACCAGCATTGTGAATGACAGATCTCAAAGGGCATATGAATGACACATGCAGAGACTGGCACTCTTTTCTAAAGAACAAAAATAAGAACCAAGTGCCTCTTTGTGATCCTCTCCCATATGATAGAAAGCATATTACTCCTTGAAGAGTTTCTTTCTGTCAAGATTTGAGAGAAAGTCAGTACATATTGAAGTTAGGAACAAATAAACAGCTGATACTGTTGAGATCTCTAGACTTGCACACACAAAAAAAGAAAGGGGTGAAAGGGAGGAGAAGGGGAGGGAGAGGGGGAAGGAGAGGTAGAGCCTGATAATGTAATGAAAGGGCATTAAAAATAAAGTCTATTATTTCCAGTATTGACTTTATAGATATTAACTTTATATGAAACATAAATTAATTGTTACAAATATTATAGTAGATGTTATAGACTATAATTTCTTCAAGTACTTTTTTTCTGATCTCTTTATTTTCTATTATAACTTTTTGGGAGCTTTTGAAATTACTCTAAAACATTCTGTTCATTTTGTTTACCTTTTAAATGTTGCTTGCCCTACAGCAACACATGGTACTGCCCCTTCCATAAACAAGCATACATTCCATGGATATTCTAAATACATATTCTTATGTCTACAAAAAAGTATAGCTTCTACACCTCATCAAAGAAGCTTTGATTTTTTATTATATCGCAGTCAATAGGAGGCTCCTGTTTTTTGTTTGGTCCAAGTATTATATTCACCACTGCTTTATCCTGTGCAAAGTCCTTCCTATTAAGGAATATGAGATGAAAAGCTGGAGCTTGTATCTCCATTTCTTGTTCTTCTGCTTTTATTCCAAGAATGCTACTATTACTATTTTCAAATCGACACAATAGAAATGCCCAATCATAGGGCTCTGGTTCTGAGGTTCTATTCTGCAGTTTCTCCTTTGTCTTGTTTCTCACTTGTTCCTGTCCTGCTACAACACTGAGCCTTGCTCCACATTCTTAGTGAGTTTTTTCTATACATTCTTCCTTTGTGTGTCAAAGACAATATTTCAATAATATTTTCCTACATAATATTGAGGGCGTTTTCAGTTTTTTAGGTTTGAATTCATGAATGTTCAAAGTTAGGTTTCTGAGTCTGTCACCATATTATAAAATTTACCTCTATTCATTTTAAACATTCATAAATGCAATTTTCTCATCAAATACTAAATAAAAATCATGAAAATATTTTCTAAATCAATATGTAACTAAAACAATAGGAAAATAAAAAATTTACATCATCCATATGCCCAGAAGCTATACAAGATTGAATTTCTTAGGTGACTGCTATAATAATTAACACTTCACTATTTGCTTTGGTAATCTTCCAAGTATTTTTTTTTTCTTTTTTGGTTTTAATTGTGTCTGGTTACTGTGGTCAACTTTGTCTTTGTAGATAACTACTCCCTGGAATGTGTGCATACTGAATGTGTCTTAGAATCAATAACTTTTGCATGTATAAAAAGATATATTTTTTTTTGGTAAAAAATGTGCAAATACTGGGAGCAGACTTGGCAAAAGGTACTTGTGAGTACACAGATTGAAAAAATACCACCATGTGTTTCCATTTATGGTTTTGAGTCATATACTTTATTTGCAGGTTTCTTTTTTTAAAAGAATGTTAGTTTAGTGAAGGCAACTTACCATTTAACATTTAATTCATCCCCACTCCCACCCAATCTTTCTCACTGATTGTATAGTACTTTCCAGCAACAAACTGCTAATAAGACTTAATTCCACTTTTAGTATTTTGTCAATTATTAGCTTTAGAAATTAAAAGAGGTAGAAAAATACACAATATTCCATTATTAAGAAAATGAAGATAATAGAAATGTAAGTGGTAATAAAAGAATTAAATTAAACCCTATTATAATCCCAATGCTGCACTTTTTTGAAAGGATTTGTTAATGGTTAATAAGCATAACTGTGTTGCCTATCCATCAGTGTTGATAATTACAATTTATGTTTCTCAGTATGCAAGTATAAAGTAACTCTGGAAGCTTTGTACTGTAAAGCTTAACCACCTTAGTGTAAGGTGTCGTTAAGGACTACCAGTGTGTTTCAGAACTCTACCTCAGACAGTGGTAAATATTATCTTCACTTGTAATTCTAGAGCAAAGAATTCTAACTTGGATATTTAAACATCCAGATACATCCCTAACACCCCTATTTGGACTTCAGAACACAATACTCAATTGAAAGTGCTAGATATTTTTCTTTTTTTCCATTAAAAGAGAGAAAAGAGAAGAATTATAAACAATATGATATTCAAGTCTTTGAAAAATATATCTAGTAGCTACCTAAACAAGAGGACTACATTATGCTATATTCTTCTGCAGGATAAAATGCTGTGTATGGTAAGAGTTCAAATTTGATACTCTTTCTTCTTTTTCTAGACATTTTTTGTGTAATTGTGTTTGATTTATTAGAATAGACCTAATATAGTTTTATACATTTACAAAAATGAAATTTAATTTTAAATATATTGCACAATGTAAAAGAGTTTTCCATAGCTTATTTATTCTACAACTAGTAAGAGAATATCATGCCAATATATTGATGCTGCAAATATTGAGTTTAGACACACACACACACACACAAACACACACACATGTGTATGTGTGTGTGTGTGTATATATATATATACATATATATATATATGTGTGTGTGTGTGTGTGTGTGTGTGTGTGTGTGTGTGTGTGTAATCCTATGAATTATTCCTTAGATAGGTAAGGTGGTAAGGAGCTGCAAGGAGTTGAGGGATAGAAATGAAATTGATCAAAGTATATTGCATGAAAACAGATTAAGCAAGTTATACTAACATATGTAGAAATATATGTACATATATTATATAATAACAATTAGTTAATGGTCAATTTGATTAAACAATAAGGAGGAAAATATGGGATGGTTTGTGAGGAGGAAAAATGGGGAAATGATTTAATGAAATTGTAATTTTAAAAAACAAAAAATTAACATAAATAAGGAAAACGAAATCATAAAAATAAACAAAAAGCTATATGTAATGCCAGCAGGTTGGCTCAGTAGATAAAGGAACTAGTACTCAAGACTGATACAACCTGAGTTTGATAGTGGAAAACTGTCCTCTGTATTCCACATGTTCTGCATGGAAGATGAGTGGATACACACACACACACACACACACACACACACACACACACACAGGTCTTACTGAGTTCTCTTTGAATGTAATATTATTTGTTCATATGTTTAGAGCTAACAATTTTGGATTAGTATTATGGAACTCACCAATGGAGAAAAGAGATTAAATTTTTCTCAAGAGTCAATGGCTGCCTGTGGCTATTTTTCCTTGGGTAGGCTCATATGAAAATTCTTCTATTCATTTCACTGTGCCAAATTGTGTTGACACTATGTAGTTCTTCTTCAGATAATGATATAGTTGATATTTCATGCATGTAATATCCCTGTCGTATGTAGGAGATATTGTCTTGCAGTTGGTATTCTGGTTTCAGGCTTTTTCATATTTACTTACTCCTACTTCTTAGTGTTTTTTGGGACTTAGAAATAGGAGTTGCATGGTAAATGTATTAATACTGTAAAATTTATAACACCATGACTTTCTATTCTGAAGAGATGTATGTTCTCTAAATATACTGTTTTTTGATATACATATGTAATATACATAGTTATGCAGTATGATTTATGTAACCTATAAATATAGCCACATATGACTCCATATTTATCAAAACCTATAAAATTTGAAAGCATGAAGAGTGAAGAATAATATATGTAAACTTCAAATATTATTTAAGATGCCAGTGTATATCTATATGAAAATTGGACTATGACAAAGTAATTGTGATACAAACATAATAACCTATCTAATTAGAGTTCAGGAAAAAATTAGTAATCTACAAGAAAGAAAATCAGTGGGAAAAAAAAGATTGATGGGGAGGTAATACATGTACTAAAATCTCATTAGTAATATTTACAATTACATGTTTTGAGTTAGCATAATCAGCCCAATCAGTCCTGGTACAAAAAGTAGGAACATAGGTGGAAGATTATTGATGTCAAGTTTTTCATTGACAGTGATTAATTACAGAATGATTGATAACAGAAAAGTAAAAGAGAAAAGTCTAAAATGAATCATGTAGTAGGAGATAAAAGTTGAGAATACAAATAAATACCTTTATGATTGTAGATAAACTAAATCAATAAAGGAATGTCTCATCACTCTAGTTTTGAGAGATTTTAGACACAACTGCATTTCAGAAACAACAAACACACACATCAGATGGAACTGGACTTTAAATGCTATCCTTTATTTAAAAAAAAGAACAGGCAAACTTGAAAACAGAAATGGCTGATTCTGAACATGTGGTAGAGATATATAAGATGAATCACAAGCATATAAAAATATCAGAAAACGAGGAAGCACTACTACATTTTCAAAAGGAACATATATTACTATTAAGTTATTTTTCTATTGTTATGATAAAACATCATTACCAAAGGACTTGACTGAATTCATAGTTTATTTGGGATTCTGGTTCTAGACTGAAAAGTGTTTATAATGGTAGAGTGGAGACATGACAAGGAACTTTAGGCTAAGAGCACACACGAGCTAAGAGCACTACTTGAATTATCAGTAGGAAACAAAGAGAGTAAACTCAAAAGACACGGTTTTAAAGTCCCATAGTCCTCCCTCAGTGGTACACTTTCTGCAGCAAGGCTGGACTCTCACACCTATCCACAAATTGACAGGGATTAAAATTAAAGTATTCAATCATCTGATCCTATGGGAGATATTCCATCATAAAACTTATACTCAAAGGACAAATATTAAAAGTACAAATTTCAGTAGTCAAGAGGAAAGAATTTAAATAATAAAAATCATCCTAATTCAATTATAGTAAACATGCACATATCCATGTTGATATCAAATGGTCAAACAACTAGAATAATGGAATAGACAAAATGAATATCTTATATAAATAATATATAGCTATATAAACATATATTTATAATTATATGTTATATAAACATGAAATAATGTATGACAATATATGAATAAATATACTCCAGATCCAATCTTGAAAACCATGGTTCATTACCAAATTACAAAAGAAAAGTAATAATAATCCTAACATCATGTCCAACATGTGTAATGTATCTCTTAAGCTCTTAAGTGTGGATTGTGTAAAAGTGATAGTCTTAGAAGAGAATACTGTGAAATTAAGAATGAAGAAAGAATAACCTTGTGAAGAAAAAAAATCTCCTTCATCAGTTACTAAGATCAACACAAAATGTGATATGTCAACAATAATAACACAAATTTTACGAAGGATGTAATAAGACTGACAAATTGTCATTACAACTTTCTTAAATCCAGATCTTTACTATATGTTAATTAGAAACCTAGAAATGAATAATTTCAAAAATGCTTTTGGGCAAAAACTTTTAATACTGCCAAGGATGTGCAAAGCAAAGGATAGCAGAGACCCTAACTGAATCTAGAAAAGATTTTGGCAATATGATGACAAGACTTTTGTGATCTACAGAATAGGAGTTTAAAATAGAAAAAATAATACTAAGGAATTTGGTAAAAACTAAAGAAACCAAAGTACAATATGACTTAAGTTAATAACATGTTAATTTTAATAAATGTGTGATAGAAATAAGTTAATATTATCAGGACCTAAGTGTATATGCATAATAGTTACTATATACTCTATTGTGAGTAAAATGTAGAAAGATTTTTAAAATACACTGTGGTACAAATGCTAAACAAATTATATTCCATTTTGATTTGGTAGATGGCTTATCTTCCTATTTTACATGAAAAACCTGATGTTCAGGTAAAAGCTTAATAAAATACTCATATTAAATTCATACTTTCATACCCATATTATCCTAGAAAAATAAAGTATCATAATTTTGTTTATGATAGTATTATTTTTGAATTCCAAGATACAGTCTATAAACTATGATCTCCACTTTAATTTGGTATGTTTTTAATGTCCATTAAACTATATTATACATTAACAAATTTGAGTTTGACCTTCACATAAGCCTAGAATTTTAGGAATCTTTTAATAACTGTAAGTTTTGCTCTTCCTTGGTCAGGCTGCTACATTTTTAGTAAGTATTATAATCAATAAGTATCAAGAATAGGGAGACAAATTGTTCACCAATATGAAATACTAAAACAGAAGCTTGTATAAATTGCTTATTTAGTCAAAGAATTTAAAAGTCAGGAGTATTTAATGATATTCATAGGTAAAAAGTACACACCACTACATTTAAAAAACCTTTACCTAAACACCCAGTAATGTCATGTCTCTTCTAGAGGCTAATTTATGAGCACTTCACCTCTGACAGTCATTGGCATTAACTTTCAAATGTACTTTCCTAACTGTTAAAAATATGATGAACAATTTATTCCTCAAGTGATTCTGCATGGTGAGTATTCATCTAAATATCCACTATAAAACATTAGACTTACAATCACATCTAAACTACCATAAACAATTTTATATGTGCTAAAATATATTCAGTGGTACTACTTAAAGATTCTGGATAGAGGAAATAATATTCTAAGTATAGATGTATTTCTTTTAAAACTTTTATTTAAATACATATTTATCTAATATATTTTGATCATGTCTTTCTTTTACCTATATCTTTCCAGATCTTCCACACCTTCTTACATAGCCAACTTTTTTACCACCACCCTGCTCTCTCTCAAAAAGAAAATTAAACCTCTAATGAAAATTAAATACAATAAGAAAAAAATGTCAAATCAAACAAAACAAAAGTGAAACCTCACCCAAAAAACCAAAACAAAGTAAAACAAGAAAACAAAACAAAACAATCACCATCAACAAAAACCTACAGTACTATTTTATATTGGTTAACTAATCTTGGCTATGGGGGTTGGCAAATAATAGTAGTGGTTGATATACTCAGTTGTAATCTATTGGAAAAACTAATTTTGTTTCTATCTCACTTATATTTAGGGATGGGACTTTCTGTGCATTTCCTATTCTCAGGCATGAGATTTTGAGTGGTTTGAACCTGTACAGATTTTGTTCTTACTATCACCATGTCTGTGGGTTTATATGTATATTAGTCCTGTTGTGTCTGAACAAGACTATTTCCTTATAGGTATAAACCACTTTCGACTCAAACAATCTTCTTGCCACTCATGAATATATCCCTGTACTTTGAGGGTAGGTTTCAAGAAGACAACCCACTTATTATTGAATACTTAAAAAAAAAATCTTTGTCACTTTGTACATTGTCAAATTGTGAGTCTCTGTGTTAATTTATATCCATTTTAAAAAGATAATCTTCTGATAAAGACTGAGACACTACTCAGTGGTTATAGCAATATCTCATTTTTAATCATTTTACTGCTGTATTCCTTTAGCACAATATTAGTGTTATATTTTTCCTAAAGCACATGACATACCTGGTCTCAGAATATTGATCACTATAGCTAGCAGTTTTAGGTATAGGTTTTAGATCATAAAATGAGCCTTGAATCCAATGCAAAAGGAATTGATTACTCCCATGACATTGTGTCACTCCTTATGTCACAGAACATGGGAAGTCAAGGTGGTGTACCACTAGAAGCTTTACCCCTATTGAAATGCTTTCATGTTATTGGGGAAGAACTCTGAATGCTACCAGGGAGAATAGAAGTCATCAATAACACCCAGCGACAAACTCTGTGACATAGATCTGCCTGCAAGATACACAGATATATTGTATTTATTTAAGCTGTTTTCTTTATTTCTTTCATTATAATTGTTTATGTTGAGTCTCCCTCTGGATGGATGAGCATGTGAACAAGCAGTAAAAAACACACATAGAAGTCAGATGATCTTTCAGTCTGCACTCAAATACTGAACACATCTTGGGCTTCAGCTCTGCATCCAATCCCACAAAACCCAGAGGAGGTAGGGCTCCAAGAAGCTCTAACCTGGGCAGTATATTAGGTAAAGAGACAGCAACACCTGCCCCAAACAGGTAGTAACTGGAACCCACTGAGACTTAGGTTTTCCCTCCTGGCCAGGTGCACTGGTACTTTCAGGTCTGCGCCTGAGCACTGAACAGATCTTGGGCTTCAGCTCTAACCCCAGCAGCAACATCCACCCAAAACAGTTCTGACACAACCAAGATAATAGGAAAAACAATCTTCAGTCAGAGACAGTACTGGTAACACTAAGGAGACCCAGATGGTGAAAAGCAAGAGCAAGAACATAAGCATCAGCAATTTAGGGTACTTTTGCATCATCAGAACCTAGTTCTTCCACATCAGAAAGTCCTGAATACACCATCTCACAAGGAAAACAAGATTCAGTTTTAAAATCACATCGAAAGATGATTATAGAGGACTTTAAGAAGGACATAAATAATACTCTCAAAGAATTTGAGGAGAACACAGGTAAATAAGTAGAAGCCCTTAAAGAGGAAACACAAAAAATTCCATAAGGAATTTCAAGAAAACACAACCAAACAGGTGAAGGAATTGAACAAATCCATCCAGGACATAAAAATGTAAGTAGAAACAATAAATAAATCACAAAGGGAGACTACCCAGGAAATAGAAAGCATAGAAAAAAAGAGCATGAGTCATAGATGCAAACATCACCAACAGAATACAGGAGATAGAAGAGCGAATCTCAGGTTCAGAAGATACCATAGAAAATATTGACACAACTGTCAAAGAAAACACAAAATGCAAAATGTTTTTAACACAAAACTTCCAGGAAATTCAAGACACAATAAAAAGAACAAACCTAAGGAAAATAGGTATAGAAGAGAGTGAAGATTCCCAATTTTAAGGACCAATAAATATCTTCAACAAATTTATAAAAAAAAAAAAGAAAACAAAAACATCCCTAACATAAAGAATGAAATGCTCATAAACATATAAGAAGCTTAAATAACACCAAATAGACTAGACCAGAAAAGAAATACCTTCTGTTATATAATAATTAAAACACCAAATGCGCAAAATAACAACAACAACAAAAAAAAACAATATTAAAAGCACTAAGGGAAAAAGGCCAAGTAACATATAAAGGCAGACCCATCAGAATTACACCAGACTTCTCACCAGATACTATAAAATCTAGAAAATCCTGGATAGATGTCACACATATCCTAAGAGAACACAAATGCCAGCCCAGGCTACCATACCCAGCAAAACTCTCAATTACCATAGATTGAGAAACCAACTTAAAGACACCCAAAAGGATAATAAAGAACATTTCATACTTGTCAAGGAAAAGTCAATCAGCATGAACTTTCAATTCTGAACATCTATGCACCAAATACAAGAGCACCAATTCATAAAAGATACCTTCCTAAAGCTCAAAGCACACATTGCAACTCACACAATAATAGTGGTAGACTTCAACACCCCACTCTCAGCAAAGGAGAGATCATGGAAACAGAAACTAAACAGAGATACATTGAAACTAACAGATGTTATGATCCAAATGGATTCAACAGTTATCTATAGAACATTTCATCCTAAAACAAAAGAATATATCCTTTCCTCAGCACTTCATGGTACTTTCTCCAAAATAGACCATGTAATTGGTCAAAAAACAAGCCTCAACAGACACAAGAAAATTGAAATAATTCCATACATCCTATAGGATCACCATAAACTAAGGCTGGTCTTCAATAATGACAAAACCAATAAAAGTCCACATTCACATGGAAAACTAAACAACACTGAATGATAACATGGCCAGGGAAGAAATAAAGAAAGAAACTAAAGACTTTTTAGAATTTAATGAAAATGAAGACACATCATACCAAAACTTATGGGACACAATGAAAGCAGTGCTAAAAGAAAAACTCATAGCTCTAAGTGCTTACAAAAAGAAATGGAAAAGAGCATACAGTAGCATCTTGACAACACACATGAAAGCTCTATAATAAAAACAAGCAAACAAACCTAGGAGGAGTAGAAGGCAGGAAATAATCCAACTCAGGACTAAATCAGCCAAGTAGAAAGAAAAAGAACTATACAAAGAATCAATAAAACCAGAAGCTAGTTCTTTGAGAAAATCAACAAGATAGATAAACCCTTAGCCAGACTAATCAGAGGGCAGAGAGACAGTATACAAATTAATAAAATCAGAACTGAAAAGGGTGACATAACAACAGAAACCAAGGAAATTAAAAAAAAATTATCAGATCCTTCTACAAAAGCCTATACTCAACAAAATTGAAAAAATCTGGATAAAATGGACAATTTAATAGACAAATACCAGTTACCAAAGTTAAATTAGGCCCAGATAAACTATCTAAACAGTCCCATAACCCCAAAAGAAATAGCAGCAGTCATTAAAAGTCTCCACACCAAAAAAAGTCTGGAGACTTTTAGTACAGAGTTCTATCAGAGCTTCAAAGAAGACCTACCAACACTCCATAAAGTGTTTCATAAAATAGAAACAGAAGGAACACTACCGAATTCATTCTATGAAGCCACAATTACACTCATACCTAAACCACACAAAGACCCAATAAAGAAAAATTCAGACCAATCTCTCTTATGAATATGGGTGCAAAAATACTCAATAAAATTTTCAGAAAGAGAATCCAAGAACACATCAAAACAATTATGCATCATGATCATGAAGGCTTTATCCCAGGAACGCAGGGATGGTTCAATATACAGAAATCCATCAATGTAATCCATTGTATAAACAAACTCAAAGGAAAAAAAAACATGATCGTATCACTGGATGCTGAGAAAGAATTTGACAAAATTCAACACCCCTTCATGACAAAAGTCTTGGAAAGATTAAGAATCTAAGACCGATACCTAAACATAGTAAAAACAATATACAGCAAACCAGTAGCCAACATCAAACTAAATAGAAAGAAACTTGAAACAATCCCACTAAAATCAGGGACTAGACAAGACTGCCCACTCTCTCCCTACCTATTCAATATAATACAGGATGTTCCAGCCAGAGGCAACAAAGGAGGTTAAATTGACAAAAACTGAAAAAAAAAAAAAGAAGTCAAAATTTCACTATTTTCAGATGATATGATAGTATACTTAAGTGACCTCAAAACTTTCACCAGAGAACTATAAACCTGACAAACAACTTTAGCAAAGTGAGTGGTTATAAAATTAACTCAGACAACTCAGTAGCCTTCTTCTACTCAAAGGATAAACAGTCTGAGAAAGAAATTAGGGAATAGACACCTTTCACAATAATCACAAATACTATACAATACCTTGGTATGAATCTAACCAAGCAAGTGAAAGATCTGTATGACAAGAACTTAAAGTCCCTTAAAAATGAAATCAAAGCAGATCTCAGAAGATGAAAAGATCTCCATGCTCATGAATTGAAAGCATTAATACAGTAAAAATGGCTATCTTGCCACAACTAATCTACAGATTTAATGCAATCCTCATCAAAATTCCCACTCAATACTTCACAGAACTAAAAGAGCAATTCTCAAATTCATTTGGAATAGCAAAAAACCTAGCACAGCAAAAACTATTCTCAACAATAAAAGAACTTGTGAGGGAATCATCATCCCAGATTTCAAGCTGTACTATAGAGCACTAGTGATAAAAACTGCATGGTATTGGTACAGAGACAGGCAAAAAGATCAATGGAATAGAATAGAAAACCCAGAAATGAACCCCATACCTATGGTCACTTGATTGTTGAAGGAGTATCTAAAACCATTCAGTGGAAAAAAGACAGCATTTTCAACAAATGGAGGTCAGCTTGTAGAAGAATGCAAATTGATCCATACTTATCTCCTTGTAAAAAGCTCAAGTCCAAGTGGATCAAGGACCTCCACATAAAACCAGATACACTGAAACTAACAGAAGAAAAAAAAATGGGGAAAAGTCTCAAATATATCGGCACAAGAGAAAAGTTCCTGAACAAAACACCAATGGTTTATGTTCTAAGATCAAGAATTGACAAATGGGAACTCATAAAACTGCAAACCTTCTGTAAAGCAAAGGACACATCAAAAGGACAAAACAGCAACCAACAGATTGGGAAAAGATCTTTACTAATCCTACATCTGATAGAGAGCTAATATCTAAGGTATACAAAGATCTGAAGAAATTAGACTCTAGACAATCAAATAACCTAATTAAAAATTGAGGTACAGATCTAAACAAAGAATTATCAACTGAGGAAACTTGAATGACTGAGAAGCAACTAAAGAAATCTTCAATATCCTTAGGAATCAGGGAAATCAAAATCAAAACAACTATGAGATTCCACTTCACACCAGTCAGAATGGCTAAGCTCAAAAACTCAAGTGAGTGCAGATGCTGGTAAGGATGTGGAGAAAGAAGAACACATCTCCATTGTTGGTGGGATTGTAAGCTGGTACAACCACTATAGAAAGCAGTCTGGCAGTTCCTCAGAAAATTGAATATAGTATTACCTGAGTACCCAGCTATACCACTCCTGGGCATATATCCAAAAGATGCTCCGACATACAACAGGGACACATACTCCTCTATGTTCATAGCAGCCTTATTTATAATAGCCAGAAGCTGAAAAGAATCCAAATGTCCTTCAACAGAGGAATGGGTGCAGAAAATATGGTACATTTACACAATGGAGTACTACTCAGCTATCAAAAACAATGAGTTTATGAAATTCTTAGGCAAATGGATGGAACTAGAAAATATTGTCCTGGGTGAGGTAACCCAATCACAAAAGAAACACCTGGTGTTCACTCTTTGATAAGTGGATATTAGCCCCAAAGCTCACAATACCTAAGATATAATGCATAGACCACTTGAAGCTCAAGATTAAGAAAACCAGGGTGTGGGTGCTTTAGTTCTTCTTACAAGGTGTATCAAAATACTCAACCAGAGCTCCCAGGGTCTAAACTTCCAGCCTGGGAACACAAAAGGAGGGACTCATGCCTCCTCCTGTATAGGTAGTTGAGGATGAACTTGTCAGGCATCAGTGGAAGAAGGGGGCCTTGGTCCTTGAAATTTTGGATGCCATAGTGTTGGGGACTTGAGAGCAGGGAGGCAGGAATGGGTGAATTGGTAGGGGCCCACCCTCATAGAAGTAGGAGTAGGTGGGTTGGGATAATGGGTTTCGGCGGAGAATGGGAAAATGGACAACACTGAAAGGTAAATAAATAAAATATCCAACTAAAAACAATGGATATGGCATAATGGATATGGCAATTGTAGTCAATCAGTTGAGATTTTTTGTCAACAATTTATTACAGGAATTCTGTATAATCCTCAAGGACAAGGTATTATGCAAGAGGCCCATGGAACTCTAAAAACATTACTGAGACATGCTGTTGCTGAGACAAAGAATGATGTTGACCTGTGAGCTTGTTGAGTGCCCTGACAAGGGTGACTGGGAGACTGTATAGGACATATGTTCCTTACCCACCTTTACTTCCCTATATTCCAGATGGACAAGCTGCCTTGCCTCAAGGTTTTAGATCTTGTGGGACAGAGAATCAAAAAGAGAAACTATAATGTTTCTTGCATTTTTCTTAAAGGTGATCAGCTACTAGGCCTTAATCGTGTACTAGTCTAGAAATCAATCTAATATTGGAAATAATAGTCTACATTTGGATCTGGACATTTTCAGAGACATAGTTGGAAGTTTGCTGTAGTTCATTATGATGTTATGATAGCAAGAGATAAAGTTGGGACAGGATCTGGATTTTAAACTATTGTTAGTGCATGTTTTAAAGCTCTTTTAATTGTCAAGCTAAAATTCATTTTGTCTTTTCTACAGTATTTATTGTAAGTTTCATTGCCTGTATAATTTCAAATTGTTGAAATCTGGCATGCCTGTTACAGGGGTCTATCAATCAGCTTTTGTCTTACTACCCTGAGTATTAGAAAACCTTGATTCTCTGATAAAAGCTTGAAAGTGCTGGAAGAAGTGAGTTAGGCTTTAAGCAGAAAAAGAGGGTAGCAGGCTTGATTATTGCTCGTATAACAGCTTTAATTTCATTAATTGTTAGCACCATTGCTTCTGCAATAGGATTGACACAAGGAGTTAGGAAAGCTATTTTTCTTAACCATCTAGCAAAAAAATGTTACAAATGTATTGAGTATATAACAGGATTTATATAGGTATCTGGAACAATGGATTGATGCTCTATAAACTATCAAATTATCTGAAGGAGGTTCAGGGTTCAAGAGTTATGAGCCAACCCAAGTGTCATGACAAATATGATTGGAGTAGTGTTACTTCTAAAATTTACAATGATTGTCATTATAATTAGAAAAAAGTTTAAAGACACCTGTTAGGATATTTGGCAGATTCCTAACACATCTCTGGGTCTGTTAATGTTGCATATAGTGAGATTATGAATTTAAAAAAAATGCTACTGTGTTGAGATTTGATGCTGCAGATAATGCAAATAAAATTATCCATGGCCTGAGGCCAGTATTTCCATTTTGGTAAAAGCTCAGGAATAGCATATATAGCTTGATCATGCTAGCTCTTCTTGTCGTTGGAATACTTTTATTCCTGCCCATTGTATTAAAGCTTGTATCTAACTACATCAATAGGCTAGCAGCCAAATTACATGACTTGAAACTGAAAATGGACCCCCAGACAGAGTCATTAATTCAACAGGCTGCAAGCCAAGGATGGGTAAGATTCTGCACAGAGCCTTACTAACCTAAGACAGAAGTGCACTGCTTATGATAATGTATATTCTATGATGGCTTTCTTGTCAGAATGACCTAAGACAGGCTCAGTCTGGTTGATGCAATAAAAGGTGGGAGATGTGGAGAACTTTTGGTGCTGCATGGCAGGAATCTGTCATTGGGCATGGACAAGGAAATGGGCTGCTTGAAAGGAATTTGATAAAGTCCACGGACATGGAAATATACTGCAGGCAGGAATCTGACATTGGGCTGGAATAAAGAAGTTTAATTCCAGACAGAAATCTAAATCCTAGGCTAAAACAAAGACGGAATTATAGGCAGAAATCTAAATCTTAAGCTAGAACAAAAGTAGGCTTCAGGCATGAAAATGACTTTGGGCTAGGACATGGAAGTAGGCTCATATATTTTGATCATCCTGATAAGCCCTTAGGAATAGTGATCACAGAAGTGATCACAGGACTTTGTTTATTGTGGTGCATATTCCTTGATTATCTGGGTTTATTGTCTTCCTTGTTCCTGGACTATTTGCATCTATTGTATTGCTAGCTCCCCAATGTAGAACTGACCTTAATAGTTGCATGTAATTTAAACAGTAAAAAGGCAAAAAAGAAAGAGGATGAATGGGATAGGGGATTAATGGGTGGGGGTAATGTGGAAAGGGGATGGCATCTGAAATGTAAATTTAAAAAATGTAGAAAAAATGAGAAGTCAGATGACTACATGTTTGTATCTGTCCTACCATGTATGTTCCAGGAATCAAACTTATGTTATGAGGCTTGGCAGCAAGAATCTCTATTCCATGAGACCTATTTCCAGTCTCAGAAGTAATCTTATATAAATAATGTTGCTTATTAATTACCTGTATGAGATTATGTTTAAGCTTTAAAAGTCAATATCTATTTTTTGTATCTCAATTTTTATTCCCATGACTCATTGGACAGAATGGCATACACTATGCACTTCTCCGAGATTTATTCAACATTCCTCAAAAATATGTTATTTTCTAACTAAACATATTGCTTTTAAAATAATTGTTGTTTATTATAGGTGTGTATATAGTAATAATAACTAAAGAAAATGTTATAAATTTGAGAGTAAGTGAGAAGAGTCATGAAAAGAGATGGGGGTGAAGTGGGAACGATATTTATTTAAACAGAGTAACATATGAAAGTCTCAAAAACTTTTTAAAATGAATAAAAATAATTTTTTTCAAGTGAATAAAAGTCCACACTTGGAAAACTACCAGTCCAATAGAAAAAATATACATATCAACATGATTAGTAATTCTGATATTTTAAAACATATTCAAGTACTCTGCCTAGCTAGTCCCTGTACATTCTTCACCAGGTACCACACAAGTTTTTCTACCTTATCTTCCTCTACAAGTACATGTTAGAATGTGCAGATCTACCTTCAACTTCAGGTTTAGTCCATAAAGCATTTTTGCATACCATACTAGCTTACTGTTTCTAGTTCATTTCATTCCAACAAAATTATATCCAATCTCTAGGAGCAAATCATAACAAACATCCTGTCTACTGCTTCCATCTACCTTTCAATATAGTCACAGAGTTAACAAAATAAATTCACTTACACTGATCTCACTGAAAAAATACAAATATGAAAGATGAAGGCATAACCCTCCTTCCAAATCTAATAGCAAAAAGAAAAGAAATAGAAAAGAAAAGAAAAAGAAAAGGAAAGGGAATAAACATGACTGAACATGACAATCACCAAGTTGAATCCTAAGGCACAGAATTTAAAAGAACAAATACAATCTTTATTTAAAAAAAAAACTTAAGACTTTCAAGAAGACACAAATAAACAGCTGAGTGAACTTAAATAGAATAAATGACTGAGTAGTGTCCAAAAAAAGTGAAATAAATTAAAAGAAACATAATCCTGATGGAAATGATGAAGACAATCCAAGGTTTGAAAATAAAATTAAATGAAATGATGAAACAGAGTCAAGTATATAAAGAAAACTGAAATATAAATAATTATGTAATATTGAACTCCAAACATGAACAAATCTTTAAGTTAGAGAAGTGAATAAGGGAACAAAACCCTAGGTAAGTGACATAAACCAACTCTTCAAGAATATTATAGCAAAAATTGTTCTCAAATAAAGAATGAAAAACCCATTATGGTACAAGAAGCATACAGGACACTAATTAAATAAAAATGCAAAAGAATATCCATAGCATATAATAGTCAAAATATTAGGCATACAGAATGATTGAAAGACATTAAAAGATGCAAGAGTAAATATATAATATTAATTTCAAATATAAAGAAAATTCCATCATAATAGCAGCTCTCCCCACAAATTTTGAGATCCAGAAGAACCTAGAGCAATACATTAAAAGTGAGAATAGACCATGACTACCAATCTAGACTAATATACACAGAAAAATTATCTGTTACCATTTAAAGAGCAGAAAAGAAGTTCCTTGGTATAGACAGCCCACACAAATTCATATATAACAGACCAAACCTAAAGAATATCATAGGAAACAATTATCCAGGAGGAAGAAAAATGATCATAGCCAAAGACACTGAAGAAAGACAACAAATGAAGCTTCAATTACTAAAGCCAAAGTGCCACTAAGAACACAAAAATCCAGAACCCCAAATCAGCAATTAATGGCTGAATCAACATACACTTTTATATATAACTTTAAATTTTCTTGCATCAATACTCTAATCTATTTAACTTCAAATATTCTTGCATCAATCCTCTAATCAAAAGACACAGGATAAAATAATATATTAAAAAAGAAAATCTATCTTTCTGTGTACTACAAAGGATACATTTTAGCTTCAAAGATAGGCAAAATGTTAGAGTGATAAGATAAAAAAAAAGTATTCCAAACAAACAAAACCAGGAAGCAATCACATATTGCTGTCCTAATATCTAGCTAAATGAACTTTAAAATAAATTAGTCAGAAGACATAAATAAAGATAATTTTTTTGTAGTCATGAGATAATTTTCAGAATGCCAAATTCACAAATGTTTAGATAAGTGTGTATATTCCATCTTACCATATTACAATAAAAGTTAAAATCTGTGGCAAACAAATCACTAGGAAGTACAAAACACTTGGAGATTAAGAAATCTTTACTTAGTGGTCAAAGAAAAAGTAAAATAAATAAAAATATTTCTGGAACTATGTTAAAATAAAAATCCCTGCAAAACAAGTATAGACATATAGTAGAATGGATTCATCATGGAGATGGAGATATAGAGGGGGTTCATTAATAAATATAATAAACCATAAAAATGGACCTGTGCTTGGGCTTGAAGCACTCCATAATGTGCTTGAATTACTGGATACAGCAGTAAGGAAAGAGAATAAAATTTTAAAAGTACAAATAGAGATTGATTCTTTTTCTTTTGTATTTCTTTAATTTTATTAATAGTACCAGTCCCTGAGCCAAGCACATTCATACTACCAGAATTCCCAAGCAAAATAAACAATGCTGAAAGAAATATTATTCCTAACCTCAAGATATACTATTTAACCACAGTAATAAAAACAATATTTTACTGATGTCAAAACTGATAGGAAAACTAACTAAATGAAGTCAAAGACACAAACACGGGAACATATGACTAAAACAATCAAGTATTTGACCAAAAATAAAAAATATACAGTGAAAAAAAGGCAACATCCTCAACAAATGTTGCTAGAACCAGATATCCACATGTAGAAGAATAAAACTATACCTCTAAAAAATGTTAAATCCAAATTAATTCAATGCCTAAGTGAGAAACCAGAGACATTGAAACTGCTACAAGAACACATAAACCATACCACCTGTGAGATAGGTGTGGAAAGAGATTTTATGCATAAGAACATATTTATCCATGAATTGAAGCCAGCAAATCATAGGTAGAACTAATTTAAAGGTTGGCATAGCTAAGGAAACAGTGAGTTGAGTGATGGGGAAGCACAGAGAATAAAGAGAATATTTACTAGCAATATAGCTGATAGATGAATTAGTATCCAGAACATACAAAAGACTGAAAAACTATAAGCACAGGCTTTTTCACCTGGCCTCTGTAATAACTGTGACTTATTTATCTAAATAAATACTTAGGCCAATAGCTTTGGCTCATTTCCCTTAACCCATAATTTAATTATCTTGTTTAAATTAACACAAGTCATGACACAGAGTTAGCTACTTCTCTCAGGTTCATGCATCTGTCTTCATCAGTGTTTGGTGCTAATTTCCCTGCCTCATTCTTTCCTAGAATGCTATCATTCTCTTCAGATGTCTCATCTTCTAATCCTGCCAACTAACCATAGGATATTTTTTACTGACAGGTTATGCTTTCACATAGTACATAAATATTCCCTCTATATTTCAAGCCTTTAGTACAATAAGAGACTTTTCTCTTTTACAATAATAAACTATATAAAATAATAGCAATTATGAAAATTATCAGGTAAAATTTATACTCACAATGTCCAGTGCATATGATTTTGGTAACCTTGGAGAAAGAGTTCTATCTTGGTGAGTTCAGAGTTCTGCGTCTAAATCAAGTTCTATCATAACTTGCATTACCAACCATTAAAAATACCTTCTTAGAACTTAAAACATTTTTATAAATCCTAAACATTTTAAGATTAATGATGCAATAAACATTACTTGAGTACACAGGAAATTCAGTCAACAGCTTCCAAAACTATAGAAATGAGATAGTTGGCTGCCTGGAAAATCCACCAAATTTTCTATGTTGGAGAATCTATTTAGGCCTTCTTGCCCAGGTTAAGTGACAGACCTTTCTGAGAAGCAGGAGTTATGAAAGACTGCTACCTTGTTTTGTCACATTCAGAAGTCAAATTCTCTGCATCCCATTTAAACATTTTGGACATCATTCTGTTTACTGTTAAAGCAAGGGCAGTTGAAGCTTGCCTAGTGGCTAGTTCACTACATTTGAAGTAAACTTCATCTGGAAATTCATCAGTGTTCATCATCTGCTAAGTAGAATGCAGCTGATGCCAGGAAAGCTGACATGGCTCACTGCCAAGGACTTTTAATAATAAAACATCTTTAAATGATATATTCTGTAGATCTCTGAGGTTTTTGAAGATTATCTATCACTCCATATGTCTGTCTGTCTATCTATCTATCTATCTATCTATCTATCTATCTATCTATCTATCTATTTATCTATCTGCCTCTATCTATTGAATATCAAAATAGGCAAATGTTGCTTGCTTCTAGAAATTTACTATCTGTTCAACTTTGTAAACATATTTATGTAACTAACTAAAGTAGAAGCTAGTTGATTCTTATTAATTATGAGGTTGATTATTTAATTATTTACTTGTGTTACTTAATGTGGGTGAATGTGAGTGTGTGTGATGTGCATGTGTGTGAGTTTGTGTGTATGAGCATGTGTGCATGAGTGTGTGTCTATGATATGCATATGTGTTTAGTGTGTGTGTGTCTATGATGTGCATCTGTGTGTGTGTGTGTGTGTGTGTGTGTGTGTGTATGTGTGTGTGGTGCATGTGGGTATGCAGATGCAGAGGTAGAGGTCAGAAGAAAACATTTGTAGAATCAACTTTTTCTCTCTAACTTGTGAGCTGGGTATTGGACCTCAGCAATCATTACACTTGCCCAGGAAGCACTTTTACCCAGTGAGCCATTCTATCTGCTGACCTAGGTTCAATTTTTATTATGTGAGAAAACATAAATAGATAAACCCTTACAGAGAGCATGCTATGTTCTGGACATTCATGTAAGTGTTTCCCAGGGCTTAGCTGATTTAACTTTTATAACAATCTGATATTGAGAGTACAATTGCCTTTTGAATACAGATGAGGCTAAAGCCAGCAGAAAGCTTAAGCAACACTATTAAATGGAAAATCTTAGATAATGATTAAAGAATGTTTTTCTCCAGAGTCTCTGGCTTTAAAATTTTACTATAAATTCAAGAAATGAACATACTTATTTTCTTTTTGTTATTCTTCACAAAGCTAATAATTACCCATAAGATGTTAAGAAATAGCCATTGAGGCTGTTAAAGTGCTAGATGTTGTAAAGAGTACATACATTTTAACCACTTTAATTGTTAAATACATCACTAGTGAATATGTTAAATTGATTTCTAGCTTTTCTTATTTACTTTTGTAACTAAATGCAAACTTTATTGTAAGACGGTTCTATGACTTCATTAAGAAGCACTTTTTCATGTCTTTGTCTACAGTACATTATCACCATGGCTGGATTATCCTGGGTGTGAGCATGAGAAATTTTAAGAGGCGATGTCAATATTTGCTGGACAATAACAATGTGGGAGAGCCTCCTGTCCTAAGAATTCACACTTAACTGTAATCAGGGCCCTTTTTCTATTGTGCAGTCTTTTGCTAAGGTCTTAATATTATGTCTTGTTCTTTTCTTTTCCTTCCCCTTCTTTGTATGTCTGTGACAAACATATTATTAATTTTTAATGACCATATTAATTCAAATATCAATAGAAAGTTTATTGATGATGTAATGAATTTTATATAATCATAATAGTTTTTTTTTTCAAATATTGCACTTTTACCTGAACCACCAGGTCATTTTCTAGTGAAAAGTCCTGTATATGAGAACCAGGGATTCAGAAGAAAGGAAGATGGACAAAATTAGGATCACGAGTCTTACACCTGCTATGTCTTTATTAAGAAGTACAACATCTTACATAATATTTCCATGAAGGACATGGGACAAAGTCAACAGAACCTATCATACAATGGAACAAAGTCAGCAAGACAATCAAACAATGTTGCAAAAGGGGAACATTTCTTTCTTTCAACCCTCTTTTTTATTTTTGATTAATCATTCCATTTGTTTACATCTCAAATGACATCCCACTTCCTGGTTACACCCCCCCCAAGCACTCCTTCCTACAACCTCCCTCTCCTCCCTCCCCTTTGCCTCTATGAGGGTGCTCTCACACCTACCAACCCTCTCCCACTCTACTCTTCCAACATCACCTTACACTGAGGCATCAAACCTCCACAGGACCAAGGGCCTCCCTTCCCATTTATGTTAGACAAGGCCATTCTTTCCTACCTATGTATCTGGAGCCATGGATCCCTCTCTGTACACTCCTTGGTTGGTGGTCTATTCCCTGGGAGCACTGGGTGGTCAAGCTAGCTCATGTTCTTCCTATAGGGTTGCAATCCCCCTCAGTTCCTCTCATCTTACCACCAGAGACTTGGAGCTCAGTCTGATGATTGGATCCAAGCATTCACATCTGTATTGGTCAGTTGCTGGTTGAACCTCCCAAGAAGTAGTCATACCAGCTTCCTGTCAGCAAGTGACTCTTGGCAAAGGCAACAGTGTCAGCATCAGGCTTGGTGTCTACAGACAGGATGGATCCCCTGGTGGAACAGTCCTTGAATGGCCCTTCCTTCAGTCTTTGTTCCATTTTTTTGTCCCTGTTCTTCCGTTGAACAAGAACATTTCTGGGTTAAAAACCTTGAGACAGGTGTGTACCCCATCCCTCAACTGAGAGTGGTAGTAGAGAAAAGGATATCTTTAAGATGGAGATCTTTCTCTACTAAAATCATTCCCGTTGGATCCTGGAAACCTCATTTGTCTGGCATCTAGGATTCTCCAGTGGCTATCTCCAGTTCCTCATTCACTACTGCTACATACTTTTCTTCAATTTCCTGATCTTTCCAGTATTTGATACTGTCTCCCTTATTTTCTGACCCTCCTCTCTCCCTCCTTGGTCCCCACCTCCCTCTACCTCCCACAATTATCCTACTCCCCCTTCAATGCAGGATCGAAGCATCTACACCCTGGTCTTTCTTACTCCTAAGCTCCATATGGTCTGTGGATTGTATCATGGTCATTGTGAGTTTTGAGGCTACTATTCACTTATCAGTGAGTACATACCATGTCTGTTCTTTTACAGTCAGATTTCATAGTAGCCTGGGGACTGATAATTATAGGTTCACACAGTGGTAAGGGTTGGGTACTCAGGATCAGAATTCATAGATTTCCCCCAAGGCATTTCCTCCAGGCCATTACTGGCAATACTAAGTGTAATTCTGCTTTTAAACAAGGAATTATGTTCCTTTTCATACATTATGGCCTCAGGGAAAGCCTCAGTTGATTAGTTCAGTCCTCATCAGGAATTCTCACAGATTCTTTTATTGCTTGAATTTTTTTATTTTAAAATATTGTATTGTATAGATTCAAGAGGTAGTGTGCTAAAGTTTATTTGACAATCACAAATGGTTTAAAATTAATAACATTTAACAATTATAATAAAAGTTATAATGACAATCATGGTAATGATTTCTGAGTGCTTAATTACTGTCATTCAATGTGCTAAGATTTACATAGATCCATAAAAATTCTGAAATGATGGGTATAGTTCTAATAGACTGGACAAAAATGAATCAATATTTCACATATAAGAAAACCTAGAAAGATATGTTGTAACATAGTAAATAAGGAATAAGTATCATAAAAACATTCTTTAATCTTTTAACTAAGAACTGTGTTAAAACATATATGTCATCTCAAAGTAAAAACTCATTGTTACATCAAAAAATCTGCTAGAAAATAGCTTTAAAATGATTTTTTCTTTAAAAATGAAATTAAAATAACTTCTTCTATTGTAATCTAGTGAATGAAATCCCATCTGGAAATTATTTAATTGCTTCACTTTACTTATGTGTATATGTCCCATCTCTGTATGAGTACATAGAATTGTAAGTGTCAGTAGCTGTGTGCACAGAGTTCACAAGAGGGTGTCAGATCATTTAAAGTAGGAGTAAAGTAGTAAAGACCAGTCATAGAAATCCTATTGACATTTGCTCTTTTGCTGTGTTTTGTAACACTAAATTCTTTGCCTAAAAGGTTAGGCCTAGGAATGAATTCTCTAATGATTAGTAACTTTTATTATGCAAGCCTTGTTTCTTAATTTAAAACTATTAGTCAAATTAAAATGACAGCAGCCAGTATTGGAGAAAAGAGAAGGAGGAGGAGAAAGGAGAAGGCACTATGAGAGAAAATGTACCATGACCACATGGCCAGGAGAAACAGCAAGTACTTCAGGAACACCACAGGGGAGGTAGCCAGGTGTGACTTTCTCCCCAGCAAGAACGCACACGGATGCCAGGATCCTTCTGTAGCAAGCTTTATTGAAGCCGAGGAGAGGAAAGACCCCAGAGGAGGAAACAGCCTTCCTTAAATAGCCCCTGGGTTGGCGTGTCACCTTTTGGCGGTTGATGGCTACTTTTGACAGTTGACGGCTGAGCGAGAGTGCGCATGCGTGGCGCACTACAGCCAGGCCAGCAGTTAGAGAAGTAGATTAGGGTTACCCTTAGTAATTTTCAAAGACATTTAAAATAATCAGAGTCTGAGTCTCATTTATTTGTAAGCTAGTTGGCATAAACTTAAATTGTTTGTGCCACACATTGACAACATGAGGCAAGAACTTACTTTGAACCCAAGTTAAGACTACAGCTATACTGGATAGAGTAACAACATTCCTTGAAAACACTGTTGCTAGGAGAGATTATGGTGGTGCTTTGAAGCTATGGTTGCTTGGTAACAATTGTACTATAGCATCTGGGAAGGCTTTTCATGCCTTTGGCTGCTGAGAGACATAGGCTGTGGTTCTCCCCAAAACTGCATGCTTCTCTAGAAAGCCAGCACTCTGCTTGACAGAAAGCATAGCTAGTTCTGTGGTATTTATGGGAGACCTCTTCTCTTCTGAAGACCAAGACCTTAACTTCATCTGCTTATCATTTTTCTTCCAAATTTAATGGTATAAATCTAGGAAGTGACATGTCTTAGTGTTAAAAGCCTTAAATCAATAAAATACATCTTGAAATGCCATAGTTTGTGAGTCTCTGAGGTTTTTGAAGATCATCTATCTATTAATAGCATATCTGAGTAAGAAAACATTGCCTGACTCCAGCTACCTATTGTCTGTGTAATCCAGGGTGTATATTTCTGTAATAATCCAGACTGCTATTTGATAAGTCCATGAGTTTGATTGACTATTAATTGGATTACTTAATTATCCTAATTAGTTTGTCACAGGAGCTTTTAAAATGTTGGTACTAAACCTTGAATTTTTAAATGACCTGCAAATGCACAATACCTATCTAAGTGTTGAAACATACATATATTATGTTGTACCAAAATTAATCTTAAAGTTTATATCAATATATATTTATACCAATGAAAAGCTTAAACCTGTATCAATATACAATATCCTGTAACAATGTAACAAAATATAACTTCAATTCTCAACCAAATATATAAAGATCTTTACCAAAGTAAGATTATGTCTATTTTTTCCAGTAGATTTAATAATCTATGCCTATTTTTCTAATTTCTCATAATAGTTTTATTTTTCTTTTCAAACCACTATCTCTTACATAAGGATGAATAAAAGATGAAGAAAAATTTTTTGAAAAAAAAAAAGATATAAAAGCAGGGTGGGTGGTGGTGGCGCACTCCTTTAATCCCAGCACTTGGGAGGCAGAGGCAGGCAGATTTCTGAGTTCGAGACCAGCCTGGTCTACAGAGTGAGTTCCAGGACAGCCTAGGCTATACTATCTATTACAAAAATTATTTGTAATCATCCTCTAAAATGAGATCATATCTATAACTCATGACTAAAACCATTCAACTCAACGTTATTGTGATAATCTTCTTATAATTGCTTCATGTTGAATTGGTGCAAAAATTCTTTTGGGGGGCAAATGAAAATTAGAAAAATGGTAGTCTTAAGAAAGCTAGCTGTAAAAATTTGTTGTCCAGCCTTTATGTGCTGAGAAACTTTAGGGTTTAACTGAAGTCCTGACTGGGACAATCTGAATGACTAAATGAACTGAGGTCATGTGAGATTAACAGCCCTTCCTAAAGTTGTTCTCAAAACAAGTCTCTGTAAACTGTATCAGTTGAAGAAGAATCAGGCAGGAATCTGGAACATCAAGTCTCAGCATCATCTCAGCATCTCAGCATCTCAGCATCTTAGCATCTCAGCATATCAGCATCTCAACATCTCAGCATCACCTCTGTATTCTTGAGGGGAAATTCTGTTAGGGCTTCCTTTTTGGCCTTCTACTCTGTAATATACAAACCTTACAAGCAATATATGTTTCTATAAAAACATTTGTATGGAATGCGCAAGGTTCACAGATCAATTAAGGAAGATTTTCTGCTCTTTGTTTGATCAGATGAAAGACATCTGTCTTTAAAAATTAGTTTTAAAAGTTAAATTATATATCAAATTGCAATATCAATTTTTATCTTTACAATTTAAAAGAATGGTATGAAGTCTTGAAGATTTTGTAGTCAACAAGGTCTATTGGTTACTAAAAGACTTTTTTTTTTTGTCTCAGCCTGTCTCAGAGCTGTTCTCAAGTAGCAGGATCAGCACACACATTTCCTGTCTTGTTGAGCTTGCCAGTCTCCTTCTTTTTGTCTGTAACCAAGATCTTCAGGGGATCTTTCTTAGTCAAATTTTATTTTTAATAATTTGGATGGGAGATATAGCTTTTCGTTTCTTATTGGAACAAATGGAAAATCTCCTCCTTAACATACTATATCTCCTTTATTCCATTTTGAAATTCAGACTTCTATAGACTGACGTAATTCAGCATTCTTTTCTAAAATTCAATGTATCTTAACAGTTGTTCTATTTGTCTCATTGACTTTTAAAAATTACAACCAACAAAGCACATTTTAAATTATTTTTGGAAAATATCATATTCCCCTTCTGTTCCATGAGCATTTCCTTCAGAGTCCTGTTAGGTCATTTTATAATGGTTTAACCTATAAAATTATAAACTATATCCAGAATATCTGTATGCCATAATGTCCATAAAATTTTTGTATTTTAATGGACATATATGTCTGAGCACCATCAGTGTTAGTCTGTAAAGGTCTCTCCAAGATAGCTATCATTTCTAATAAATGTATCAGTATTGCTGTCAGTTGTCTTGTCAACCGACTTATTTTGAGTTATTTTGATATACATTTCCATAATCACAAGGGGATATGGATATTTTCTGGCATATTAGTCATTTTTATTTCTTCTCTTTCTAACTCTCTGTTTAAACTCCAAGCCTCTTCTTCAAATGGGTCATTTGGATTTTTTTGGTGGGAATGGTGGTTCTTGTGATTTTGTCTGTTCTTAGACCCCTTGATTTCTTCAGATCTTTGTAAACTCTGAATATTAATTATGTGTTAGGTATAGTGCTTGTGGAAATCATTCCCATTTGTGGCCTCCACTTCACTCAATTTGTTCATTAAATATATTTGAGTGTTTTAGTTTTATGAAATTCTACTTATCAGTTGTTGGTAAATGAAATTCTATTTTAATATTTCTTTCCTAAACCTAAATTTAGTAAAGTATTGCTATGCTTTTTTTTAGCAATTTAAATTTAAATTTAAATTTTAAAATTCAGATTTAAGATTGAGGTTTCTGATGCACCTGTATCTAACTTTTGTTCATGGAGATGGATGATAAATAGATGGTTATAGATAGATAGATGATAGGTAACGAAATAATAGTTATATAGTAGATAGATGTTAGATAGGTAGATCTTTTGCTCATGTATATATCCAGAATTTCTAACACTAGAAATTAGAAAACAGTATTCAAATTATATGAATTGAATGTAACATAAAGCCTTCATCCTGTAGTATCATTTGAATTAGCAAACACTATGAAAGTTGCTAAGGTAGATGAAAAATATTAATAGTTAACAACTAGCCATTAAATTATGAACTATAACAATTACTAGCAGGCCAATATATCTGTAAACATACAAAATACTGTGCTCATATATTGGTGGTAACAGTTAGGAGTCATCTAGGAATGGCTAAAAGCTAGCAGTTGTTCTTGCTGAGGTAGATTCATCATGGACTGTGAATTACAATGGATGAGCCCTTCCAGGCAAGGCTGAAGAGACAACGTTTTCAAGATTTGATTCTTGCATGCCTTTTCTGTCAGTTTCACTACTACATTAAATTAATATATAAGCTCTGGGTATTAGCCCACCATATCGGGCAGACTTTCTGCAGATCAATGATAATGTACTTCCTTGTAGTGATGCTATAGAGACAAACAGATGATTTCTTAATTTCCAATGATAATTCTATAAGAATTACTAAAATTATAGTAATAATTATTAAGCCCTTTATAATAGGAGTACTATTAAATCATGTGACCTCACTAGCCCTAGTAAGATGACTAGATTTCCAATACAAGATTTGGTTTCTGTCTTGTTTAAGGATCTTAAGTACAATTAGATAATTGTTTATTGCTGGATGGGGGTCAGCTCTGGAGCTTTGATTTTGATATGAAAACTGCAATTAGAACTCTGCCAGTCTTCACATCATGAGTTAATTGTCTCTGAGACATAAAGCAGGCACTTGCCACTTAGAATACAATCATTAGAGCTGTAAAACAATTTATAAAAAGTCATAAAAGGGAACAAAGTATTTATTGTAGGTTCAAGGACAGATGATAAAATATTTCTGCAAAACTTCAGTGCTAACTTAACGCAAAAATTATAGTGTTGAATGCTCAATGAACCAATGAAGCTACTGACAGATAATGAATGTCTAGCTAGATAACTAGTCTTAATAGAAACACATGTAAACACCTCTGTTGTAAACTTCTTAGTCAATTCATGATTTAAATTTGTTAGACAACTTTAGAAAAAAAATTTAAAAAGGATGCTTGGGAAAACCCTGAGATCTATTTTTCCAAAAAAAGTTACAAAGAGCTAAGAACGAGTACATTTAGAAGGAGGAGAAAGCAAAATTGGGAAGAAGAAGGAAAAGATAGCAGAATAGGGTAACTTAGAAATTAAGAAAGTAAAGTAACTCAAACACTAAGAGTATATATTCTGATAGGTCTCCTCACCCTTTTTCTTTTCCTTAGAGTTAGAATCCTTTTTAAAAGTGTCTCTCTTTTCCTCTTCCTAAGAGTAATTTTCCCTAGCTGACTAGGAGTTCAATGAACTCACAGCCTTAGGGCAGGCACATGGAGGACCTGTGGAGAAAAGAACAAAGGACCTCTTCACTTTTACTTAATCCCCCTGCTGTTAAGCAAAAAGAATCTACAGATCAAGAGGCCTGCAGCTTCTGACCTCCAGGGTAACTTAAAGTCAAGATTGATAAATGTTGTAATAGTAAGCAACCTTAGTCTCTAGAAAGACCAAGACTTGACCCTTTCAATGCTCTTTTCCCTCAGGTACCTTCAAGAGAAAATCAAAGCTCCAGAGCTGACCCCCATCCAGCAATAAACAATTACTTAATTGTACTTAAGATCCTTAAACAAGACAGAAACCAAATCTTGTATTGGAAATCTAGTTATCTTACTAGGGCTAGTGAGGTCACATATGGGAAGGATGAACTTACTGGCACAATGCATAATCCTGATCAGGTATTTAATATGGGGAAGAGGGCATATTTGTGTTTTCTTTGCAAGATGCTGAAGGAAGAAGGTGGCTGCCAGAGTGACTGGTGAAACATGCTGATGCCAGGACAAAGAATGATGCTGACCTGTGAGCTTGCTGAGTGCCCTGACAATGGTGGCTGGGAAGCTTTATTGGACTTATGTTCTCGACCCACCATTGCTTACTTATACCCCTGATGAGACAAGTTGCCTTGTCTCAAGTTTTAAATCTTATGGAACAGAGAATCAAAAAGAGAAGCTATAATGACTCTTGTATTTTTCTTAAATGTGACAAATTATTCGGACTCAATCATGTACTGGTCCAGAAATCAATCCAGTATTGGAAATAACAGTCTTCATACGGAAGCCTGGTTGTGTTGGATGGTGGGCTGTGAGAAGCAGCGGGGTGCTTGGTCAAGCAAGAGCTTGGAATCCCGGAACCTTACTGGACACCAAATGGCAGGAATTCAGCTCTGCTCCCAGGCCCTGGTTCTTTTCATTTAGCTTCAGCTCTTCATACATCATGGACAAAATCTCTCCTACAGAGCCATATTGCCAATTTAAACACCCCTCAAGATTGGAGAGATATTTGCTGTTCTACTCTTCCTGGCTCAATGTTTCTAAAGTGGGAAGCCTACTATTTTGTGATGAATGTCTCCAACAAGTCAGGCAAAACCAGGAGAGAGGAAATGACACTCCATGAGGTTTTAAAAAACTCTTTGGCCAGGAAGATTTCTCTACCGGGGCACAGCAGGCAACTCAGCCATCAGGGTACTATGAGCAGGTCTGCCTCTGTGACATCCAAGCCTGGAATAGGCTCACTCCACCCTCAGGGTCACAAGACCCCACCTACTCCCTGCTCTTCATCTATGAGAAGCCTGGAGATTCTATGCTAGGAAAACCTACAACGGACACAACAAAGTTATAGGAATCCAGTACTGCCCACTTGAAGGATGTCTAGCCAAGATTGAGATTCCCCTATACCCAGAATCCACCACATGGTTGGGGACATTTTCAGAGACATACTTGAAAGTTAGCTGTAGTTCTATATGATGACTTGTTAGCAAGAGATAAAGTTGGGGCAAGATCTTTATTTCAAACAGGTGATAGCACATGTGTTATGGCTCTTTCAATGGTCAAGTTAAAATTACTGTAGTTTCTTCTATGGTATTTAATGTAAGTTGCATTGATTATATACTTTCTAATTGTGTTAGTGTATTGAAATCTGGTATTCCAGTTATGGAGGTCTATCAACCAGTTTTTGTTTTATTGCCCTAAGTATCACAGAACCTTGGTATTCTGAAAAAAAAAAAAAACACCAACAACAACAAAAAAAACAAAACCAAAAACAAAAATGAAAAACAAAAATCAAAAAACCTTGCAAGTACTGGAAAAAGCAAGTCAGGCTTTAAGCAGAAGCAAGAGGATATAAGGCTTGATTATTCCTAGTATAACAGCTTTAAATACATTAATTTCTAGAAACACTGTTTCTGCAATTGTTTTGACACAGAAATTAAGACAGCTTATTTGGTAATGATTTAGCAAAAATATTATTAATATGTTCAATGTACAAAAGGATTTAGATAGTCATTTGAAAGAAAGGATTGATGCTCTTTATCCTATCCAAATTATTGGAAGTAGGTTCAGAGTTTAAGAGTAAGAAGCCATCTCAAGTATCATTGCAAATACCATTGGATTTATGTTAGTTCTAAAATTTACAGTGGTAATCATTATAATTAGGAAAATGATTAACGATACTTTAATTATGCACTGTATTTGGCATAATTCCAACACATCTCTGAATGTTTTAACTTTGCATAGTGAGCTTATAAATTTGAAGAATGCTGCTTTGCTGAGCATTGACGTGGTAGATATTGCTGATAGATTATCCATGGCCTGAGGTCAGTATTTCTATTTTGGTCAAGCTTCAAGAATGACATATATAGCTTAATCATGCTAGCCCTTTTTGTCCTAGGAATACTTTTATTCTTGCCCATCTTGTTAAAGCTTGTCTTTAATAACATCAACATTTTACCATCCAAGTACATGACTTGAACCTGAAAATGGACCCCCAAACAGAGTTATTAATTTAACAAGCTGGCAAGCCAAGGACAGAGCCTTACCAACCTAAGACAGAAGTGCATTGCCTTTGACAATGCATATTCCATAACAGGTAAGGAAGTCATTCTTGTCAGAACAACCTAAGACAGGCTCAGTCTTGTTAATGAAATAAAAAGGGGGGAGAGGCAGAGAGCCTTTGGGGCTGCTTGGCAAGAATTTGACATGGGCCAAAGACAAGAAAATAGACTCCTTGGCAAGAATATGACATTGGTCAAGGATAAGGAAGTAGGCTTCAGGCAGGAATCTGACATTAGGCTAGAACAAGTAATTTCAGGCAGAAATCTAAATATTAGGCTGAACAAAGAAATAATTTCAGACAGGAATCTAAATTCTAGGCTAGAACAAGGAAGTAGGCTTCAGATATAAAAATGACTTTGGGCTAGGACAGGGAAGTTGGCGCAGATATTTTGGTAATCCTGATAAGTCTTAAGAAACAGTGATCACAGGAGTGTTCACAAAATTTTGTATACTGCCTTGCTTATTCTTTGACTATTTGTATTTATTGTCTTACTTGTTCCTAGACTAGTTCCATCAATTGTATTGCTAGTCCCTCAACCTAGAACTGACCTTAATACTTGCATGTAATTAAAATGGGGTATAAACAAAAAGGAGGAGGGGATAAGGAAGTTTTAGGGAAGGGAAATGGGGAAAGGAGATGACATCTAAAATGTAAATAAATTAAATATTCAATAAAAAATTAAAAATAGAAAACAAAACCAGAAAAAACTACTACCATGACTTTGCTAGTCTAGCATAGGTTTTAACATTCTAAATCTCTTTTCTATAACATTTCTTAGTTAATTTTCCAATTTCTGTTTTACAATATTATGACCAAAGCAATTGGTAAAGAAAAGCATTTAATTTGTGGCTCATAATTCCAGATGCTTAGATTCCGTAATTTTCATGGAGGCAAGAATGTCAGCAAGCAGTCAGGAATGATACTGAAATTGGAGTGGTACGTGAGAGTTGGCATTGTGATCTATAATCATGACACAAAAAGATTTAACTCTGAATATCATGAGCTTTAAAACTTCAAAAACATTTTCTGCTACATACTTCATGCAACTATATAAGGAACTTAGCCAAACTGGCCAGCCATAAAGCTGGTACATGTACAGCTGATACTTTCTCCCAAAGCCAACCTAGAATCTGATGGCATGGATAGAGACATCTGAAGGTGTATCAGGCAATGGAGCAGGCCAATGAGAGAAAGACAGTGCCACATCTGGTTACTGAAGAGCCAATGAGATGCTGCGAGGGGTGTACAAAGGTTTTTCCAAGTCCTGTAATGAGTTTGTTTTGGTCATTTGCCTGACTCTTGGAGTCTATGTTGTTGACCCTGAGTTTTCTTAACTCTGCACCCAAATGTCTTGATTAGGGTTGCAAGCAGCACTTCAACTTCCTAATCCTCCACAAATACTTCTATAAACTACAGACTAAATATTCAAATATATGAGCATTCAGTGGCCATTTTTATCCCAATCATCACATACCCAAAGATCATTGTAGATTTAGGCAAAGACTCTTCTTTTTATTGCAAATGGAAACCATAACTGAACACCATAGCTGGACACAATGCAAACAACATGGCTCTTAGGGATTCAAACACAATGAATACATCATCATCATAGTTTCTACATAGTTTCATATGGCTCAGGAATTAGCACATGAAAAGGAATGGAAAGACTTTAAGTACAAATAAGATAAGAATAATAGCAATATCAATAGATATGCTAATACAAAAGGAAAGAAATCTCACATGGTCACATTTGTGGACCATAAACTACAGGCCACTGATAACTGCTGAGAAAGTAAGAATTAACCTTCCCCGGGATGGGACCTTCATTCATTGTTTATGATCTTCCCTGGCTTCACTGGAGTATCATCAGCTGATATCAGTCCAACTGGGGGTTCAGAAGCCTTGTGTACATATAATACTGATGACCCTGACAAGCTACAGAGTTTAGGGTGAGAGTATCCAGGATGTGCAAATGTCATCGACTGAAAGCTTAAGGTATACAGATGCTTCATTAACATAGAGAGACATTCCAGGAATCTCAGGCACTAGTTGACCAGTGAATTGTGATCAGTGAAAGGGTTCTTATCTGGAGAAAGGAAATTGAACTTTTAATCTTAACTAAGACTGTGTAATATTGCATAGGCAGAGGTCTATGGGAGTTTTGAGATCCCCAGACAAGGTCAGAAAATGAGAGCCACTGCTGGTAAAGGAAATGTGCCATTTTGCACCCAATCCAGAAGGACAATGGTAGATTTCAACCTTAATTAGCAGGGTAATGATTGTTCAAATGAAAAGTGATTTTCTAGTTTCATACATTTACCTGTAACTTTCATGTTTTCAATTTTCTCTACAACTGCATAGTATTCATATTGCATAATGAATGAAAAAATTGTATTTTCATTACTTAGGACTACTTTGAAATTCCACCATCAGTGAATGAGATTCCCTTTTCATCACATTCTTTCTAATATCCTTCTTAGTTATATTGAAGTTTGCCATTCTTACTGATATAAGAAAATCAAACATGTTTAATTTTCAATTCCCTAATCACTAGAGAAAAATGAACATTTTTTAAACTATTGTTTTCATTATTTTATTGGTTATTTTGTTTATTTGCATTTCAAATGCTATCACCCTTCCCAGTTTCCCTTCCACAATCCCCCTATCCACTCCTCCCTCCCCCGTGTCTCTATGAGGGTAATCACCCACCTGCTCACCCACTCCTGCCTCAGCACCATATTTTTCCCTTCTCCTAGGTCATCAAGCCTCCAGAGGACCAAGGGGACTCCCCTTCAAGTGATGCCAGATAAGGCAGTCCTCTGCTACATATCCAGCTGGAGCCATGGGTCCTCCCATGTATACTCTTTGGTTGGTGGGTTTGTCCCTGGGAGCTTTAGGAGTCTGGTTGGTTGATATTGTTGTTCTTCCTATGGGGTTGCAAAACTCTTTAGCTCCTACAGTCTTGGCCCTAACATCTTCATTGGGGTTTGTGCACTCATTCCAATGTTCAGCTGTGTACAACCACATCTGTATTGGTCCAGCTCTGGCAGAGCCTCTCAGAAAACATCTATACCAGGCTGCTGTCAGTAAGTACTTCTTGGCATTAGTAACAATGTCTGGGTTTGGTGTCTACAGATGGGATGGATCCCTAGGTAGGGCAGTCTGTGGATGGCCTTTCTTTAGGTTTCTGTTCCATTCTTTGTCCCTGCATTTTCATTTAACAGCAGGAATTCAGGATTAATATTTTTGAGGTGAGTGGGTGGCCCCATCTCTCAATCATAATCATACCTATCGACTGGATATGGTCTCTACAGGTTCTATCTTCCCTTTGATGGGTGTTTTGGTTAATGCCCTCCCTATTGGGTCCTAGCAACCTCTTAGGTCCCTGGCATTTGGTACTTTCTAGTAGCTACCCCCAGTTCCTCATACCCTACTACAACACACCTACTTTGAAATTCCTGACTCTATATACTTCTTCCCCAACTAAACCCATACCTGAACTTGTCCCCCTTTGTTCCTCCCCCACCTCTCTCCCTCCCAGTACCCTCTCTTCCTCTACTTTCCAGAGACTATTCTCTTCCTCATAATGAGTAGAACTGGATCATCAACATTTTGGTATGATCTTCTTTCTTGAATTTCATATGGTCTGTGAGATGTATCATGGATATTCTGAACTATTTTTTTTGGCTAATATCCACGTCAAAGTGAGTACATACCATGTGTGTTGTTTTGTGATTGGGCTACCTTACTCAGAATGATATTTTCAAGTTCTATCCATTTGCTTGCAAATTGATGAAATCATTGTTTTTAATGGTTGAGTAGTACTCCATAGTGTAAATGTACCACAATTTCTGTATCTATTCTTCTGTTGAGGGACATCTGGGTTGTTTCCAGCTTTTAGCTATTATAAATAAGGCTGCTATGAACGTAGTGGAGCATGTGTTCGTGTTATATGTTGGAGAATCATTTAGATATATGCCCAGGAGTGGTATATCTGGGTCCTCAGGTAGTACTGTGTCCAGTTTTCTGAGGATTCTCCAGATTTATTTACAGAATGGTTGTATCAGCTCACAATAGCACCAACAATGGAGGAGTGTTTCTCTTTCTCCACTTCCCCATCAGCATCTGCTGTCACCTGAGGTTTTGATCTTAGCCATTCTGAGTGGTGTGAGGTGGAATTTCAGGGTTGTTTGGATTTGCATTTCTCTGATGACTAAGGATGTTGAATATTCCTTTAGGTGCTTCTTGGTCATTTGATATTCCTCAGTTGAGAATTCTTTGTTTAGCTCTGTACCCCATTTTAATCGAGTTATTTGATTTGCTGGAGTCTAATTTCTTGAGTTCTTTGTATATATTGGATATTAACCATCTATTATATGTAGGATTAGTAAATATTTTTTCCAAATCTGTTGGTTGCTGTTTTCTCCTATTGATGGTATCCTTTGCTTTACAGAAGCTTTACAATTTTATGATGTTCCATTTGTCAATTCTTGTTCTTAGAGCACAGCCATTGATATTTTGTTCATGAACTTTTTCCCTGTGCCCAAGTATTTGAGGCTCTTCCCCACTTTCTCTTCTATTTGTTTCAGTGCATTTGGTTTCATGCAGAGGTCCTTGTTCCACTTTGACTTGAGCTTAGTCCAAGGAGATAAGAATGGATTGATTTGCATTCTTCAACATGCTGACCTTCAGTTGAATCAGCACCATTTGTTAATAACGCTGTCCTTTTTACACATGACCATTAGCCCTGAGTGACACCACCCACAATGGGTGGGTCTTCTCCCATCAGTCAACTTGTTTCTAGTTGATATAATACTGACCAGAATAAGGCTTAAAAATGTATACTAAGCTGGGAAATTTATTCAACAATTTTAGAAACATTAAAATTCTTCAGAGATATAGCCAATAATCCCAATTTCTTGAGTTACTTAAATACTAGTGTGAGGAGGGGAACCATATTAACTTAATTTGTAGCAGTAACAATATCAATAAAGTCATTGAGAAAATTACCAAAATTCTCAATATGTTCTGACTTTCCTTGACCAATATTTTTTACAGTACTTTTCTGTGTCACTCTGGCTTTCTGGAAACTCACTTTGCATACCATGCTGGCCTTAAACTCAGAAATATGCATGCCTCTGCTTCAGGAGGTCTGGAATTAAAGGCATGTGCAACCACCACCCGCTCCTTGGCTTTCTCTATGTAGCCTAAAAATTACTACTCTTGCAGTACTTTTAAAACATTTTAGTTTTTATTATTACAATTATAACAAACAACACCTTTCTTCACTATCTTCCAATCATTTACCAATTTTATTAATGTTTTCATCCACACAACTTTAATGAATTTATCTAGTTGTATCACTTACATTGATCATTTCCTTTATTGTCTGAAAATACATTCATTGTGAGGCACAAAATTATTTCATGATCCCTGTTCACTAAGAAAAATAAATACTTGTTTTTTATTTCACTGTTTATTCCAATATTGTTACATTCAAACTCGCAGTGTGTAAACTACATGTTTTCAAAAATAATCATTAAAATTTATTTTATTCATTAATCAAAATATAATTGTGTCATTATACTCCCTCCATTTATTCATTTCCACACTACCCTGAACCTTTTCAAATCTCAGTTCCTTATTGTGTATTATTGTTCACCCCCACACATGCACATACCTGTGCACACACATATCACTACAAACACGTACAGATATATGCTAATAAATATATAATGAAAACATATGTATATATGTTAAAATATATGTATATATTAAGGCATACTCATACATATGTATATATAAATTTTAGTTTTGATTAAACATATATATGTACTTATACACATAATTACTCCTTAAAGGAGGCTTAACAATTGGGATTGGATTATAATTTAGGCTGCTCATAAGTGAAACATTTGTGATTGAGGTAAGGGTTGTTAACTGTAAGAAACTATTTTGCTGAACTTTTGTCATACATATGGATCTATAAAATTGTTATATGTCACTATGACATAAATATTTTCAGTATCAAAAATTCAGCATTATATTTTAAATCTCTCTATTCTATAATTACAACTATTTTAGAGTCATCCATTTTTATAGTCAAATCCATTCTCTAGTTCATGTCATATCGTATAATTATGTTCCATTAAACCTTCTTTTTAATTCACATGAAATGTTATTTTTGACAATGTTTTACAAAACTAATTCAATGGTATTATATAGACTCTTGTTTCATATTGCTTCATGTGCACCTTTATTTTTTATCTGCAATTTGGTATTTGCATTTATTTTATTTGTTTGTGTGCTTGCATTGTGATTTTTCTTCTTAAAAATTGGCTTTTGTTTGCTTTCTTTATGAAGGAAGATAGAAATAAAAAGCATGGAGTTTGGTGGGTAAGGAGGTGGGAGGATCTACAAGAATCTGTGAGAGGAGAAACTGTAATCCAAATATTTTGATTAAGATTTATTTCAAGAAAAACAGTGTTATTAAATGAAAATCACATATTTAGTCTACATGCATTTCATAAACACTAATTTTAGGTGACATGAGTACTGTAAGTACTGAGTAGCTATTATGAGATTAAGAATTATCAAGGATCAAATGAATTCAGAACTTTTAACATGAATTCAGAGATTATATTCTACCTTCTAAAATAATTTTGTAAAATAATTGTTATTGGAATTTGAGGATCACGGAAATTAAAAGATCTAAGATCCTAAAAATTTAGAAAATCTGCTTTTTTGTAAAAGGTTTTGTTTTTATTGAATTTGGATTTTAACTATTACCAAGAATTTTGACACTGAACACCTCACACTAAAGGTGATATATTCTCTTCATGAATAGAGATGTACATGTGTATGTCAAGGACAACATCATAAGAGAACATTTTCTTCCCTTTAAAAGTTGATTTATTTTGATAGTTTCAATTGTACACACACACACACACACACACACACACACACACACACCACATTGTAAATCCAGAAGCAACTGTTAAATCCCCTGAAACTAGAGGTATACATGGGTTTATGAGAAATATGATACAAGTCCTGGGGATCAAACTCCCATTCTTTGCAGTAGCACTGAATATTCTTAAACAATTAGCTATCTTTCCAGCACATAGAAGACCTTCTCTACCAGATTTGCCTGAAACTCACCTATAGTCAGTATCGTTGGAATCATTCAAAAATGCCACAGAATGTATGCTAACAATGCATCTATGATAGCAAGTCTCTATTTATAATTAAATTTTCTGTGTTTTTTCAAAAATTCTCACTGCACAGTCAAATTAAAATCACATATGGTAGACAGAGGAAATCAATAGATAGAATACTGTACATTGTACCCATAAATAATGCCTAAATGTTAAATAAAGCTACAGACACTTACGTATTTTTACTACACTAGAATCAACCAAAACTCAGGCAACTAAGCACTGGTAGAAGAGATTTTTCTCAATTGTATTTAAGGTGAAAAGAAACATGCCAAATTTGGACATACTTTCTGATATCAGAGTCTATTACAAAAGAACATTAAAAAATTAGTTTTGGGCTTTTTCTCTGCTTGCCCTCACTCTTGTTGGCAAGACTATGTATCTTGCTAAGCATTGACATTATTGGATATAGTGGGCTCTCGTACCTTCCAAGCTTTGAGGTGACTTTTGGTAATCTAAACATCAGCACTGCAAATGTTCTCCTGAGCACATCGTATGGCTGTGAAACTATCTAATTCCCTTTATTTTTCTCCATGAATTTTCTCATTCCTGGGTTCAGTGTGTGGTAACATGCTATATATAAGAAAGTGGTTTTGTCAAAAAGAAGAAAGGATAACAAAGGCTGGAAGTGGAGTAGCTCCTGAAAAGAATGTTACGTGGCTCAGTTCAGGCAAGTTTAACATATAACTAAATTCATGTGTAATGAGGAGCAGATGCAATCACCAACACACACCTTTCTGGAAGTCAGAAGGTTACAATAAAATAAGTAATCCTCTTGAGAAGGTGATGAATACAGCAATGAATCACTGTCATTTAATACATGTGAGGTTTGTAAAATTTGAGGTCTGTTTTGATAACATCAAAGAAAGTAGATAAAATGGTAAGGAAGGAATTAAATGTGCAATAAATTGTTCAGAAGATCTATAAGAAACAAATCAATATGGAAAAGTGATCAAGAAAGATTAATGCTGAAGACGCTGTTCATACTGTAGTATCTTCATGAATATCTAACTGAAAGTTCAACCAACCAGTCTAGTATTCAATTCATTTTGTTGTCTTAGCCATTCTCAAATTGAAACTCTAATTTTTCTTATTACATCTAGATGCATTTTATAATAATTCAGTTGTATATGTTTAATAAAATTACCACCTCAAAAAGTAAGAAAATTATTAATTCTTTAAAGAGAATATGATATATTCTAAGTAAAAACTATTGACAAAATGAGGGTTCAGGTTATTATGGATGGTGTAGTAGAGTGTCTCCATCTCTGTGACCTCAGGTTTACATAGGAGACACTACAGAACTATGTTCCTTATTTATCTTTGTAGGGCTATTTCCACAAATAATAATGTATCTGACTGTTTAAGGTAAAAGAAAATATCACTGTCCAATTAGCTACTTAATTATGTTGCAGTTTCTTCTATTATTTGTGTCTGATTGAGATAACTTATGATAGCCAGACTGCAATCCAGAAGACTAGAAGTGATTGAAATTATTTACATGTTGGAGAAGACTCACCCCAGTCATTAAAGAGATAAGCAATTTTTAAATTAATAAGATATAAACTACATTTCAAGGACAGTTCTTTGAATGGATACAATGATCAAAAATATCTTTTACCATGGACACAGTTGCACTTGGCACTTGTTTGCATGTATGAATCGAGCTCATACTAGAAACTTCTACTAGAAAATTTTTTAAATTAGAAAAAGATATGTGGCATGAGTTGAGTTTACAAGCCATGCATTGGGTTTCCATTGGGAAAAAGGAATAGAATTCTTTAACTTCCTTGTTTTGAATGTTTATAGGAAAAACCATATCTCACATGCCACTTAGTTAACCAGGCTCAGGCTAACTGTACATTCATAAGTAGAATCTATATGAAGAAGGAACACAAGCAATCTCTAAATACAAGATGTTTCAAAGAATAAATTTTAGGTACTTTTCATAGCTGATTGTGTAGATGCTCTTGCAAGTCACAACTCCGTTATCTGAGAACAGGAAATTGACCTACACAATACTGACTATAAAAAAAATAAGTTTTATTTTTATTTTTTCTTAATTCCTATCTCTTTTATTTTTGGTTAAAACAGTTTGAATTTTGCCTTTGTATTTTTACAACTACATTACATTTATTACCCACTTTTCTCTCTCTCCTGTGTTCATGAATTAACCTAACAATGCATTACTATTTATCTATACCTCTATATCTCAGGAAAATAACTACAGTCCTTTTATGCACATTTTCAGAAGATCTCTGTATTTGAAGTTGACAACCAACTCTACCTATTTTATGAAACCATATTTGTCATATTTCAATGGATACTCTACCATCTTCAAAAGAGCACATGTTACATTAAGTAAGTTTTGAGTTGTTTGTTTTTGTTTTGATCAAGCTAAATTATGTTGACTTACTTTTTCTCAATATATAAGTGTTATTGTTTACCCTTATGTTTCCCAAGGTTTCCAATGATGTTAAATTATTCACTAATTATAAAAATTGCAATCACTTTACATAAGGACTTTCAATTCATTTCTATACTTAGTTTTGATGTTGTTATTTAAGTAAAAGAAAGGTTCTATTATGATTAGTAAAGATACATAACACTTAACCTAGTCACCATGTCATCCAAGGAAGTACAACTTGTCTCCTTTTTGTACACTTTCTTGACCACCTGACTTTCTTCTAACCTATTCTATCAGATCAAAAGGATCTTCTGGCAAGCTTCACTAACAAATGAAGTACCAAACTCAAGTCAGAGTATACAAAGGAAAATTCCTGAAGTTTGTGTTGCTATTTCCTCACAATAATCATATTGATTTAGCATACTTAGATACTTTAGACTATAACATAAAAATAGTCAAGGTATTTAAAATATTTATGTAATAAAAATATACTCCATATTCTATTCCACATGTCTATGAAAATACTCATGAAAATCCAATGCTTTATCTGTGGAAAAATTTCACTAACTAAACAAAGTGACAAGTGATGAACATAAGGAAGATTTTAACCATGAAATAGGGAATTAATCATTTAATATCTAGATGATCTGCGCTAGTTTTGAGACCCACAATTAAATGAGTAAATAAGACAATATTTACTTTTGAGGAAGTGTTGTGAAATGTCAGAGAAAAGTATGTAAGTGTTTTTTACTGATTTCTTAAACACATAACACATATAAATAGGCACTGAAAACACAAGAAAGAAGAATGCCCATAACTTTCCAGAGCTGTTGTATATAGAACCTAAAAAAAGTAATCATACAAGCAACACATATATAGAAACAAAGGTACATTTAAATTAAAATATTGTGTTAAATAGAATTATTCAAAAAATATTCACTGACAGTCATAGACAAAAGGACCAGCTATTTCCAGCCCGATTTCAAATTTAAAAAACTCATATGTATTTACATAGCATTTACAGAAATTGCTGCTATATAGATAGAAAGCCACTTTGGTAGTAAGGTAAAGTTACAGTTTTTTAAGTACAACTCTTAATCTTCTTCCTTTCATCATAATTCAGTTTAAATTAGAAATAGGACGGGTACTGTCTGAGGTTCTAGAAATAAGTACACCTCATAAAAACAGTGGTCCTCAGCCAGAATTTCTTCAGTTCACTAGTAAGAATTCAGCAGAAAGTAAATAAGGGAGAATGAAGCTGGGTTGTGACTGAGCACACCTTTAAACCAAGAACTTGAGAGGCAGAGACAGGTATATTGTTATGAGTTCAAGACCAGTCTGATCTAAAGAATGAGATCTAATAAAGCCACATCTACTCAAAAATTCTATCTCATAAAACAAAACAAACAAACAAACAGAAAACAAAAACAATGGAAAAGAATAGTTGGCTCTAAAAATGTAATAATATGATATTTGCAATTGCATATTCTGATTATTGTGTGTGCTGAAACATGGAATGTGAACCCTGGAACTTGGTATGTGACTATGGATGCGTGGAATATTGTGTTGATCCTCATGGGGAAGGGTGACCAAAAAAGTTTGCATTCATACAGAGAAGAAACAGTTAACCCTCACAGTTTACTCTAGGGCTATGTTAATTTTACTCTATTACTATGTGATCCAAAGGGACCTTAACTGACTTGACATTCTGCAAACATTTGCAAACATTACTCTGAGACACTGCATTGATGAGATTGTTCTAAACAAAAATATTATGAAGATACATGCAAATAGGTTTGGATGTCCTTGTAAAAGGAATGAATTGTAAAATCTGTGACATAAATTTAAGAGAGATTTAGGGGTCTTTGGCTTCACAACAATTTTGAAATTCATTATTTCTCAACATCAGTCTGTCCATTCTAATGTAAAGAAATGGCAGATAATCTGACAGAACTATTTGATTTTGGAAGTAACATGTAAAATATGTTTAGTACAAATGAATTTTGAACTCTTTGGTTCCATAGATGAATTGAAGATTTTTGCAATGCTAGAGGAAACCAGGCTTCTAAAGGTCTGGACTCTTCCATAAATTGATTTTACCATTCAAGCCACAGCTCTATAGTTCTATACAAAGATACTAACTGACAGCTGATGACAAGTTCCAGGGACAGGACAAGACATTGAGAAATGTTTCTTAGAAAGCTATTTTGTACAAACAGGAAGAGATAGCCATGATGTGTCAGCTATTCATGTAGCAGATGTTAACCATAATCAGCTTGATGGTTTTAAATCAGCCAAATAAAAAGTTCTGAAATAGTCCATTAAATTCTGGCAATGGCTTATCTGGACCAACTGTTGGCGATGTTCAGAGTATATGAATAAATAAAATTAACAGGCAATTCTTTCATCTAACCCTGTTACACTTAAAGTTTTATTCAGCTCTGATTTATGCATCTACAAGTTTTCCTGTGATAGAAAAAGAGAAGCATATGAGAACCCCATCCATAGATAAGTTGTCTCCATATAATGCTCTGAGTTAAAGACAAACTATTATATTCCTATTCATTTCAATAATATAACAAAATCATGGTGGTGAAAAATGAGCATTTCTAGTAAGACATTTAGTTATTTCATTGATAAGAAGAAAATAATACCCTAAAGTGAGAGGCATGCATGAGAATGTGCCATGAAAAAAAGAAGATTATGATAGAAGAGAGGGAGCCGCAAGGGACAAACACAATGAATGGTAAAGTCATTTCTGTATTTAAGACCCCTCTGTGTCTCTCTGTGCATGTCTGTCTTTGTGTTTTTCTTTCTATCTTCTCTCTCTCTCTCTCTCTCTCTCTCTCTCTCTCTCTCTCTCTCTCT
>JANHMN010000001.1:134247418-134284198 GCA_030674055.1 Rhabdomys pumilio | reverse complement strand
TCTCTCTCTCTCTCTCTCTCTCTCTCTCTCTCTCTCTCTCTCTCTCTTTCCATAAGAACACACATAATCATATCGGAATTATCTGGATACTTGTACAGTGTTTTCCCATCCCTCCATTATAGAGTTGGTTGGTGAGTCATCATCTTATATCTTATTTCTATATTCCTTGTAGAGTATCTAGTAGCATTCCTAAGTCCCACAATTTACAACATTACAACCTCAACCACTTTTGGGTATGATCTAGTTTGCTGTCTATTGCTGTCATAAAACACAATCAGCAAAAGTAACTTGAGGAAAAAAAGCGTTTATTTTCCTTACGGATTACAATCTATCATGAAGGGAAGGCTCTGTACGAACTCGAGGCAGGAGCTTGAAGACCTGAACTGAATGAAGCAGGGATGAAAAGATACTGCTTATTGGAGTATTTCTCAAGGTTTATTAAACTTGCTTCCTTTTTCCTAAGAACATCTGTTCAACAATGTCTCTACATAAAATGAAATTGACTTTTCTCTATTCATCAAACAACTGCCCCTACAGACTTGCTCACTTGTTGGGGATTTGTTCCAATGGTTTAAATTAATCTGGCCCCCAACATCAGGAATCAGGAATCAGCTTGTCCAAATGCTGAAAGTCCTTGTCCTCAATTGTTTTTTTGACTGATCAATAAAGAGCCAAAGCCAATGACTGGACAGGTAGACTGAACCAGAACATGGAGATTTGAGCAGGCTAGGAACCAGGAGAGAGGGACGGGCAAAGGTTTCCATGATGGGCAAGAAGAAAGACCAGACTTAAAGACCCTCTGATATGTGAGAATTAGGGAACATGGCCACACAGGCCACTTCCCCAATTGTGTTTGATGTAGCAGAGATGAAATATAGATTTTAAAAAAATGTTAAATCAGGAGTACCAGAAGGAAGTGTTTCCTAGAAGCAGGGTTAAAAACGCCCAGTCATTGTGCTAGTCAAGGCATATTAAAATTAACTAACGTGTGTGTGTGTTTGTGTGTGTGTGTGTGTGTGTGTGTGTGTGTGTGTTTCATTTGTGAATCCAGATTGCTTGTGAGTGGGGCTCAAATGCAACCCAACAGGAGCACATGAGAGTTAACAAATTATCACTACACCCTCTGGCCAAAGCAATGGAATTAATACCTCAATAAGGCTCCCTAATCTCAGGGACTTTATTGAACTGTCAAGAGCATAATCAACAGAACCCAAATGTAATATGGCAACATCAGAACCCAGCTGTCCTACTACAGCAAGCCCTGGATATATTCAGATACATGAAGAACAAGAATGCGTTCTTAACCCCATCTTATGAACATCATAGACGCCTTAAAGAGGATATAAATAATTCACTTAAAGAAATACAGGAAGCCTGGCAGTGGTGGCGCACGCCTTTGATCCTAACACTTGGGAGGCAGAGGCAGGCAGATTTCTGAGTTCAAGGCCAGCCTGGTTTACAGAGTGAGTTCCAGGACAGCCAGGGCTACACAGAGAAACCCTGTCTCAAAAAACAAAACAAACAAAAAATACAGGAAAACATGATCAAGAAGTAAAAGCACTTAAAAACAAAACAAATAAATCCCTTAAAGAAAGACAAGAAAATTCAATAAAAGCAAGGTAAATGAATAAAATGGTTCAAGAACTAAAAATGAAAAAAGAAAACATAAATGGAGGCAATTCTGGAGATGAGAAAAAGAACGACAAAAGTGAACAGGAACTACAGATACAAGCATCACTAACAGAATAAAAGTGATTTAAGATAGAATCTCAGGTGTAGATGATACCACAAGAGAAATTGATACATCAGTCAAAGGAAATACCAAATGTGAAGAATTCCTTACTCAAAACTTCCAGGAAATTAAGGACACTATGAAAAGATCAAACCTAAAAATAATAGAAATGGAAGAGGGTGAAGGTTGTGAGTAGAAAGAGCCAGAAACATCTTCAACAAAATTATAAGAGAAAACTTCCCTAACCTAAAGAAAGGGATGACTGTAAATGTACAAGAAGCTTACAAAACATCAAATAAATTGGACTAGAAAAGAAAATTCTCCTGCTAAATAATCAAAACACTAAATGTACAGCCAAAGAAAGAATATTAAAAGCTACAAGGAAAAAAGGAAAAAAGGCCAAGTAACTTACAAAGGGAGACCTATCAGAATTACACCTGACTTCTCAACAGATACTCCTAAAGCCAAAAAATTCTGGAGAGATGTCTTAAAGACCCTAAGAGATCAAAGATACTAGTCCAACAACTATTCCCAGCAAAACCCTCAATTACCATAGGTAGAGAAACCAAGATATTGCAGGTCAAAACCAAGTTTAAACAATATCTTTCTAAAAATTCAGCCTTACAGAGAAAACTAGAAGAAAAGCTCCAACACAAGAAAGGTAATTACACCTAAGAAGACAAGAAATTTTTTAATCATCTCATAGTGAAACAAAAAGAATGGACTCAATCCACTAATAAAACACACAGGATATCAGAGTGCATATGTAATCTGGATCCACCATTCTGCTTCATAGACGAAAAAGATAAAAACTACATCATAGTAACAGGCTAGAAATACGTTTTCTTGGGAAAGAGAGCAATGAAACAAGCCAGAGTACGCATTTGACTATCTAATAATATAAACTTTCAACCAAAAATTGTAAAAGAGATGGAGATGTTCTCTTCATACTCATCAAAATTAAAAATCCACCTAGATGCTGCCTCAATTCCAAATATCTATGCCACAAATGCAATGGGAAACATGTTCTTTTTTTTTTTTTTTTTTTTTTTAAATAAATGTCACTAAAACTTTCTAGTCACACATTGAACTCCACATGAATAATCATGAAAACTGTATATCTCTCTATGGATTGATCACTTGATCAGGAAGAAATAAAGAAATTAAAGACTTTCTGCAATTCAATGAAAATGAAGCCACAGCGTACCCAAACTTATAAAACACAATAAAGGCAGTACTAAGGGGAAAATTCATAGCACTAAGTGCCTACATGCAGACATTGGAGAGATATCATACTAGGAAATTAATGGCACACCTGAAAGCTGAGAGCAAAATGAGAATACACACACAAGAGGAGTAGACAGCAGGAAATAATCAAACTCAGAGCTGAAATAAATCAACTAGAAACAAAGAGAACAATACAATGAATCAACAAAATGAACAACTGGTTCTTTGAGAAAATCAACAAGAAAGACAAACCTTTAGCAAAATTAAAAAAAAAAAAGGTGGTGGGGATAGGGGCAAAAAATGAAAAGGAAGATATAATAATAGAAACTGAGGAAATTCAAAAATTATTAGGTCATACTTTTAAAAACATGTATTCTACAAAACAGGAAAATCTAAATATAATCGATGATTTTCTAGACAGATACTACATACCAAAATTAAATCAAGATTAGATAAACTATCTAAACAGTCTTAGAAAACTTAAGGAAATAGAAACAGTCATTAAAACTCTTCAAAATAATATAAGCCCTAGGCCAGATGGTTTTATGCAGAATTCTACTAGACTTTCTAAAAGAGCTAATACTCACACTCCACTACCAGTCCACAAAACAGAAACAGAAAAAATACTATGCAATTCAGTTTATGAGGTCACAATCATGCTGATACATAAGCCACACAAGGACATCAATAAAGAAAGAGAACTTCAGACCAATTTCACTTATGAACATTGACCCAAAAATAGTCAATAGAATTCACACACCATGGCTCAAGTTCTATGATCAACAATTGATAAATGGGATGATTTGAAACTGAAAACCTTCTAAAAGGCAAAGGGAACAGTCACTGGGACAAAACAGCAGCCTACAGATTGAGAAAAGATCTTAACTAATCCTAAAACAGACAGAGGGCTAATATCCAATATATATGAAGAGCTCAAGAAGATAGATTCCAAAACAAACAAACAAACAAACAAACAACTCAATCAAAATTTGGGGTGCAGCATGAAACAGAAAATTCTCAACTGAGGAATCTTGAATTGCCAAGAAGCACTTAAATAAATGTTCAACATCTTTAGTCATGAGGGAAATACAAATCAAAATGATTCTGACATTTTTCTTTGTACCAATCAGAATGGCTAAGATAAAAAATCCAAACAATATCACATGCTGATGAGAAGGTGGAGAAAGGGGGAACACTCCCCCATTGCTGGTGGAAATGCAAATTTATATAGGTGCTTTGAAAAACAGTCTGGTAGTTTCTCAGAAAATTGGAAATAGCTCTACCTGAATACCCAACTTCTCTCCTGCTCCTGGGCATATACCCAAAAGATGCTCCATTGTACCACAAGGACAAGTGATCCACTATCTTCATAGAAGATTATTTGTAGTAGTTAGAAACAGGACACAACCCAGATGTTCCTCAGCCGAACAACAAATACAGAAATATGACCTATACTCACAATGGATTACTATTCCACTATTAAAAACAAAGGCATCACATATTTTGCCACTAAATGGAGGGAACTGGAAAATATCATTCTGAGTGAGGTAACCCAGACCCAAAAAATCATGCATGGTATGTACTCACTGATAAGTGGATAAAAGCCATAAAATATGGAATACCTATAAACTATCTCACAGACCAATAGAATTTAAACTAGAAAAAAGGTCCAAGCAAGGATGCATAAATTATACTTAAAAGGGGAAATAAAATAGTCAGGGGAGGCAGAGAGAGGGGAGGGAAATAGGTAGGAGAGAAGATGTGACAGGGAATAGGGGGGCCATGTCAGTATCAGATGTGGAGAAAGACAGGAGAGAGGTTGAGAGTGAATGGAAATTTATAGCTGCTGGGAATGAGGGTATGGGGAATCTCTAGGAAGCCCCAGAGACCTGAGATGGGGGAGAATTCCAGGAATCAATGTGGATGACCTTAGCTTAGATGCTTAACAGTGGGACATGGAACGTGAAGAGGTCATCTTCTATACCTATGCAGAATCCCCAGTGGAGAGATAAGGACACAAATGTACTCATAAAACTTTTGACCCCAAATATGTCCTGTCTAAAAAGAAAAGCAGGGTCAGAATGTAAAAGACACTGAAGGAATAGCCAACCAATAAACATATCAATCTGAAATCCATTCAATGGGCAAACATGAACTACCAAACAAACAACACACACAGGCTTGAAGGAGGCCTTTTTAACATATGAAGCAGACATTCAGCTCAGTCTCCATTTAGGTCCCCACCAACTGAGCAGAGGCGATCCTTAAAGCAATAGACTGAATGTGGTATGTGTTCTCCAACTGAGCTGCCTAGTCTGGCCTAAGTTGGTGAGCCTTCACCTAATCTGGCAGAGACTTAATGTGCCAGAGTGAGTGGATATCCAGGGGAAGCACCCTCTCAGAAGAGAGAAAGAGAGAGGATGGGGGAGGGTCTCTTTAATAGGGGACCAGGAGTGGAAGCAGAGTTTGATTTAAATCAATTAATTAATTTAAAAAATAAGTCACTAAATTCCATTGTAATGTTATTGAAACGTCTGTGATAAGATTTGTATATTTCTCAATATTTGTTTATTGAGTTATAGGCTGTCATGAAAATGGCCCAGATACTATAACTGCTGTATAAATAATTATAATAACCCTGGGGAAAACTCCAGAGAGCACTGGGGTCATGAATATAGATGGTTCAGATCAGCACCAAGGTGATTAGGACAGTAACAAATGGATCTGGGTAAAAATAACACAAAATGCATGACTGCTGATAAGTAATGGGCACAGTTGACTACAGTGCAATTGCAGTGCAGCTGTAGTCACCATGGGCTGCCCTCATAGTCATGTATTGTGACATTTAGCTCATGCCTAGACCTTTGCTGTACTCAGTGATGTAATTACAAGGTATAACACTAAGTGTTTTGAATATCAAGCATGAAATGCTGTGCAAATGAGAGAACAGATATGTAAATGCATTTGTTATAAGCTTTGCTCCTCGAATCTGACTTGCAGAGCAAAAATCTGACAAATTAGATGTGGCCAAATTAGGAACTAAAATTTATCATGGGAGCCAATATTAAGAGATTATTAGTGTTAATTTGAGAAAAAATTAAAGCAACAGAGCTTACTCACTAGGTTCCTAAATTCCATCACACACATTGCTGGCTCAAGAGAATTCCAGTTGGTCTAAGACAATCCCTTAAATAAAAGTTACAGGAATATTTCATAATAGGATCTCTGATGGAAATTTAGCTCAGTAGACCAGTACAAGCTTTGCAAGCCCTTCCCCAAACAAAAATTTTAGAACTCATAAAAATAAGTATCCTTCCTAGGATGAAATTATTTTCTGTCTTCTATTAGATATGTTCACACCTTTGCATATGGATGCTTTTACAATATTGGACTGCCTTTATAACGAGCATCATTTCACAGTTGAAAACAATTTAATGTTGAAAATTGCTCTACAATATATGAGAGTTATTAACTGCTGTTTACCTTATGGGTATCTTTGATAGTGAATGTAAGAAGAAGATTGTACACCTGACACAGTAAGTGTAAATAACATTTCCATTTTGGGTTCTAAGATATTTTAAGTGTAATTTCCAAAATTGCTTTGCTTTAGGACTATTAATTCTGTTAAGAAATATAGCAAAACTTAATTCATAATCATATGTGTTGAATATATTTATATTAATATATCATATTTGTTTTAGGTTTTCATTCATCACTGAGAAAATCTGGACAAGAACTCAATCAGGCATGAACCAGGATGCGTGAACTGATGCAGAGGCCATGGAAGAATTCTGCTTAGCCTGCCTTTTTTTTTTTTGAAAAGACATTAAAGTATTTTAATAAGGTGATGCTGCATTATTGCTTCATTTCTCCTAAACTAATTAAAACTGAAGGTATCATGAACAAATTATAGTACACCAATAAAAAATGAACAGCGTAACAGTCTAAGATAGGCAAAACTAATTGCTACTGTCAGACCTTCAACACACAGCAACCCTGTTCCCTAGATTGTTCTAGAGCTATCAAGAAATGCTGTGAACAGCAACATCAAAGACACAAAAGTGTCCTTACCCAAGAAAAAGATGGAAGCAAATTAATACAAGATTTTTTTAAGATATACTAAAATAAAAACCTCTGGGAGAAAATGTCTTCCTCAGGACATGAAGGAGTCATATATGAGAAATAACAAAACTGTATGTGTGTTGCAAACTCTGTGGACATTTGTCTGAATTCTCACCTGGGAGTGAAGGGATCAATGGGGCTAGGTCATTGGAGGATGTTTAGGTTTTGTGGTATATATGGCAGTGTCTCTGGAGTTGAGGGGAATAAAGATAAAAACGTAATTAAAACAAGATGGAGAGAGAGAGATAAGAGAGAGAGAGACAGAGAGAGAAAAGGAATGATCAAAATTAATGGAACTCTGAGTCCATTTTCCTATTGTTCTCCAGGCCCTCAAAAGTCAATATACTTCAGGAATGCACCAGGATAGACTTAATAATGCACTATACCACAGACTTTGCTTTGTTCAATACCATCCCTCCCTTGCCCTCTGCCTTTAAGCATACTCCCTAGATTAGTACAAGCAGGGAAGACCTATCTATTGGGATGAAACCCCAACACTTTTCCAGGGTAGAATTCTGACTAGTCCAAAACAGGTCCCCCTGTTAAGAGTTGTCGGAAACAAGACATTGCAACTTTATATCTAATATAGGTGGCATTTATTTGGAGCAAATTCAGTTTGGAGCTGGACGGTTGAATACAGTAGGAGGAGATCCACCAATTGTTCCAGTTCCTTCCATTTTAGTAGATTGGGGAAAAGTTCAGATGTTGGTGGGATCAATCCCAGGGTTCCATCTAGTATTATAGTGGCAGGTCTTGGAGTGGAGTGCCATTTATCACAGGAGAAGTGATTATGGCTCCTCTATTATTTATGCCCAAAGCACCTCCTATAGCCATTTGGCCCATCCTTATTTCTTGTTCTCTTGAATCCCTTATATCCTTCCTGCTCTCTAGCACCATTTCTTCTTCTTGCCACTAGCAGCATCTCTTCCTCATGGTGCCTATGTTCCTCTTCCTGGCTGTTTTCATTTCTGAACCTCTTGGTTATGCAGCTCCTCCATTCACAGAAGTCCTTCTTGACATCTCATCAAATCCTGCCTCATTAGCATAACGTGGTGCTCAAGACATGCTGCTGCCATCTCCATTTCCAGCATTTTATGAGCCTTCTTGAATGTTCCAGTCCACTTGATCCTGCTGCTTCTTCATCTCAATGAGTGCCTTCCAGAGCATGACATACTCATACTGGAAGGACCCATGGTGTGCAAATCTCTGTGTCTGTTCTCATTTCTTGCAAAATTGCTGGTTTTTAATAACCAGCTTCTCTGAAAGTCCTTCTTCATCATGACTCCACAGTCACAGAGTGAAGAAATGTGGTTAGTCAGAAGGAGCCGTCACTGCTTCTGTCCAGAGCTTTCAGAGAAACTAGCTTCCCTGAGAACATAAGAATGCATTTCCCTGAGGGTCTTCCTCTGTCATCCACAATGACTACAGCCCTCTCCACCTGGCCAAAAATAGAAAAGGTTTTTTCCAGCAGTTTGTTGGACACATACTGAGGAAGGTTGCAGACTGTAAGGGATGTACTGTGACAGGCAAAGCACACTTTCAGCTGCTTTCCATGAAGTGGCATTTTGTCCAGCTCCACTTTTGCAATTTCCTGCTAGGGTTTGTGTTTCCAAGAGAATAAAGCCAACACCTTTACCCTTAAGAATGAAAACTTTGCCTGCTTTTCCATATTTCTTTAAAAGTTTTCTTATTTTCTCCTCAGTGATGTTGGGGCAATATTGCCTACAAAGAGTTAGTGACATTGGGTAAAGGTCTTCTTTCCTGGTTTCCTAAAATTCTTCAGGTCAATAGTCAAGCCTTCATTCTAGCTGCTGGCCTGCTGACAGTTTGCAGGTATTGGTAGGGGTGGCTGCTGCTGCTGCTGCTGCTGCTGCTGAGGATGATTCTGATGATGATTATAACTATGACCATAACGACAACGACCCTGCTGGTGATTACATTAATGGTGCTTTCTTGGAGTATGATTCTGCTTCTCCAAGTTAAAGATTTTATTGCTCTGCATTTTTGCACCCATCGATTTGAATACAGCAAAATATCTGCCTCTCAGTGCTCTACTTCCTCTGCTCAGAGTTCTTTGCTCAGAGTATTGACAACCAGCTTGCTTTGTAAAGAGAATACAGGACCACCGCCCTATGAAGATTCCCATCCACAATGGACTGGGTACTTCCATATCAAACACTACTTAAGTAAATGTCCACAGCCTGATCTTATGGAGACATTTTCTCAGTTGAGATTCCTTCCTCACTGCTGCCTTTAGCTTGTGTCAAGTTGACATAAAGCAACTCAGGACAAAATAAAAGTGACAAGAACCAAAATAAAAATTGTATTAATTTGTTTGAAGTTGTTTGGTTTTTACAAAATAGAAAAATCACAAATCCTATATAACTCATCAGTTGTCCTCATTTTCTATTTCTTTTGTTCTCTTTATAACAACTATTATTCAGTAGCTTGAGATTTTGTGTGTGCTTGTGATTGAATGTTGATGCTGTGAAAATTAGCTAGAATCAACCCAAACGTGTCATTCATTCTCAGAAATGTTTTATAATACAGACAATGAAAAAATAGGTGACAAATAAAAAATAGAAAAATTAAAAACATATATTGTTATTTTGTTGCTTTAACATATGACATGAAAATTAACCTACATGGTAAATGTAATGTGCAAGCATATTTGCATATAAAATTTGATGTGGTCTCAGTTGCTCCCTATTTTGGAGAATTATCTTTGACGCAATAGTAAGTGCAGTTGAGTCACTTCAGGAAAATACTTCAGACCACAAGATGGTGTCTTGGCATCCTCCAATTAGAGCCACATGCCTAGGTTTCTATACTAAGACACATAGAAGAACAGGGATCCATTCTCCCAACAGTCCTGAAAAATCATCTGCCACTTGTCACCTGAATAACAGTGCCGTCTGCGTCAGCCATTTTGTTCTTGCCAATTACCACCATTCAGCCTGTGAGTTATCTGGGGGAAAGCAGTCATGGAGCCTACTTTAATTACCAAAATAAAAGGTACCACATATTTTAAATTACTAATAAACTAATTGTCTTACAACAGGGTTTCATTTTTCTGTTTCTACTATTTTTGCTTCTTTCTCTTCCTTCTTTTATCCTCTTATTGTTCTCTCTTTTCTTTTTCACACAGATGGGCTTTACACTACATAAAGATATCAAACTATTTCACTTTTTCAAATTAAAATGCTAACTTGAGCAACTAGTATATTTGCCTACTCACATATCCTGTAAGTAAAAACCCACCAGAAATAAGCCACACTTACTGTGTTAAGACAGGCATATTATTTATACTCTTAGAGTCTCTGGGAATTAGACTATGTCTCTAGGTGGCCAATGTACTGTTAATGTAATCCTTTCCTCAAGAAAGCCTTATTTTTTTTAAAAGCCAATGGTGTCTAAATTACTGAAATTACTAAATTTAATTGATATAATTTTGTAAACCAATGAAAATAGCAATTAATACAATAATTGTACAAGCAAAATTTAGACATTTCTAATTTTTTCTGTATAAGAGAAGCAATTGATGAGCAGATCAAAACAAAACATTGAATATAATAATGAATATGATTTTTACAATTTGAACTTAATTGTAACTATTAATTTGGGTGGTATGAATTTGTTGATTCTGACATATAAAGTGCATATAATATCCTTTTACAAAGCACAAGAAAAATGAATAATGGCACTACTTCCAAAGATATACAAGTGATTTTAAAAAATACTTTAAATAACTATTTTCATAATTTAAAGTGGTAGTTCCGAAGACCAAGTGTGGGTGCTTTAGTCCTTCTTAGAAGGAGTAATAAAATACTCAGTGGAGCAATTATGGAGACAAAGTGTGGGACAGAAACTGAAGGAGGGGCCTTCTGGAGACCATTCCACCTGGGTATCCATCCCTTGTGCAGTCAACAAAGGTAGATGCTAATGTGGGTGTCAGGAAGTGCATGGTGACAGGAAGCTGTTATAGCTGTCTCCTTGGAGGTTTGCCAGAGTATGACATATTCAGAGGCAGATGCTCACAGCTAACCATTGAACTTATCAAGGTGTTCCCAATGGAGGAGTTAGAGAGACAAAGCTGAAGGAGCTGAAAGGGTTTGCAGCCCCATGAGGAGAGCAACAATACCAACCAACCAGAGCTCTCAGGGTGTTAACCACCAGCCTGGGAGTACATAGGTAGAAACCCATGACTCCATCGTATATGTAGGAGATCCTTGGTCCCGTGAAGGCTGGACACCGAGTGTGGAGGAATTCGTGGGTGGAGAAGTGGCAGTGGGTGGGGGGTGGAGGGGCATATCCTCATAGAAGCAGAAGGAGGAGGAATGAGATGGGGGTTCCTGGGTGGGTGGGGGAAACGGGGTAAGGGGTAACATCTGAAATGTAAATAAAATATCCAACAAAAAAAGGAAAAAAAGAAAAAATTAGTAATTCAAAAAAATAAAATATGTACCACATACTAGGAAAGTTAAAATATTCTTTAATTTTTATTAGTTGATAATATACTTTTATGACATAATATTTCTAATCCTTTGTGAATTCCATACAACATTCATATTTATACCTTTCCAAAACTTCTACCACGGCCATTGTCTGTACCCTCACCTTCCTACCTACCCACCAATTCTGTTTTCTTCTTTCTCTTTCTCTCTTTTTACCCCCAATTGAGTCAATTTGTGTTGCTCTACACTATTGGGAATAAGATATGAAAGTTTTTTTTTGATCTACCAAGGGTCACTTCATTAAAGCAAACTGATTTTCACTCTCTGTGTTACTATCAAATGTCAATAGCTCTTCAGCCAGTGGTAGGATCCCTTCTCTACATTTCCAAGTGTGTGCTGAGATTCTGTCTACTTTGAGCCTGTGTAGGTCTGGTACATGTTGTCACTATTGCTGAGTTCTGTTACTGACCAGTTGAGTCTAGAAAACATGTTTTTTTTTTTTTATTTCCTTGTCAAATGTGGTCCAATAATAAAGTCATGGAAGGAGAATTCTGAGTACTTTTGAGAAAATTTTAAGAAAATAAGACAAGAATCTTGTAAACTCAGTCTTTTCAAAATATTGAATTGAAGCCAGGCCCACACTTCCCCTCACAGGTCTTGTGAGTGTTGGTGCTCTGTGTTTTAGCTGCTGGGTGCCATATTTATGTGATTAAGTGGAGGTTGTGCGTGCGTACATGTGTGTGTGTGTGTGTGTGTGTGTGTGTGTGTGTGTGATTTGTGCTGCCATCTGAGTTCATGGTGATGTCTAGGTCTGTGCTACCACCAAGGGCCATGTCTGGGTTCTTGTTACTACTGCAGCTAGGGTCTGTGTTGATATTCATGGTCCATGCTTCCACCAAGGGTCACAAACACGTCTATGGCCTTTGCTGCTGCCTGAACACATAATGATGCCTGTGGACATTGCTGTCTCCTAGGGCCATGCTACACTTCTTTACCTTATTTACATAGAATGCCGTTGGTTCAGGCTGCCTCTGAGGGCATTGTCTGGGTTTGTGGTCCTGCTACAGTGTAGTGGCATATTTTCCCAGCAAGTTGGAAGGAGCTAAGATGGGAGGAGTAAGGAGAGGAAGAGAAGGTGTAAGGAGAGGAAGAGGAGAAGAAAGAGGAGGAGCCAGAGAAGAGCTGAGATGGAGGAGCATTGGAGAACCATGAATGTATTGGTAGAAGTCCTGGGTAACAACTTATCTAGGCAAGTTAATTGAGAAATACCTTTTATTGTGTGAGCATCTTGTTAATTGAGTATTATCAAATTTATAAAGCCTTTGGTTAATCTTTAAACATTAGAGTCTCATTTCTACTGGGTACCGTGTGGATGGAGGGATGGTTTGGGCCCAGCCCAGCCTTGTGGAGAGAGTGTGGAAGATTGGCAGAGCCATCTCCCAAGCTGGTGTCTTGTGGGTGGCAGGGCCAGTGTCTCTGGCCACCTGAGCTGGCAGCTTGAGCTGTCAGAGCCAAACGACAGCAGCATATTCTCAGGCCTAAGCTAGTCGGGAAGATGGAAGCTGATTAAGAACAAGCCAAATTGGGAGCCGCAGTTTTAAAATAGTACAATCAACACTACAGCCATGTTCATGGGCTGTGTTCATAATCTGTGCTGTGACCAGAGACCATGTGGAGGTCTGTGATTTGTGTTCCAAGTGAAGACCAAGAAGGCTACTTTTGTGTGATATGGATAACTTCAAATGGACAGTTGAGAGCCAGGCATATGGAAGGCTTCTGGGACAACTTCCCTATCCTTCCCAATAAAAAACAGCCTAGACAGGAAGCCACCAAAGAGAACTCTTTAAATTGTGATGGGATGCTGATTTATAGCTCTCCACAATTAATGATTTCTGGTAGAGGTGCAGGAGGGGAAGGATTTGGTTCTATTTAAGGGGCAAACCACTAAGAGTTTGAAAATTCTCCAGTGACTATATAAATAATACAAATTAAAGTTTTTTTCCCTTCTTAAAAAAAATCTTGTTTTTATTTTTAAAGTTTTTGTTAGAGAGAGGGAGGACACAATTTTGGAGGCAGACATGGAAGGACTTGCAGGTGAGTGTGATTGGAGTGCATGATGAGAAATTCCCAGGAAACCAATAAAAATGTTATGTTGAAGAAAAAGCAAAGCAAAGCAAAACAAAACCCCCAAACCAAACCAAACAAATAAAAACAACCAAAAATACATCTTAGAACGTGCCATGTTTTTGTTCTTCCTAGGTGTACTGCATAGGTATGCACTTATTTCCCGCTACTCAGTACTGTAGTTGTTTGCAGTTGTTATTGAATATGCTACTATATAATTTTCCTTTTGGAGATGTGATTTGTTTGTCAAATACACCACATCAGTCATGTGCCAGCTTTCCTTTGTAGTTGCAAACTTTACTCATATGACTCTTACTAATCCGTGGAGTATAAATTGTTTGATGCTCTAAAAAAAGTTGGCTGTTGCATTAGGTTTTGGCAACTTCAATTTTATGCTCCAACCAGTTGGATCCCACTGCTTCTAGAGCAGTGACAATTGAACACTTCTGCTTTTTAACAATATATCTACACTGCTCCTTATCTCCATAGATCTCTGATCTTTGGGTGGTGGGTATAATGTAAAGTGTAGTACTAACTTAGGATTGCATACTTAGTAGCCATTTAATTTCAGCAGGTTGACCATTTGAATCTTTCTTTGCCTCAACTACAAAAGGAAACTTCTCTGATGAGGGATAAAAGCCGCACTGATCTATAATAGATAGCAGTAGCAATAATTGTTAGGAGTTAGTTTAATAGAATATCAATCTAGCAGGTTAATAAAATTTTGATTTCCTCAAGGGCCTAGTATCTACCTTTTTACATAATCTTGACCTCAATGATAGTACCAGGTATTTACACCAACTCATACTGCAGACCTTAGTTCCAGTCCAAAAGTGGTTGTTCACTTCCACAGCATTCCAGACACTATTACACCAATGGCCAGATATTGTTATACCAGTCATTATGTAACTTTATGGAACCATAGTTGGGTGGTGATTACCTTTCATTTTTGGTAACATTCATAGAATATATCAATATGATGGAAGTTAGCTAGTACAGATGATGTTTCCAAGTCAGGATCAACTTGACTTCTCCATGCTCTAAGACTCATACGTGTTGTATCTTCATCAATAAAAAAAATTGCTCAAATTTTGGAGGATTGCTAACAGTATTGTCAATAGTTTATAATTTTGAGAAGTCAACTGGCTCATAACTTGAAAAGAAGCAATTTATTGTTGATACCGGAGTTGGTAGCCTGAGTATCTAGATGGGGAACTTATTTCCCCATTTCTTATAGGACAATTTAATTTTTAAAGCTTCTATATATGTGTATATATTAGAAAAATTTTTATAGGAGTAGACCTCCATACGTATTTCTGAAAGGCCTTCAGAGTTAGTTACTCTTTCTATTTTATTTCCTCTAACCTACCCTCTTAACCCACATTACAATTAAATCCTTTCTGCCCAATTATTAACCATTAACACTATTTTGAACTCTTTATTAAGTATGCCTTAACCTACAGCCTTATAGAATACGATCAGAAATATTAATAAGATTAAATACTCACTGTTTCTGAGTTAAGTGTTGGAATGAATGTATATGATCAAAAATTTTCATAGCTTTACTTCTGTAGGTGGCAGAATGTTTTATAGATTTTCTCTGAAATTTTATAGTATGAAAGAAATACAAAGCTAAAATATTCATCCCCATGTCTATATTATATACCTATTTGCAGAAAATATTTTTGGAAAATATTTCAATTGTAGACTATAACTTTTTAATAATTATTTACTGAAATAAGTAAGTAAAATATCCCAAAACCCACTTATACTCTTCACAAGGACTAGCAAGTCCATCTTTATTAAACTCCCACAGAAAAGGTTAAGACTCAAAGAGCATCTATTTATCATGCTGTTCAGTTATAGTTATTCAGTTTTAACTTTAGACATAATTTCCTGTTTTTTTCAGTATCTTTTTTTGGTGACTTAGCATTAGAATAAAATATTTGAAGTGGCAGCCAAATATTTCAGGAAACACAAAGTAAAAAAGTGACCTTCAAATTCTAAATTTGAAATTGCTCTCTAAATATTTTATACTTAAATTCTATGTTAGAGACTTGTGTGTTATGCATTAACCATTTTCATCTCATAACAGGTCATGGTTTTTTTTTTCTTTTCATTAACTTATTTATTCACTTAACATCCCTGTGACAAATCATGATTATAAAACAAATACCTTCATTAAATCTGAAATAGTTTCTGACATAAGAAAAATAACAAAAATACCTAGGTAGTTCTGGTATTCTTGAGAATTCTAAGTAAAACTACCTAAAACTTTACATTTGAATCATTTTCTTTCAGAAGCCATGATTAAATAAGCAGGGCATTGAAACACAGAAATACGTAGAGCTGCAGTGTGTTTCTTATATTTTTGTTCATTTATTTATTTGTTTGGTTTGTCAATTCATTCATTCACAAATTTAAACTTTCTGGTTGAGTGAAGTTCTAGAATAAAAAGATAAGTCTAAGAAAATATTTGCAGTTGATACAGGTAAGTTAAATGGCCAATCAAACCTACCCCTTTAATGTTGGCCCACATATACATAGTCTGACATTCCTAAACATAATTGTGTTCAAGTTGGCTGTAAAGAATAGATTGTGATCAATTTATTGAAAAGAAAGGATTGTACATACCATTCCTTAATTAGTTATCTCCATATTCATATATAATATTATTTTCTTATTGTATTACGTTTTATTATCTCTTTCATGCTCCTATCAAATTCTTATTTCTCCAGTATCACCTCTACTTCTGTGTTTTTGTGTGTAAATGTGTGATCCAATGTATAACCTCCAACATATACTCTATGGTGCTTCTTTTAAAAGTGTTTCTCACGCAGTGTATGTCAGTGAGTTTAAAAATCAGGAATAAACTAAAGAATGCACTATGAGCAAGGTAGGTTACAAAGAGATTTGATATTAATAACATATTGCAGAAGTAGTCATTCCTGTGGATGAGCATAGCTCAGAACACAGGAATGTGTGTAGAGGGTAGTAGAGAAAAATTAATGAGCTAATAAGTCATAGAATAAAAGAGTGGCAAAAATGGAATGAGAATATTGTTTATGGTACAGGAACAAAAAAATAAACCCTAAAGTTTTTCACAAAATACTGACTTTTTAGGCATTCTACGAAAAAAAAAATCATTTTACTGGCCAGAAATTATATAGAGACCCAATGGCACAAAAAATAACTTCAAGAACTGACAAAGGTGATCACATAAAATTAAAAACTTCTGCATAATAGAAGAAATTAATGACATCCAAAATGAGAAATCATCTTTGTCTGCCATAACAAAGATATATATTTGATAACTAGAATATACAAAATATACAACGAATAAATGGACAAATTACCAAATAGCTCACAAAAATTGAAATAGACATGGCCAGTGAATATTTGTTGAAGTTTCAGCATATGTAGACATTGAAAAAAATTAATCAAATTATTTTGACATTTTTTTTTAATTTCAACAAAATGGCTAGCATTAAGAAAGCAAATATCCAATAAAAAATAAAAGCAAATGATATAAAGTTTCAATAAGGACATAAAGAAAAAAGTTCTTATTCACTTCTAGCAGGGTTTTAAACTGTTAAAACTCTTGTAGAAGTCAGTAAGAGTGTTCTCCACCCTACCCAAAAAAAATACTAAAGGAGGATAATCTTTCAAAGTAGCTGTACCTTTCCTGGGCACATACCATAATGTTTGTATGTCCTACCACATTATTTTTTTGTCACTATTCTATTCACAGTAACAAGAAATATTACCAGTCAAGATATTTATCAGTGTTTGACTAAATAATGAAACTGTAAATTTACATATTCAAAATAAAATAACATTCCATACAAAATATAAAACTATCAAATTTGCTCGTATAATAATCATTTTTCTTCAAAGAAGCAAAACAAATAGAATAAATGTATGTTAAGAAAAGGGTTTATTAGACTTGTTTGCATGTCATGGTCCAAATAGCACATCGTTGGCCACCTTCATTGTAGATAGTTTTAGAACACAGCACACAGGGCTGGGTGCCTCATCAGTCCCAATGTAGTGCAAGGTTGTGGGTAAGGTGGCTTCTCCACGGGGAAGTTAGGCACCACGGCTCTGGCTCATTAAAGGCCTCCTCCATGGTTCCTCACGGGCGTGGTTCCAATGACATGAAAAAGTCCATGGGTTTTTACAGGCTTTAATGTCATGGCAGATGGTGGATGGGTCCAGATGCACCCCCCTGAAACCCAGGGCAGACCTGAGTTAAATAGAGAGGGAGAGAAGGGGAAGGGGCTGGAGAAGAATTCCTAATTTGGCTCCACCCTATGACCTTCAGGCATCTCATTAGTATGTAAATCTCTCTAGAGCTGAGGCTTGTTCCTCTTGACTGTTGGCCATAGAACTCTCCGTGGGAGGGGTTGTGGAGGGCTGAAGCTAAATAAAAAGAACCAGGGCCTTGGAGCAGAGCTGAACTCCGGCAGTCCAATAATAGTCCGGGGTTCCAGGCTTATGCTCAACCAAGCACCCAGCTGTTTCTCACAGCCCACTGCCCCAAATTCCTTCTGTTTTTATTTTGTGGAATAGTTTGAAGAGAATTGGTACTAGGTCTTCCTTGAAGGTCTCATAGAATACTTCAATAAAAAAATCTGGTGCTGTTTTTTTGTTTTGTTTGTTTTGTTTTTGTTTTTTGTTTGTTTATTTATTTATTTATTTATTTAGGTTTTTTGGTGTTTTTTTGGGGGGGGTGTGTGGAGACTTTTATTGTCTGCTGCTATTTCTTTAGGAGTGATGTGATTGTTTAAATGGTTTATATGCTCCTGATTTAACTTTGATAACTAGTATCTGTCTAGAAAATTGTCCATTTCATCCAGATTTTCCAGTTTTGTTGAGTATAGGTTTTTGTAGTAGGAAATAATGATTTTTGGAATTTCCTCAGTTTCTGTTGTTATGTCTCCCATTTCAGTTTTAATTTTATTAATTTGGTTACTGTTTCTGTGCCCTCTGGTTAGTCTGGCTAACGGTTTTTCTGTCTTGTTGATTTTCTCAAAGAACCAGCTCCTGGTTTTGTTCATACTTTGTGTATTTCTTTTTGTTTCTACTTGGTTGATTTCAGCCCTGTATTTGATTATTTCCTGCCTTCTACTCCTCTGGGTGTATTTGTTTCTTTTTTTCTAGAGTTTTCATATGTGCTGTCAAATTGCTAGTGTATGCTCTCTCCAGTTTCTTTTTGTAGGCACTTAGAACTATGAGTTTCCCTCTTAGCACTGCTTTCATTGTGTCCCATATTTTTGGTATAATGAGTCTTCATTTTTATTGAATTCTAAAAGGTCTTTAATTTCTTTCTTTATTTCTTCCTTGACTGAGTAATCATTGAGTAGAGCTTTGTTCAGTTTCCATGGGTATGTGGGCTTTTTACTGTTTTTCTTATTGTTGAAGACCAGGTTTCCTCCTTGGTGATCTTATAGGATGCAAGGGATTATTTCAATATTTTTATATCTGCTGAGGCCAGTTTTGTAACCAATTATATGGTCTATTTTGGAGAAGGTACCGTGAGGTGCTGAGAAAAAGGTATATTCTTTTGTTTTAGGATGAAGTGTTTTACAGATATCTGTTAAATCCATTCTGTTCATAATCTGTTAATTTCACTGTGTCTCTGTTTAGTTTCTGTTTCCATGATCTGTCCATTTCTGAAAGTGGGGTGTTGAAGTCCTCAGTATTATTGTGTGAGGTGTAATTTCTGCTTTGAGCTTTATTAAGGTTTTATTTTTTAATGAATATGTGTGCCTTTATATTTTGAGCATAGATGTTCAGAATTGAGAGTTCATCTTGGATGATTTTTCCTTTGACGAGTATGAAATGTCCTTCCTTGCATTTTTTGATAACTTTTGGTTGAAAGTCAATATTATTTGGTATTAGGATGGCTACTCCAGCTTGATTCTTGGGACCATTTTGTTCTGGAAAATTGTTTTCCATTCTCTTACTCTGAGGTAGTGTCTGTCTTTGTCACTGAGGTGCATTTTCTGTATGCAGCAAAATTCTGGGTCCTGTTTACGTATTCAGTCCGTTAGTCTACGTCTTTTTATTGGGGAACTGAGTCCATTGAGGTTAAGAGACATTAAGGAAAATAATTGTTACTTCCTGTTATTTTTATTATTATTGGTGGAATTATGTTTGTCCAGCTATCTTCTTTTGGGTTTGTTGGAAGATTAAAAAAATGCATGGTATTGGTACAGAGACTGGCAGGAAGATCAGTGGAATAGAACTGAAAATCCAGAAGTGAACCCACACACCTATAGTCACTTGCTCTTTGACAAAGCAGCTAACACTGTCCAGTGGGGAAAAGACAGCATTTTCAACAAATGGTGCTGGTTCATCTGGAGGTCAGCATGTAGAAGAATGCAAATCAACCCATTCTTATCCCCTTGTACAAAGTTCAAGTCCAAGCGGATAAAGGACCTCCACATAAAACCAGATACACTGAAAGTAATAGAAGACAAGGTGGGGAAGAGCCTCGAATTCTTGGGCACAGAAGAAAATTCCTGCACAGATCAACAATGTCTTAAAGATCAAGAATTGACAAATGGGACCACATAAAGGTGCAAAGCATCTGTAAAGCAAAGGACACTGGCAATAGGATGAAACAGCAACCAACAGATTAGGAAATTTTTTTTTTAATCAATCCTGCAACTGATAGAGGGCTTATATTCAATATATACAAATAACTCAAGAAATTAGACTCCAGACAACCAAATAACCCAATTAAAAATGGGGTACAGAGCTAAACAAAGAACTCTAAACTGAGGAAACTCAAATAGCCAAGAAGCACCCAAAGAAATGTTCTACATTCTTAGTCATCAGGGAAATGCAGATCAAAACAACCCTGAGATTCTACCTCACACCAGTCAGAATGGCTAAGTTCAAAAACTCAGATGATAGCAAATGCTGGCAAGAATGTGTAGAAAGAGGAACACTTCTCCATTGTTGATGAGATTGTGAGCTGATACAACCACTCTGGAAATCAGTCTGGTGGTTCCACAGAAAATTGAACATAGCATTACCTGAGGACCCAGTTATACCTTTCCTGGGCATATAACCAGAACATGCTTGTTGCGGCCCAAGCTGCCCCATGTTTGCCCCGAAAATGTTGAGAACCTCACTGCCCCACATTTGAGGGCCAAAATGTCACAGACTGCTCTATCAGTATTGTGACCCACACTACCAAAAGCCTTGTGGGGGCTAAACTGTTAGAGCCCGCACTGACCCAACCTGCTCCGGTCCACAGGACGGGGTTCAGCAAGAGAGAGAGTGAGGATGGATGTGAGGAATGGAGACCAGACAGAGTGTGATTCAATTCCGTTTATTCTTCAGTCTCTCTTCCTAGTCCAAGTCCCAAGTCTTGAGTTTCTAGTCTTTAGTTCCTAGTTCGTAGTCTCAGGTCCTAATCCCTGTTCCAGCTGTAATAAATCTCAAATCCTTATCCTGTTCTCTGTTTCCTTCCCAAGTTCTCTTCCAAGTTGTCTAGTCCAAGTGCCTAATACCTAATTCTCTGTTCTTCCTCCAAGTGCCAAGTGCCTAATACCTAATGCCTAATAATCTGTTGCTTTTCTCTGTCTGCTTCTGCCTTTTATATGTCTCACTTCTAAGTCATGCCCTTAGGTCTTATCTCTAAATCTGATCCCTAAGTCATGCTCTTAAGTCTCAGCTCTAAATTTCACACACTCAAGGGAAAATGCTGGGCATCTAAAACAAGATGTTATCAGAGTGTGCTCAGCTATTGTAGGCTATTGTAATCAAGTCTCTTATCAGGGTATATGGCTCAAGATGACTGCAAGGATTATAGCCACCTACTTTTGGCTCCCCACACATGCTGCAACATGTAACAAGGACACATGCTCCACTATGTTCATAGTAGCTTTATTTATAATAGTCAGAAGCTGGAAAAAACCCAGATGTCCTTCAACAGAGAAATGGATACAGAAAATGTAGTACAATTACATGATGGAGTACTACTCAGCTGTTAAAAACAATGATTTCATGAAATTCTTAGGCAAATGGATGGAACTAGAAAATATCCTTGCTGAGGTAACCCAATCACAAAAGAACACACAGTATGCACTCACTGATAAGTGGATATTAGCCCTAAAGCAAGCAACAGCAATACCTAAGATACAACTCATAGACCACATGAAGATCATGAAAAAGGAAGACCAAAGTGTGGGTGCTTGGGTCCTTCTTAGAAGGAGTAACAAAATACTCATGGAACAAATACAGAGACAAAGTGTGGAGCAGAGACTGGAGGAGGGACCATCAGGAGACTGCTCCACCTGGGTATCCATCCCATGTGCAGTCACCAAAGGTAGATGCTGATGTGGATGCCAGGAAGTACATGCTCACAGGAGCCTAATACAGCTGTCTCCTTAGAGGCTCTGCCAGAGCCTGACATATAAAGAAGCAGATGCCCACAGCTAACCATTAAACTGATCATGGGATTCCCAATGAAGAAGTTAAAGAGAAGACTGAAGGAGCTAAAGGGGTTTGTGGTCTCTTTGGGAGAGCAACAATACCAACCAACAAGAGCTCCCAGGGTCTAAACCACCATGCTGGGAACACATAGGGAGAGATCCATGGCTCCAGCTGTATAGGTAGGGGAGGATGGCCCTGTTGTGCAAAGGTGAGAGAGGAAGTTCTTGGTCCTGTGAAGGCAGGATGTCCCAGTGTGAGGGAATTCATGGACAGAGAGGTGGGAGTGGATGGATGTGGGGGACACTTCCTCATAGAAGCAGAAGCAGGGGGTGGGCTATCTGGTTTCTGGGTGGGGAAATGAGAAAAAGGGATAACATCTGAAATGTAACTAAAATAGCCAATTAAAAACAATTTAAAAACAACAACAACAAAAAAAAAACCTGTAGTGGCAGTGATGTTAGCAGTGTATATTAAGTTACCTGAACATTGTGAAGACAAGCATAGAAACAAAATAAAATTTTCCTTTTTTAGTTATCGGAACAGCCAACAGATATTTGCACATGCATTTACAGTAGAACCTCCCACTTAAATTAAAGTGATCAAGGATGTGCATAAGTACTTGTTTGTTGGTTCATTCCAGACCCAAGCATCAAAGCAGGAGAATTGATAAAATCAAATAATATATATCATAGTATAGTAGTCCAGGCTCACAAACATAAACATTGAATGTTTTCTTTTATAGGTGTGCCAATATTTGCACATGTATAATTATGTAGTATTGAGTATGCATCATAGCTATTGCTATGTATAAAGAGACTCATGAGAATGGGAAAAGACACTTTGAGTAGTGGGTTGTAGAATACATGAGATAGGAAAATAGAAACAGTTCTATAAGAAAGGAAAACATGTTTTTGTTGGGTTTGGGCAACAGATCACATGTGATAGGAAAGAGCTTTACTGGGACTCACAAATGTACTTGAAGAAATCTGGGAAAGGAGACGAGATAAAATTGCATAGAGGAAGAGGATGAAAATACCATCAAGGAGCTGGAGATGACTTAGTAGTTAAGGCTACTGAATGCTATTCCAGAAGACCTGGACTCAATTCTGAGAAGCTACATGATACCTCACAATTATCAGTTCCATGGGAACTGACAACTTCTGACCTCCAGTGGCATCAAGTATGCAAATGGCACATAGAAACGTATGCAAGCACAACACTTATACCTATAAAATAAATTTAAAAAATAGAATGTACCAACAGAAAATTTATTACTTGTTATGCATTTTAAAATTTTTAAGAAAATAAATACATGAAGTTAAAGTGAAATAAGATGCTAAAAGACTGAGGAGAATGTCCTCAGAATTTGATGCACAGCAAGTGAGTGCATACTTTATATGGTTCAATCAAGAAAATAAAACATATTTGATAAATGTCCCCAAATACAAGAAAACACTAAACTGCTATTTCAGTTGACCATGCACATTTATGTTTAAAAGCTGGAAACTTACATATTAAAGCCAGATTTCTTTCATTATAACTCCTTGCCAGAAAGATCTTTATTAAATCACTCATTGATATCCTGTTTAGGTGAGATCAGCCTTCAGCTAGGGGCTGGTTCTTACAGGCTTTCCTTTAAATATTGCAGCTTCACAAACTATATCTTCTAGGCTTTTGTCAGCTCTTCTCAGCTCGTGTTGACCTCAGCTCACTTGTCAATGAATGAAAATCCCACAGTTGTATAAGTAGTTAATCTCTGCACTCCAGATTGAATACAGTACTAATTATTATTTGTCTACATAGCCAGAAAAAGATGGTTGCTCCATTTTCTCAAAGACTTTCTCATTTCCTCAAAAAAAAAAATCAAAATAAAATAAGTTTTTGTTCACTCAGCTGATTACATTTGGCTCTTATCAATATTTTTAATTTTTTTATTATCAGTCCATGCAAAACTATCAAATGTTAGTGTGGACACTGAAAGTCATAAAAACAGATGGAAACTCTTCTTCCAATTTAATTGCTTACATTCTTCAATTTTCACTACTAGAGATAATTGTTGTATTGCCTGTTTCTACTCTTTTCACCATTCTAGAGGTTGAGTGATCTGGGAGAATGGAGCTAATAAATGAGACAGACCAATTCTCATGCAATTGCCAGCTTTATTTCGAATATCAGACAATTTATACCCTGAGGGTTAAGGATGATCATATAAGTAAATTTCTCATGAATTCAAGCTGTATACAATCATAAGGACAAGTTGCATGTGGCAAAAACATGCTTTTCCATAGAGGAATATGAAGGATATTTTATGTAATAACATAAGACAGCAATAATACGAAATCTGAATTAACTCGCTTATATCTGATACACCAGGGAGGAACACAAAAATGCATTCTAATAACAATTTTATATTTTAAAGAATCTGAGGTCAGAAGTCTGTTCTCTTGGAATGTTTTTAAGTACACAGAATGCTCTAATTACTCCATTCCTAGACATAACACATAGTTTTCATTTTACCTGCAGCTATAAGTATTTTTCTTTGTTTTGTAAATACAGTCATAAATAATAGTATAAGTTAAAAAATGTAGTCTCTAAGACATTCAATTTACTATGGACAAAGCTCAATAGTCTAGACTTTTATGGCTTGGCTTTTTAAGATATTACCAAAATTCATTGGAATAAAATTTCATGGTTTTATTTTCATATCTGGTTTGTAATTTCTTCCTGAGAAGTTATATAATCTTCATGTTTATTCTTTTGTTTAGTGTGGGCGAATGCAGTCAGAGGACAACTTTGGGCGTTGGTTCTTTACCATGTGCATTCTATGAATTGGACTGAAGCAGCAAACACATCAGCTCATTGAGACACCTCATCAAGCCACTAAGTCCTTTAATTTTTTTTAACCCTAAGGGCATTTTATGTATAATATGTTACAATTGGTGATGCGCTTTCAGAATGACTATGAGATTAAAAAAAAATGACACATAGAGGTTTCCTAGAAACATACTTGACATCTAGGAAGTGATTTGATATTTTTTTCCAGAAGCAACCTCTCATGCAGCACAGTCTTGCTTTAAACATGCTAGGATGACCTTGAACCCCTGATGCACTTGTCTATACTATCTGACTGCTGAGATCATGGACATACACCTCCATATCCAACTTTAATTTTATGTAAACTGAATCAAATTTTAAAATGTAGAAGAAGTTCTTGGTGGATCAGAAAAAATATTAATATGCTTTGAAATTAATAGAGGAAGCAAAAGATAAATGCTTCAAACTTTGGAAATTAAAAATAAGATATTCTAAATAGGTCAGAGTTGACAAATTTCAGACATGGATAAAGGCATATCAAGTATTTACTTGTATTCCAATGCCATGTAGCTGGTATGACTCAGGTTAGAACTCTGGACAATCGGTTTTGGAGAGACACACTGATAAATTCTCTTGAGGGCACAACAGGTTACAGAATTGAAAATGGCTTTGTAGGATATATTTATTGGAAGTGATATCTACTATTTTTAATTCTACATCTATTACTTTTCCATTAAAGACACTGAGGGTTAAAATGCTAAACTATTTTCTCCAGTCTAAAGCTATTTACTAAAAGCCACTAAGGCATGAATTCAAGTACCATTGATATATCCAATGCCTCAAAACCTTTCTCTGAGATCTTTTTTATGTAAAGAAACACGTAACAATATACTATTTGTATTAAAAAAAACAAAACAAATGACTACCTTAGTATTTTAAAAATATTTCATAGTTATTAAACAATAAAAGATGTGGCCAGACCTTTTAACTTTATACATATACATGTGTATATGTGTATATGTATAAATAAGTTTAATGTTGACATAAGGTATTAAAACCACTGAAAGACCACTTTGAAGAAAAGTAACCTTGGGTCTTGGGAAAGAGGAAAAATATTAAAGATACTCACTTACATGCACAGCTATTTTTCAAGGTGGATCAGCTCTATAAAAATTATGACCTTTTTCTGTACCTTATTTTATTTTCTAGACCTAAAAATATTGCCAGTGCCTGAGGCGTAAGTCAGAGTGAACCTCCATTATCACTCCAGAGACTTGGCATTTTCCTCATTAGGCACCATAGTATCTGACTGAGTGACCTTGTTTGGTGAGAAGACACAGATGGAGTCTGTCAGTAAATCTTGTTAATGTAACAAGTATTCCTACTGTTAGATGAGTGTTGCACCTGATACTGGCATTTCTTCCAGTAGTAAACAACCTTTGCTCCCTTTCTAACATGGCCTCTTCCCTCATACCACCAGGTTGTTCAGCTTAGTTTGTTCTTAGGATTATCTAAAAGCATTTCTCCTGCTGTGAAGGTGAGGTGTTCTCTCTTCTAGTAATCTAAATCACTTGCTGGCATTTGAAAGCAGTAACATGACATTAAAGGTGACAAACAAAACTTGATCCAAATATCTTACAAGGTAAACATTATTGTATTCAGCCATGTGATTCTTTACATATTTTGAGATGTGAATCCTAAATCTGAAAGGAAAAGATAATATTAAATTTCTCGAAAATACAAGAATATCAGTTCACCAATATGCTTTAACATTAGTTGTACAATGGGATATTGTACCACCAACTTAGGAAAATATTTAATCACTGGATTTCAATATTTTATTTAAAATCTTTTGATAATTAGATCTCTCAATTTGAATGTGAAAATCAAGTGAAGATGCTTAAGATTGTTTTAGTCATAAGTAACAAAAATCCTTTACTTATATTTACTTACAAATATAAGACATAAAATTGATAGTGTCATTAATGCAAATGAAGCAAATGCAAATGTTTTTCAAAGGTTTGAAAACCAAGTGGATGTTAATAGTTTACAAATAGTAGCTTGTTTGCAATGAGGACTACTTATTCTAAGAATTTAGTTTTATGCCTTTGTTTAAGATATATAAAAACTACTAATTGAGAACATTACTCCTTCTACCATATTTTTGAAGTTCATTGTCATTTCTATCTTCAATTTAAAATATGTGTTAAATAAATATCAAGATTGTGAAAGGCTCTCTGTATAGTATAAAAAATAAATAAGCTTTACTTTAGTATGTTAAATGTCTCCAGACACAGTCCTAAAGGAAGAGTGATAGACATGGAAGATTAAACAATACTTGATTTTACTTGAATAATAGGAAAGAAATAATTAAGATAGTATATCTGACACTGTAAGGGATAATATTTTTCTCCCACTATGAATTATCTGAACACTCAGAATATGAGAGTTTTAGGTAGGCATTTAGCTTTATACATATTTAAGTTTTAGAGTTAAGTAGAATTAGCTGTATGAAAGAAAATACATGCTAGAATGTATAATGACAACTCTGTACCAAAGTTTTCAGTGTTTCCCCTGAAAAGACTCTATGTAACCATCTATGCAGGAGTGAAAGTATGGTACCAAGAAATAAGTGTCTGTCTTCTAACAATGTGTTGCAGCCCAAGCTAACTGACGTTAGGGGTCCAAAAATGCTGAGGACTGCTCTATTGATGTTGGAACCCGCACAGCCAAAAGCCTTGGGGGCAAAGTTGTTAGAGCCCATACTGCCCCAAGCTGCTCTGGTCCACAGGTTGGGGTTCAGCAAGAGAGAGTGAGGATGGACTCAAGGAATGGAGAAGAGACAGAGTGTGATCCAATCCCATTTATTCTTCAGTCTCTCTTCCTAGTCCAAGTCCCAAGTCTTGAGTCCTAGTCACTAGTTCCTAGTCCCTAGTGCCTCCAAGATCCAAGTTAATTCTTCCAAGTGCTAAGTGCCTAATGTCTAATGATCTTCCAAGTGTCTAATAACTAACTCCAAGTTCAACTAAAATCTTCTGTCTGCCTCTCGCCTTTTATATGTCTCACTTCTAAGTTCCACCCTTAAGTCTTATCTCTAAATCTGATCTCTAAGTCACATGTTCTTAAGTCTCAGCTCTAAATCACACCTTTAAGTCTCCAAGGGAAGATCCTGGGTATCTAAAGCAAGATATTATCAGTGTGCTTAGCTGTTGTAGGCTATTGTAATCAAGTCTCTTATCAGGGTATATGGATCAAGATGGCTGCAAAAATGATATCTGCCTTCTGTCGGTTCCCCACAGGTACCCCTTTTTAATTTTTTTCAAAAGGGAAGGCTAGGAAAACTTATGGAAACCATGACTGTCTTAGGTTGGAACAAATGACCCCAGCCTTCCTTTCCCATCTTTAGATACCTCAACAGCCATTGGTTGAGCTCCTGTTTTAGGATGGTGAGGCCTCCTTTTTTAGGGGCAAGGGTCTTGAAGTGTTCTCTTACCCATCTTTGACTATCCAGCTTAGCGCATAAGTTAGGGGATAATCCTTGTTAGTCTTGATGAAGGTTTTACAATCCCCTACTTCCAGCTTGTAACAATGGACCTGTATGGGTTTCATTTGAATAGTGTCTATCTGTTGTCCTATAAAAGTTTGTTGAACAGCATGGACCTGAGAGACAAGAGAGTTAACAATACCTGAATGGTCAGTATGACAGCAACACTCTTTTTTAAGGGCAACACATAACTCCCTCTGTCAGAGGAGTAAAATGTATAAGCTTCTTCTACTCTGTTTGCAAATGTATTATAGCAGAATCTAAATCTATAGAAATGCACAACTGATCATAGCTTTGATCTTAACAAAACAAGCAAGGAAGTCCTTGTGCCTGCTCTAGTCAATCTCAAACTCAAAAACCAAGTATAGTAACTATGGTAGTGGGTTTTCTCCTGGGTCTAAACAATGTTCTCCACAAAATCACAAGTTGGGGAACTAAGAGTCCCATGAGGTACAGGTGGTGATGTCTCCTTCCACATTGAGGACTTCTCAAGTCAGGTTTGCTGGTTGATCTGTTCCAGTTTGAAAGCAAGTGAGAAGCACCTTCATGTTTCCTGCAAGGAAAAAAATATGCTTCTCAGGGGGTTTCTCCTCCCTGGATTTGTTATTATTATTATTATTATTATTATTATTATTATTATTATTAATTATTGTCTATTTGTTTAATCAATCTCTCTGGCAGTCAGTGTGCTGCATATGCAGTTTGGGAATATATGCAGACAGAACCTCTTCCCCAGATAAGCACTGGATCCGGCCTATTCCAGGTTCCAGTTAATGTGTCTTTCCAGAGCATTGTTGCAAAATTCCTTTCAGTATTAGGATGCCATAATCTATCTGCAGCAGATTTTCTTTCAGAATTCAAAGTTAAAAAATTTAAAATAAAGAGCATGTGATGAAGGATATTTCTGGGGGATCCCTTGGTAGGGTACCATTACCCCTTTTTAATTTTTTCAAATTGACATTTAAAGGTTTGATGTGCCCTTTCTACCATACCTTGGCCCAGTGGATTATATGGAATACTTGTTTTATGTAGTATTCCCAATTTTTCACAGAATTGACAAAAACTGGAGCTTGTATAATGGGCCATTGTCAGTATTTATCTGTTTAGGCACACCCAATACAGCAATTGTAGCAAGCATGAGTATGCTTGCTTGTTTCTCCAGATTGTAATGTCGCATAAATGAAATTACTATATGTATCTACACATACATGAATATATTTTTGATTGTCAAATTCATTATAATGAGTAACATCCATTTGCCAGATACTGTTTGGTATCAGTCCCTTTGGATTTACACCCAAATGAGGAACTGGTAAAAGTGTAACATATGATTGACATTGTTTAACAATTTGTCTAGCTTGTTCTGTGGTAATTTTAAACATAATTTTTAAAGTTTTAGAATTAAAGTGATGTAACTCATGAGTCTTTACGGCCTGATCCAAGTTAGACAACCCCTTCTTCGCTTTTTCCTAATCCTTTCCCTGGGGAAAAATCCAGAGTTTATCATTTGAGCTATGATTACTTCATTAGGGCTGCACATAATCAATCCCAACCGGGATAACAGATCTCTGCCCCAGAGATTAATGGGAGGCCCGGGATGACATAGGGTTGTATATTCCCTGTATTACCTTCTTAATCCTTACACTTCAGCACCTTAGAGCTTTGTAGTGGATTTTGATTTTGGCCAATACCCCTTAGATTGGTTAAGGGTGGGGTCAGAGGCCAGGTGGTAGGCCAATCACTTTGTTTCAGGATACTCACATCAGCTCCTGTGTCAACCAAGCCTTGGAATGCTTTCCATCCAGCCATAGTGTCATCATAGATATTTGTTTAACTATAGGCTGTACACACTATGCATCAGAGGAACCTAAGCCTTGATCCCCTCTCTTAGGATTCTTATATTTGTGATTAGTAGGGAACAATGGAAGTAACAATAGTTGAGCTATCCTCCTTCCTGTAGGAATAGTGACTATATTCTGAATTGCCTGTGCCATTACCTTAATCTCACCTTTATAATCATTGTTTATAACTCCAGGAAAAATTTGTAGTGCCTGCATAGTAGTACTGCTTCTTCCCACTATCAGGCCAAACACATTTGGATAAAGTGGTTCAAACACTTCAGTGGATAAGGCCTAAGGTCCCATTTCTGGGGTCAATACTGTGTGAGGGGGCAGAACTGAGGTCTAGTACTGTGCTTCATGGTGTTGCTCAACTAAGTTCTGAAAGGGATTGGTGTTTGTTGGGATAAAACTGACTGCTCCATAAGCTTGTTTTTGACTTGTCTTTGTTCGGGGCCTGGAGCTGGCCCCCATCCCCGTTTTTCTGATTATGGGAAAGGGTGTTTCCTTGTGCGTCTCTTTTGTACCTACATTCACTAGCCCAATGCCTTCCATGTTTGCAAAGTGAGCAGAGCCCAGGGTGTTTTCTAGGCTGTCTCTGGGTTAACTCATTTTTTGCCTTGCAATCTCTTGCAAAGTGTCTAGGCTTGCCACATTTTAAACAAGCCTTTTTGTCTCTACTTGCCAAAAAAATCTCTTACTGATTGTCCTTGCATGACAGCCGCCATAGCTAAGCCCTTTTGGTAAGAGGAATCTATATCAGAACAGAGTCTGATATACCCCATAAGGTCTGTCTTTTTTCTGTGGGGTCTAATGGCTGCTTGGCAAGCAGGATTGGCATTTTCATATGCAAGTTGTTTCACGTAATCTATATCTGCCTCTGCATTACCAAAAATCCTCTCTGTTGTTGTCATTAATCGATGAACAAAATCAGAAAATTGTTCATCAGGTCCTTTTCTGACTGCTGTTAAGGACGCACCAGGGTCCCCTTTTGCCGGGAGTTTATGCCAAGCCTTCATGGCTGCATTTTGAATTTGAGTAAATAAGCCTGGGTCATATTGCATCTGGTTATCACTAGAAGCAAATTGCCCTTCTCCTACTAAGGCATCAAAGGACCAACCATTCCCTGCCTGAATGTTTCTTCTACATGTTTCTTTACAATTCTCATGATACTCTGATTTCCAAATAAGATAGTCACCTCCACTAAGAACTGCTGTAACTAACATATTCCAACCACTAGGAGTCAGCCACTATTCTGTGGCAGACTCTAAAATTGCAAGAGTAAAGGAAACAATGGCACCATATTATGATATTGCATTTTTTAATTCCTTAATAATTTGAAAATTAAACCCTGTGTGATGTCTCCAAGCAACCCCCTTGATTGTTTCTGATCTCTGATACAGGGAAGCCTCAGCATCTCCCTTCTCTGGATGATCTGTGGCTAATCTAAAGCTAGATGACAGCGACTGCCTTTGGACTCCTGGTTGAGGAATGCAAGGAACTGGGGGACTTTTGCTGTTTACCTCCTGAGATATATTCCCTGTCTTTAATTTTGTAGCTGATTAATTAAGTCCTAATACTCTTTTTTGTAATTCTATTTGTTGTTTAAGAACAGATATTTTTTTCTGTAACTCCCATCTGGAATCTATAACCACCATCTCCTTTGAGGGAGCACTTGGAGGTGGAGGTGCATAGAGAGGGGGTCTTTGGGAAGAGGGCCATTCAGGGTTGTCATTTTTGTCTGCCTCTTTGTCTAGGTTAGCACAATCTGGCTCTGACAAATCGTCATCAAGCTTTGGTTGTATTTTAGATTCTAAATTCGGATAAATATGTTTCTTTTTGTTTTGAACATTAAAGACAGCGTTCAAACAATGAAACAAAAGCAGACAATTAACACACATAAGCATCAAACAAGAAAATAAAAACAGAGAGTTGAGTTCAGGCTGACTTATTTCTTGCCTCATTTTCATTAACATGACTTACCTTTCTCAATGCTGCAGATTCCCACAGTGATCACCTTCATTTCACTTCTGAATTTTCAGCAGATTCTTCTTCCAGTAAAGTCCCTAACTGGGTCTCTTGTTCTTGCTGCCCCACTTTGGTTGCCAAAAATGTTGCGGCCCGAGCTGCCAGATGTTCAGGGGCCAAAAATGTTGAGGACCGCTCTATCAATGTTTGAACCCTCACAGCCAAAAGCCTTGGGGGCTAAGGTGTTAGAGCCCACACTGCCCCAAGCTGCTCTGGTCCACGGGTAGGGGTTCAACAAGAGAGAGAGTGAGGTTGGACTCAAGGAATGGAGAACAGACAGAGTGTGATCCAATCCCATTTATTCTTCAGTCTCTCTTCCTAGTACAAGTCCCAAGTCTTGAGTCCTAGTCACTAGTTCCTAGTCCCTAGTGCCTCCAAGTTCCAAGTTACTTCGTCCAAGTGCTAAGTGCCTAATGTCTAATGATCTTCCAAGTGCCTAATAACTAACTCCAAGTTCTACTGAAATCTTCTGTCTGCCTCTCAACTTTTATATGTCTCACTTCTAAGTCCCACCCTTAAGTCTTATCTCTAAATCTGATCTCTAAGTCACGTGCCCTTAAGTCTCAGCTCTAAATCACGCCTTTAAGTCTCACATACCCAAGAAAAGATCCTGGGTATCTAAAGCAAGATGTTATTAGAGTGTGCTCAGCTGTTGTAGGCTATTATAATCAAGTCTCTTAACAGGGTATATGGCTCAATATGGCTGTAAGAATGATATCTGCCTTCTGTCGGCTCCCCACAACAATGGTTTCTACAAAATGGAAATTTTCCCAGGAGTCTCATTCTGGGAGAAGAAAAAGGCTGAACCGTATTCTGTCAAATATAGGTGAAATAAATTTTCTGATGATTCCAGTTTTGAAGTTGTAGCTCCTAGCTTCCTATAAAAAGCTTTTAGAAAATGGCCCACCTAGAATCATCTAAGCTGGTCTTATAGGGACTCACAGAGATTGAGGCAACAAATCGGGATTCTGAATGGATCTGACCTATAGGTCTTTTGCAAATTTGCTATGGTTGTGTAGCTTATGTTCTTGTGGGACTACTAACAAAGGGTTATTTCTGCTACTTTTGCCTGTAGTACAGACCCTTTGTATATTTCTGACAAGCTGGCTCACTAATGCAGCTGCTTTTGTTCCTTTATATTTGTGAAACACCTCATAATTCTTTTTATATCCATATTTATTTCATAGTTGAGAAATTATATTTTCAAGCTCATTTTTTTAGAGTTCTTTTCCATAGCATTTAGGACTGTCCTGAAGGTGCCAATATTTACCATTTTGCTGAGACATTAGCCCCACCTTCGCTCCTGGACCCATGCTGTCTTAGATAGTCATGGAGCCATTAACAGTAACAGGGAGGACATTCTTCAGGAATGTGAAAATATATACATTACATAAATGAGCTTTACACATATTGTAGCCATTGAAAGTCCTGGAAGATCATACATGCTGATCCTGTTTTAGGAATGGGAATAATGTCAATCTGTCCCCACCAAGGCCATGTCTGGCCTGACCAGAACCTAGTCTTATTAGAACGTGATATGCTATGTTAGATTAATATTTCTGGGAGGCCTACCCTTTTCTGAACAGAAAGGAAGAGGAGTGGATCTGGGATAGAGGGAAGGTGTGGGAGCAAGACTGGGAGGAGATGAGGGAAGAGAAACTGGTCAGGATGTAAGATAAAAGAGAAGAGTAAATTTTAAAAAAAGACTTTTCATTTGGGGAAAACTTGCAAAAGGCTTGTGGATTGTTTAGCTATTTCATCTTTGTATTTTCCTGTTGTTCTCTCTCAAATCTGTAATATTACTTTAATTCATTTGTTTTCAAGGCTGACCATTTGGTATTGAATAAAAAGTTAGTGTGTCCTTCCCTGGAGAAGACTGTTTCTCCTCTTCTCCTGCATTCCTTTGTTGCCTTTTATTAGCGAGGCCTGCAAAGAGTCCCCTCCAACTTTGAAATCAGCACATCTATTGGTGTACTCTTTCTTCAGGTCATGTTTAGGGAGTCAAACTGGTGAAATTTCATGGGTACAGTTTCCAGTTTCTTTAATATTTTTTCAGAGATAAAATTGTTCAGCAAATATACGTGTCTGATTCTAGCAGCCTTAATTATAAGGGACTAGTGAGGTCATTGGTCTTGGGGAGCAACCTATTGCTATTTCCTCTTAATGAATACATTTTTTTTCCTGTAGAGAGACTCATCATACTTAGGTAAGCAACAGAAATTAAAATCATCAGGAAGCTCAGACTTATTGAAATGCCATTGGATATGCATTTTATACAGCAGTAACAATTGCTAAAGAAAATAAACTTTTCCATAGAAGCAACTACAAATTGTGAAGGACCCTAAGGGCTTTTGCCAGTCTTACACTCTCCCACCTCCTATAGTTTTCCCATCCAGTCTTGGGTTGAGGCTAGGCCAAGTTTCATTCTCTACCCACAGGAACATTCTTGAATAAACTATTCTCAAAAAAAAAAAAAATGCAGAATGTACTGACTGGAACAACCCAGGTAGAGTTCAAATACATATCATGATCTGCTCATGCTTGCTAGCCAATCGATTTAAAGGTCAATATGCTTAGCCAGTAACTGTGAACTGTAACCTTGCTAATGTAACCTGTGCCCCTAAAAAGTATAAAAACTGGTTGTAATGGCCATTTTTCATAGTACATATATGTAAATCATTTTTTTTTCAAAATAAATGATGGTTCTAACTCACTGTCAATTTTGGTAAAAATTGTACAATGAAATAAAATGTAGGACAAGCATAATAATCTAGTTCTTAAAATTCTACCAATTTTCTGAAAACCAGGACATTTTATTTTGTATATTTTAAGGTGTTTGTGACAGAGTTTTCCTATGGGAAATCTGTACAAAGGTATGTCTCATCATGCAGACAAGACAGTATAATGGATACAAATATAGAGACTGCCAAAGTCTTACTTGCTGAACCAATGACGTTTTTTTGAGATTAGCTATAGGAATGTGGGCGAATAACTACTTACAATGGTAGAAATGAGTCAGACAGCTACATTACCAAAACCCACCGCAGCATGGGTGGCAGGTTAGAAACCTAGAAACATGGAGTACACTGTATAACTTGCAGGTATTTCAAAAGGTTCAATAGTGTCCTTTCTTAGTGGATCATTTGGTCTGGGCCTTTTCAAGGTCATTCAGACGGTTTCTGCCCCTTTGAAGCTACTTGACTTTTCAATGTTGTCTCTGTTTCTTCCAGGCAGTTGGGGTTGTCAAACTTCTTTCCAGGTTGTCTTCTCTGAGATTGAGCATCAATAGTCTTTGCTGTTTATTAACTCTTAGAAAAAAATAAGCCTAGGAAATCTGGTCAGTTTCAGGTATTTCTTTAATCTATTTTGAGTTGTTTAATTGCTCCCCCTCCTTTTTTTCTGTATTTATTTTTTTAATTATCAAATCATAATTTTTACTTTTTAACACAGAGGTTATAAACACAAAAATGCAGAATTTGGGAAAGGGGAGGACACAGGAGCATAGGCGTTCATGGGGAGTACAGATGTCTTTCAGAACAGGCTGGGTGAAGGTTCATGGGACAGGTCACTATGACTCTGCCTGTGATTCACTTGTCCTTATCTAAGTTGGTACTATCCGCCAAGACTGCCTATTTACAAGGTCTATGACTACCCAGGCTGGTAAATTTCCACAAAAGCTGCCTGTTTACAATAGCTTATAGTCATCTGTTTCAGTATTTTTCCATAGAGACCCAAGACTTTGTGTTAGCAGGCATGTATGTCAGGCCTATTACTGATTTTAGGCTTATGGCTGATGTTAGGCCTTCAGTGTATAAGCAGGGCTGCCCCTGACATCTCCTCCCTTCTCCAAGTATAGAAGGGCCATGGTGATTCTAATCTTGCCAAAGTAGAGATACAGGCCTGACCTCCAGTTTCTGTCTTAATGAGTTTTTCTGTAGGATGAAATGTTTCAATCTTAAAGGAAATTGCTACACAACACAGTAGTCTGTTTATATCTAAGGTTTAAATTATATTTGAAGTCTATTGTTTATTTTATTGTTTGATTTTTTTTAACTTTTAACCTTTTTCTTTTTTTACAATCCAGATTTTAACCCCTCCTGGTTCACCCTCTGACTGTTTCATATCCCTTACTTCCTCACACCCCTCAACTCCACAAGGATGTCTCCCCTCACTGCCAACTCCCTATACCGCATCAGACCTCTCTACTCCCTGGGACCTGTAGTCTCTTCAGGCTTAGGTGCATCTTCTCTATGAACTCAGACATGGCAGTCTTCTGCGGAATATGTGTTGGGGTCTCATATCAGCTTGTGTATGCTGCCTGGTTGGTGCTACAGTGTGTGAGAGATCTTGGGGGTCCAGGTTCATTAAGGCTTAAATTACTATGAGTAAAATTACAGATTAAAAGATTAGTAGTAATCTGATCACTGTTGTCATTGTCATGTCTCT
>JANHMN010000001.1:134207418-134242418 GCA_030674055.1 Rhabdomys pumilio | reverse complement strand
TATCTGCATTACAAAACATATTTTTCTTATTTAATTTACTTTACTATTGTACTTTGTACCTATTTCTTAATCTTTTTTAATTAAAAATTTAAATACTTAAAAAACAAGAATACAGTACACAGTTTTGTAATGAAACATAGCATTTTTCTAACAATAGCTAACTCCAACAATCACTTGCATAAGAGTTTAGCTTTTAAAGAGTTTAAGCAGTTAAAGTAAATACATAGATTTTTAAAGTTCTCTGAGTAAGTTTTCAGCTGGAAGCACATAGTTTAAATTTGATGGTTATCCCAACAGCACGTGCTAGTTTTCAGAGAGATATTTAAGTCATGTCCTCTAGCTCTTGTGTCAAAAGTGTATGGTCACTTTATTAGTAGTGACCTCACATCTGTTCTGGGAGGCAACCAAAGGAAAAAAAACAACAGCCTATAATAGTCTGGAAGTGTTTGTACAACTGTACCAATAACTCAAGAGGGGGCTTTTCATGCTTGGTGACGGACTTTTTTTTCATTAGTGTATGAGTCCTTGGAAATAATTTGCCAATGTAGACCAAATAGCTAAATTTTACCTATTTATGATTTTTTTTGTAAATTTAGATAGATAATACTATAATGCATTGTGACTTTTTTAGATGTAGTTACTCTTCAACTTCCTTCTATTATTATTTTCCTCTTGTCCCCCTAATATACACTCCAATTTTTCTGCTTCTCTATTCAAATTACTTGTAATTTGTTATTCCTTTTGGCATTACCCACTGTGGTTTCCATTTATTTTTCTGGTTTCTGAAGTCTAGGTTATATACTTACATCTGAAGACTTGAGCTAGAAGCCTCAGATGAAAGATAATATGTGGCATTTGTGTTTTGAGGTTGGAGTTACATTTACTATAAACTTTTTCTAGGTCCGCCTATTTCCCTGAAAATATTATAATTGTGTTTTTATCTGTCAATAGCAATTTAAAGTATATATGCAACACACAGTTTCATTATTCATTAGTTTGTTGAAGGACATCAAGGTTGCTTCTATGTCTTAGTCCACCGTCCTTTTGCTGTGAAGAGATGACATGAGCACAGCAACTCTTATGGAAGAAAGCATTTAATTGGAAATTTCTTACACTTTCTGAGTTTCCATTCTCATCATAGAGGAGAATAAGGAAGCATACAGACAGACATGGAGCTGGAGATATAGCTGAGAGTTCTATATGAGGAATCATAGACATATGGAAGAAAGATCCATAGAGTCTGGCTTGGGTAGGCCGTACCTTTTAATCTTTTCAAATAGTGTCAGTGTCTGATGACTAAACATTCAATATATGAACTTATGGGAGCCATTCTAAATCAAAGCACTACATTGAATGTCTTAGCTAGAGTAAATAAAGCAATGAAAATAGCTTAAGTAATATCTGTGGAGTATGTACCTTGTGGGCATATACCAAGGTGTGGCCTAGTTGGGTTATATGTTAGACTTATTTTTACATTCTTAAGGTTTCTCAACATTAACTTCAAAATTGGTTAGACCTGTGAACAGTGAATGAAGTTTTGCTTTCTCCCACTTTTGCTGAGAAACTTATTGTTGCTTGTTTTGATTTAACTGGTATAAGATAATTTTTTTTGGTTTACGTTTCTCCAATTAATAAGAATAATGAATATTTTTTGAAGTATCTAACAGTTCCTTTTATTTCTTCTTTTGATAACTCTTTTTTTGGATATTATATTTACATTTCAGATTTTATCCCCTCACCCTATTTCCCCCACCACCCAGGAACCTCCTACCCCATTCACCCCCTCCTGCTTCTATGAGGATGTGCCCGCACCTACTCCCCCCATCCCACCTCACACCCTCCAATTCCCCCCCCACTCGATGTTCAGACATCATGAGACCAAGAATCTCCTCTCTCACCTATGCCCGACAAGGCCATCCTCCCCTACATATACAGATGGAGTCATGGGTCCCTCCCTATGTCCTCCTAGGCTTGTTGTTTAGAGCCTGGGGAGCTCTGGTTGGTTGATATTGTTGGTCTCCTCATGGGACCACAAACCCTTTCAGCTCCTTCAATCTTCTCTCTAACTTCTCCATTGTGAAACCCTTGATCAGATCAGTGGTTCCTGTGAGCATCTGCCTCTGATTATGTCAGACTCTGGCAGCCCTCTAAGGAGACAGCTATATCAGGCTCTTGTCAGCATGCACTTCCTGACATCCACATCAGCGTCTACCTTTGATGACTGCACATAGGATGAATACCCAGGTTGAATGGTCTCCAGACGGCCCCTCCTTCAGTTTGTGGCACACACTTTGTTTCCATATTTGCTGTCTTGAGTATTTTGTTACTCCTTCTAAGTAGGAATAAGGCAACCACACTTGGTCTTCCTTCTTCATGAACTTCATGTGGTCTTTGAGTTGAATCTTGGCTATTTCAAACTTTTGGGCTAATATTCGCTTATCAGTGAGTAAATATCATGTGTGTTCTTTTGTGATTGGGTTACCACACTCAGGATGATATTTTCTAGTTCTATCCATTTACCTAAGAATTTCTCATATTCATTATTTTTAATAGCTGAGTAACACTCCATTGTGTAAATGTACCACATTTTGTACCCATTCCTCAGTTGAAGGACATCTGGGTTCTTTCTAGCTTCTGACTATTATAAATAGGGCTACTATGAACATACTGAGCATATGTCCTTGTTATATGTTGGAGCATCTTCTGGGTTTAGGCCCAGGAGTGGTATAGGTGGGTCCTCAGGTAATGCTATGTCCAATTTTCTGAGGAACCACTAGACAGATTTCCAGAGTGGTTGTACCAGCTTGCAATCGCACCTACGATGGAGGAGTGTTCCTCTTCTCCACATCCTTGCCAGCATCTACTATCACCTGAGCTTTTAATCTTAGCCTTTCTGACTGGTGTGAGGTGGTATCTCAGGGTTATACTTGCATTTCCCTGATAACTTAAGGTTGTTGAACATTTCTTAATGTGCTTCTTGCCCATACGAGTTTGCTCAGTTGAGAATTCTTTGTTTAGCTCTGCACACAATTTTTAATAGGATTATTTGATTGTCTGGAGTATAATTTCTTAATTTATTTGTATATATTCGATATTAGCCCTCTATCGGATGTAAGATTGGTAAGGATCTTTTCCCAATCTGTTGGTTGCCTTTTTGTCTTATTGACAATGTCCTTTGCCTTACAGAAGCTTTGCAATTTTATGAGGTCCCATTTGTCAATTCTTGATCTTAGAGCAAAAGCCATTGGTGTTCTGTTGAGAAACTTTTTCCCTGTGCCTAGGTCTTCCCCACCTTCTCTTCTATTAGTTTCAGTATATCTGGTTTTATGTGAAGGTACTTTATTCACTTGAACTTGAGCTTTGTACAAGGGGAAAATAATGGATTGATTTGCATTCTTCTACATGCTGACTTCCAGTTGAGCCAGTACAATTTGTTGAAAATTCTGTCCTTTTCCCACTGGATGGTTTTAGCTCCTTTGTCAAAGATCAAATGATCATAGGTGTGTGGGTTCATTTCCGGGTCTTCAATTCTATTCCATTGATCTTCCTGCCTGTCTCTGTACCAATACCAAGCAGTCTTTATCACTATTGCTCTGTAGTACAGTTTGAGGTCAGGGATGGTGATTCCCCCCAGAAGTTCTTTTATTGTTGAGAATATTTCTTGCTATCCTGGTTTTTTTTTTGTTGTTATTCCAAATGAATTTGCAAATTGCTTTCTATTTCTATGAAGTATTAATTTGGAATTTTGATGGCCATTGCATTGAATCTGTAGAATGCTTTTGGCAAGACGACCATTTTTACTAAGTTAATCCTGTCAATCCATGAACATGGGGTATCTTTTCATCTTCTAAGATCTTTGATTTCTTTCTTCAGAGACTTGAAGTTCTTGTCATACAGATCTTTTACTAGCTTGATTAGATTCACTCCAAGATATTTTATGTTATTTGTGACTATTGTGAAGGGTGTCATTTCCCTAATTTTTTTCTCAGTCTGTTTATCCTTTGAGTAGATGATGGCTACTGATTTGCTTGAGTTGGTTTTATATCCAGCCACTTTGCTGAAGTTGTTTATCAGGTATAGGAGTTCTCTGGCGGAACTTTTATGGTCACTTAAGTATACGATCATATCATCTACAAATAGTGAAATTTTTTACTTCTTCCTTTCCTGTTGTATCCCTTTGATTTTTTTTTTTTTGTTGTTGTTGTCTAATTGCTTGGGCTAGGACTTCCAGTACTATATTGAATAGGTAGGGAGAGTGTGGGAAGCCTTGTCTAGTTCCTGATCTTAGTGGAATTGTTTCAAGTTTCTCTCCATTTAGTTTGATGTTGGCTACTGGCTTGCTGTATATTGCTTTTAATATGTTTAGGCGTGGGCCTTGAATTCCTTATCTTTTCAAGACTTAACATAAAGGGATGTTGAATTTTGTCAAATGCTTTCTCAGCATCTAATGAGATGATCATGTGTTTTTTTTTTCCTTTTGGGTTTGTTTATGTAGTAGATTATATTGTTGGATTTCCGAATATTGAATCATCACTGCATTCCTTGGATAAAGACTACTTGGTCATAAAGGATGATTGATTTGATCTGTTTTTAGATTAGGTTTCCAAGAATTTTGTTGAGTATCTTTCATCAATATTCATAAGAGTGATTGGTCTGTAGTTCTCTTTCTTTGTTGGGTCTTTTTGAAGTTTAGGTATAAGCATAATTGCAGCTTCATAGAATGAATTGGGCAGTGTTCCTTCTGTTTCTATTCTGTGGAATAGTTTGAAAGAATTGGTATTAAATCTTCCTGGAAGGTCTGATAGAATTCGCACTAAAACCATCTTGTCCTGAACTTTTTTTGGTGGGGAGAATTTTAATGACTGCTTCTATTTCTTTAGGGGTTATGGGACTGTTTAGATGGTTTATCTGCTCCTGATTTAATTTTTGTACCTGGTATCTGTATATAAAATTGTCCATCTCGTCCAGATTATCCAAGTTTGTTGAGTATAGGCTTTTGTAGAAGGATCTGATAATTTTTTAAATTTCCTCAGTTTCTGTAAATTTCCTCAGTTTCTGTTTTTATGTCTTCCTTCTCAGTTCTGATTTTATTAATTTGAATACTGTCTCTGTGCCCTTTGATTAGTCTGGCTAAAGGTTTATCTATCTTGTTGATTTTCTCAAAGAACCAGCTCCTGGTTTTGTTGATATTTTGTATAGTTCTTTCTGTTTCTACTTGGTTGATTTCAGCCCTGGGTTTGATTATTTCCTGCTGTCTGCTCCTCTTGGGTATATTTGCTTCTTTTTGATCTAAAGCATTCAGGTGTACTGTCAACTTGTTAGTGTATGCTCTCTCCAGTTTCTTTTTGTAGGGACTTAGAGCTATGAGCTATTTTCTTAGTACTGCTTTCATGTAGTTCCACAAGTTTTGGTATGATGTGTCCTCATTTTCATTAAATTCTTAAAAGTCTTTAATTTCTTTCTTTATTTCTTCCTTGATCAAGTCATCATTGAGTAGAGCTTTGTTCAGTTTCCACGTGTATGTGAGCTTTCCATTAGTTTTGTCATTATTAAAGACCAGCCTTAATCCATGTTGGTCTGATAGGATGCAAGGGATTGTTTCAATATTTTTGTATCTGTTGAGGTCTGTTTTGTGACCAATTATATGGTCTAATTTGGAGAAGGTACCATGAGGTGCTGAGAAAAAAGTGTATTCTTTTGTTCTAGGATACAATATTCTGTAGTTATCAGTTAAATCCATTTGAGTCATAACTTCTGTTAGTCTCATTGTGTCTCTGTTTAGTTTCTGTTTCTATGATCTGTCCATTGCTGAGAGTGGGGTGTTAAAATCCCCCACTATTATTGTGTGAGGTACAATGTATGCTTTGTTCTTTAGTAAAGTTTCTTTTATGTATGTGGTTGCACTTATATTTGGGGCATTCATGTTCAGAATTGAGAATTCATCTTGGTACATTTTTTCTTTGATGAGTAGGTAGTGTCCTTCCTTATCTTTTTTGATTACTTTTGGTTGAAAATCAAATTTATTTGTAATAGTATTACTACTCCAGTTTGTTTCTTGAGACCCATTTGCTTGGAAGATTGTTTTCCATCCTTTTACTCTGAGGTAGTGTCTGTTTTATTCACAGATATTTGGTTCCTGTATGTAGCAAAATTCTGAGTCTTGTTTGTGTATCCAGTCTGATAGTCTACATCTTTTCATTAGAGAATTGAGTCCATTGATATTAATAGATATTAAGGAAAAATGATTGTTACTTCCTGTTATTTTCATTATTGGATGTGGAATTATGTTTGTGTAACTATCTTCATTTGAGGTTGTTGGAAGATTGCTTTCTCGATTTTTCTAGGTTGTAGTTTCCCTCCTTGTGTTGGAGTTTTCCATCAATTATCCTTTGAAGTGCTGAATTTGTGGCAAGATATTGTGCAAATTTGGTTTTGTCATAGAAAATCTTGGTTTTCTATGAATCGTGATTGTGAGTTTTTCTGGGTATAGTAGTCTGGGCTAGCATTTGTGTTTTCTTAGGATCTGTATGATATCAGTCCAGGATCTTCTGGCTTTTATAGTCTCTGGTGAGAAGTCTGGTGTATTCTTACAGGTCTGCCTTTATATGTTACTTTACCTTTTTCCATCACTACTTTTAGTATTTTTTCTTTGTTTTGTACATTTGATGTTTTGATTATTATGTGACAGGAGGTGTTTCTTTTCTGGTCTAGTCTATTTAGAGTTCTGTAGGCTTCTTTTATATTTATGGATATCTCTTTCTTTAGGTTAGGGAAATTTTCCTCTATAATTTTTTTTAAGATATTTACTGGCCATTTAAGTTGGGAGTCTTCACCCTCATCTATACCTATTATCCTTAGGTTTGGCCCTCTCATTGTGTCCTGCATTTACTGGATGTTTTGGGTTAGGAGCTTTTTTGAATTTTGCCTTTCCTTTGACAGTTGTCTCAATGTTTTCCATTCTGCACATTAGATTCTCTCTTCTATCTCTTGTATTCTATTGTTGATGCTTGTGTCTATGACTCCTGATCTTTTTCCTAGGTTTTCTATTTCCAGGGTAGTCTCCCTTTAATATTTCTTTATTGTTTCTACTTCCATTTTTAGATCCTGAATGGTTTTGTTTAATTCCTTCACCAGTTTGGTTGTGCTTTCTTGCAATTCTTTAAAGGGATTTTTACGTTTGCTCTTTAAGGGTTTCTACCTGTTTACCTGTGTTCTCAAATTTTTGCGAGTGTTATTTATGTCCTTCTTAAAGTCTTCTATCATCATTATGAGAAGTGATTTTCATTCTGAATCCTGCTTTTCTGGTGTGATGGGGTATTCAGGGCTTGCTATGGTGGGAGAACTTGGTTCTGATGATGCCAAGTAACTTTGGTTTCTGTTGCTTACATTCTTGTACTTGCCTTTCACCATCTGGTTAACTCTAATGCTACCTGCACTCACTGTATCTGACTGGAGCCTGCCTTTCCAGTTATCTGGCTTGTGTCAGAACTCCTGAGGGTCCAGCTGTCTCTGTGATCCTGTGATCCTAAGCTTCTGCTATGCTGAGTCCAGTGGCTCCTCTAGAATGTCTCAGAATATGGTGTCTCCATGGTAGCAGACCAGCTAGGTGTCCACTGCTCTGAGTGTTGTGGCTCCTCTAGGATGTCTCAGGATATGATGTCCACTGTTCTTTGTGCAGTGGCTCTTTTAGGATGTCTTAGGGTATTGTGTCTGCTGCTCTGAGTTCAGTGGCTTTTCTGGGATATCTCGGGATATGGTTTCCTCATGGGAGCAGATCAGCTAGGTGTCTGACCTAGCCACTAAGTCCAGGCAAAGGGTGGAAGGGGAGAGGTATTCCGCAGGAGTGGGATTTGGGTGCCTGGTTCGTCCTGAGAGCCCCTTGCCCCCAGTTGTAGCTCTGGAGCATAGGACAGTGGGCGACTGTCCTTATCTGCTGTTCTGAGTTCAGTGGCCCCTCTAGGATGTCTTGGGATATGGTGTCCACATGGGAGCAGACTAGCTGGGTGTCTGCCCCAGCCACAAGGCTTGATATCTCTTTGTTCAAAGATAACACTGATTTTATTTTAATGATGCTTGCTTGCTTTTTGTCAGTGTTTTGTGTTCTATTTATTTTTAGACTTCTATTCCTGGTCAAATGTATCTCAGAAAAAGATTGTGTTCCATCTTTGGCTTTTCTCTTAACCTGTCTGATTGTTTCATTATCTGTGTAAAAATATTTAGTTATATGAAGTCCCACTTGTCAAATGGTACCCTTAGGGCTGTAGTATGTGGAGTCTTATTTAGAAAGTTTTTTCCCCCACACCTTTACACAGTAAGGTAATGCTTATGTTTTCCTCTTTCAGTTTTTCAGGTCTCATATGCTGGTCATGGAATCCATTTGGAGCTGGTATTTTGCCAGGTCATAGAAACATATCCAGTTAAGTTTTCTAGGAAAATTGGATTTAGATATTTAATTTTTCCAGCACTATCTGTTGAAGGTGCTATCTTTTCTCCAAGTATAATTTTGTTAACTTTGTGAAATTGTGAATGGCTGTACCTACAAGCCATCTTTGGATCTTGTGTTTTGTTCCACTGATCTGCAAGTCTGCTTGAAACCAGTACCATACTGTATTCTGTAGTATATCTTGAGGCCTGGACTGATACTATATGTGGTCTTTTGTAATTTTATACATATTTTTGCTTTTTTTTCTATTTCTGTCAAGATAGAAATATTCTACCTGGAGTTGCATTAAATCTGTAAACAGCTTTCAAGAAAATAATAATTGTACTGGAATATCTTTTTATGATTTTAGTGTTCCTCTATTTTTAACATTTTCTACACCAATTTTAATTTTCCTTGTAGAGTTCTTTGACTGGTTTTAATTTTAGATACTTTATATTGTGAGATTAATATAATTGAGAGTATGTTAATAATTTCTTACTCTGTGCATTTTTTGTTTGTGAATAGAATGGCTGATTTTGAAGGTCAACCATCAATTCTGCTACATTGCTGTGATTTTAATCATTTCTTAAAATTTGCTGGTAGAATTTTTATATCTTTTGTAAAATGTCATTTCTACAAATATACAAATTATTTTTCTTTTCCTATTATATGTATTTAGTTTCCCGATCTTTCATATTTCTTAAAATTGGTGCTTTAAGCACAATATTAAACAAGAAAAGGGAGAGAGCCCAGTTTAATATTATTTCTAATTTTTATAAAATTGCTTCAAGGTTTTGTCTACTTAAGATACTGTTGGCTATAGATTACACATGCATAACTTTTATTATGTTTAGTATATTCCCTTTAGTACTAGTTTTTCTAGGTCTTACATCATGGGTACAGCATTTTTATTTTTGCATTTATTTAGATGTTGTGATTTTTGGCATTAATTCCATTTATACAATTCATTATATTTACTGACTTGTGATTGTTTCACTATTCTTGCAAAGCATGGAGAAAGAAAGCCAACATTGTCATTGTGTATAATCTTTATATATACCTGTTCTCTTTTTTTTTTTGCACATATTTTATTTATCTTTTTTAAATCTAAGCTTGTCAGGTCTTTGGTTCCTCACCCTCTTTCCTTTTGTCTTTTATTTTGGTTTCAGTATTAAAATCATACTGGACTCATTGAAAAGATTTAGGCTATGCCTTCTTTTTCTACAGTTTTTAATAGTTTAAAAAATCTTGACTATCAATCAGTGAAATACAGTAGAATTATATTTGATTCCATCTGGCTCTGAATTTTGTTTTATTTTGAAAACTTTGCAATATAATTTTATAGTTTCATTTGTTAAGGGTATGTTTAGGTTGTTGATCTCATCTTGATTTAATTTTAGTGGCTTACTTGAATCTTGAAATTCTTTATTTGTTGTAGGTGTTTAGACATAATGAAATAAAGTTTTAAACATATTACCATATAATATTCTAAATGACTTGTTCTTTATTGTAATAGTTCCCTGTCAATTTCTGATTTGATTATTTTTCTTTTGGTTAGTTGTGAAATGCACTAGACTGTAGTGGTAGCCTGCTTTTCACCACAGGCCATATGTTTTGGATTCATGAAAAAAAGTCACAACAGTCCACCTTTATTTCTAATATGCCCTGAGCAACTCAAAGTCTGGGTCACTTCCATACCTCCCCATGGCTAGCACAATTTCCCCTCCAATATTCCTGAATTATATAATTATAATTAAAATATGTATTTCTTTTTTCCTTTTTCATTTTTAAAAGATTTATTTATCTTAATTTAAACGAGTACACTGTTGCTGTCTTCAAACACACACCACAAGTTCTCATTTAAAATGTTTGTCAGCCACCATGTGGTTGTTAGAAACTGAACTCAGGACTTCTGGAAGAGCAGTCAGTGTTCTAAAGCACTGAGCTATCTCTTCAGCACTTAAAACCCCACACTCAGTTGGGGCAGTGACCCCTGGAACCACAATTCCCAGAGTTTTTTTTTACTATTGGATATTTTCTTTATTTACATTTCAAATGTTATCCACTTTTCCATGTCCACACCAACCCACTATTAGATCCCCCTGCTCTGCTTCAATGAGGCTATTGCTCCATCCACTTACCCACTCCCACATCCCCATCCTCGAATTCCCCTATACTGGGGCAACCAGTCTTCACAAGACCAAGGGCCTCTCTTCCCATTGATGCCCAACAAGGCCATGCGTTGCTAGATATGCCACTCAAGCCATGGGTCCCTTCATGTGTACTCCTTGGCTGGTGGTTTAGTCCCTGGGAGCTCGGGAATGTCTGGTTGATTGATATTATTCTTCTTATGGGGTTGTAAAGCCCTTCATGTCCTTCAGTCTTTTCTCTAACTCTTCCATTGGGAGCCTCATTGGGGACCATGTGCTCAGTCCAATGGTTGGCTGCAAACATCCCCTCTGTATTTGTCAGGCTCTGGCAGAGCCCCTCAGGAGACTGCTATATCAGGCTCCTGTCAGCATGCATTTCTTGATATCCATAATAGCATCTGGGTTTGGTAACTGTGTATGGGATTGATTCCCAGGTGGGGCAACCTTTGGATGACCTTTCCATCAGTTTCTGCTCCACACTTTGTCTGCATATTTGATCCGTGAGTATTTTGTTCTCCTTTCTAAGAAGGGTAGTTTGGTCTTCTTTGTTCTTGAGCTTCATGTGGTCTGTGAGTTGTTTCTTGGATATTCTTAGGTTTGGGGCCAATATCCACATATCAGTGAGTGCATACCATATGTGTTCTTTTGTGATTGATTTACCTTACTTAAAAAGGTATTTTCTGGTTGCATCTATTTGCCTAAGAATTTAACGAATTTGTTGTTTTTAATAGCTGAGTAAAACTCCATTGTGAAAATGTACCACATTTTCTGTATCTATTCCTCTGTCAATGGACATCCAGGTTGTTCCAGCTTCTGGTTATTATATATAAGGCTGTTATGAACAAAAGAGAGCAAGTGGCCTTGTTATATGTTGGAGTATCTTTTGGGTATATGCCCAGGAGTGGTACAGCTAGATCCTCAGGAAATACTATATCCATTTTCTAAGGAACTAATAAACTGCTTTCCGGAGTGGTTGCACCAGCTTGCATTCCCACCAACAATGGAGGAGTGTTCCTCTTTCTCTCTATCCTTGCCTGAGTTTTTGATCTTAGCCATTCTGACTGGCATGAGGTAGAATCTCAGGATTTGCATTTCCCTGATGACTAAGGATGCTGAACATTTCTTTAGGTACTTCTCAGACATTCAAGTTTCCTCAATTGAGAATTGTTTGTTTAGCTCTGTACCCCATTTTTAATAGGCTTATGTGATACTTTGGAGTCTAACTTCTTGAGTTCTTTGTATATATTGGATATTATTAGCTCTATATCAGGTGTAGAATTGGTAAAGCTCTTTTCCCAATCTGTTAGCTGTCATTTTATCCTATTGACAGTGTCCTTTGCCTAACAGAAGCTTTGCAATTTTATGAGATCCCATTTGTCAGTTGTTCATCTCAGAGTATAAGTCATTGATGTTCTGTTCAGGAAAATTTCCCCTATGCACATGTGTTTGAGGCTCTTGTCCACTTTCTCCTCTATTAGTTTCAGTGTATCTGGTTTTATGTGGAGGTCCTTTATTCACTTGAACTTGAGCTTTGTACAAGGAGATAAGAATGGATTGGTTTGCATTCTTCTACATGCTGACCTCCAGTTGAAACAGCACCATTTATTGAAAATGGTGTCTTGTTACCACTGGATAGTTTTTGCTCCTTTGTCATAGATCAAGTTACTGTACACATGTGGGTTCATTTCTGGGTCATCATTTCTATTCCACTGATCTACCTGATTGTTTCTGTAATAATAATATGCAGGGTTTTTTTTTTTTTTTTTAAATCACTATTGCTCTGTAATTCAGCTTCAGGTCAGGAATGTTGATTCCTCCAGAAGTTCTTTTATTGTTCAGAATATATTTTGTTATCCTGGGGTTTTTTTGTTATTCCAAATGAATTTGAGAATCCCTATTTCTAACTCTATCAAGAATTCACTTGGAATTTTGATAGGCATTGCATTGAATCTGTAGATTGCTTTTGGCAAGATGCCACTTTTACTATATTTCTCCTGCCAATCCATGAAGATGGGAGATCTTTACATCTTGTAAGATCATCTTCAATCTCTTTCTACAGAGACTTGAAGTTCTTATTATACAGATTTTTTACTTTCTTGGTTAGAGTCACAACAGGGTATTTTGTACTATTTATGACTATTGTGAAGGATGTCGTTTCCCTAATTTCTTTCTCAGCCTGTTAATTTTCTGATTATAAGAAAACTACTGATTTGTTTGAGCTAATTTTATATCCAGCCAATTTGCTGAAGTTGTTTATCAGGTTTAATAATTCTCTGGTGAAATTTTGGGAGTAACTTAAGTATATTATCACATCATCTGTAAATAGTGATATTTTGACATCTTCCTTTCCAATTTGTATCCCTTTTACCTTTTTTTGTTGTCTAAATGCTCTACCTAGAACTTCAAGTACTATATTGAATAAACTTTATTTATTTACATTTTAAATGTAATCCTTTTTCCATGTTTCTCCCTGGGAAACCCCTATCTCAACATCCCTTTCCCTGATTGTTTGAGTGTGTTCCCCCTCCTACCTACCTACTCCTGCTTCCTTGCCCTGGTATTATGATATACTGGGGTATTGAGCCTTCACAGAATCAAGGGCCTCTCTTCCCATTGATGCCTGACAAGGCCATCCTCTGCTACATAAGTGGCTTGAGCCATGGGTCCCTCCATGTGTACTCTTTATTTGATGGTTTTGTTCCTTTGAGCCCTGTGGTATCTGGTTGGTTGATATTGTTCTTTGATCATCTCATTATATTCTGAGGAAGCATCTGACAAAATTCAGCACCCCTTCATGGTAAAAGTTTTGGAAAGATCAGGAATTCAAGGCCCATACCTAAACATAGTAAAAGCAATATACAGCAAACCAGTAGCCAACATCAAACTAAATGTAAAGAAACTTAAAGCAATCATGGTGGTCCTTGTTCTGGAAGTCATCCCACTACAATCTTTGGCCCAGCCTGGTGTGGGAGTTAAAGCCAAGGGGATAGAGTGTGAGCAGGGAGTGGAGATCTCCTGCCTCTGCTGCTGCCTCTGCTAGCTTCTCTGCTGTCAGAAGAAGCTTCTCTTCTCTCTGACCACCTGGTCACTCCCAGGTCTTGTACCTGTTTCTCCACACTGAGCCTGCTCAGACTTGGCCTATATGGAGCTGGCTAGCTGGCAAGAAGGCAGCTTGGTGTCCCAGGCAGGTTCCAGGAGAGTAGATCTCTTTCCAAGTGTTACAGCTCTTGAGACAGAAACTCTCTGACACTGGGATGATTCTCACACAACTTTACTTTTCCTGAATAGAGCCCTTATATACAGTTTTGAGGTGGGTTAGGGTCTGGCAGCAGATAAACGCTTGGTCTGAGAGCTTGGAGATATCTGCATGTGGGAGAGCCTGAGGCACTGTTCCTGAGGCACTGTTCCTCTTGCCTGATGGCCATGGCCATAGATCTTTCTGTGGAAGGGGCTGTGGAGGGATGAAGCTAAAAAAAAAAAAAAAAAAAAAAAACTAGGGCCAAGGACCAGAGCGGAACAACTGCCATCTGATAAAGGTCTGTGTTTCAAGGTCTACACTCAACCAGGCACTCACCTGTTTCTCACAGCCCACCACCCCACACAATCCTACTAAAAGCAGTGTCTTGACAAGGCTTCCTGCTCTCTCTCTGTCTATACAGTACAGTCCTTGAAGTCCTAGCCAGAGTAATTAGACAACAAAAGGAGGTCAAAGGGATACAAATTGGAAAGGAAGAAGTCAAAATATTACTATTTGCAGATATAGTGAGAGCATACTTAAGTGACCCCCAAAATTCCACCAGAGAACCAACCCCTAAAGCTGATATACTACTTCAGCAAAGTGGCTCGATATAAAATTAACTTAAACTTCACAGAGTCTTACATAGTTTGTTCTCAGTCTTCTGCGGCTTGTATGTTTGCATCCCACTCCTTTTCTGGCATGGTGATCATTTTATTTTTTTTATTGGTTATTTTATTTACATTTTGAACGTTATTCCCTTTCCTGATTTTCCCTCTGCAAACCCCCTATCCCAACTCTCTCTCCTGTTTCTATGAGAGTGCTCCCCTATCCAACCACCCACTCCTGCCTAAATACCCTAGCATTTCCCAACAATGGGTCATTGAGCTTTCACAGGACCAAGTGTCTCCCCTTCCATTGTTAAAATTCCTTCTCCTCCAGCCTCTCTTACCCAGGAAATCTAAAGTCTCACCTTTGTCTCCCTGTTCAGCTAATGGTTACCAATTAAAAGCAGCTGGGGGCAGGGCCTATCCGTGTCTCACTAGAAGATTTCTAAATTCTCATGTGAGTTTGAGAGCCAAATTAACACAGATAGCATTAGAACCAATCTACAACACTCGACAAGTACTGGGTGATTGTCCAGTTGTTAAAGTACTTGTCACCCAAGCATGATGGCAAAAAGTCAGTTGAAACTTTTAGAACCAATTTAAACTTAGAGTGGGTCTGGATGCCTGGTTCTAATTTCAGCTTTACAAGAAAGTCAGAAAGGACTGTATATTCACTATTAATTATACAATTAGACTAGACTTTTTGCAAACTCCAAGTGTGTTTGAAGATGTTCCTTTATGGTGCAAGAGTGTTCAAGGATGATTATAGACACCACCCTAAAGCAGTGAAACAAAGCATCTGGTATTACTTTGAAATTCTGAAGAAAAGAGTTGCAGTTTCTACTTTTGTTTACTATTGAAAGTAAATGTATTATTTAGTGAAACTTATTTTTATAATGCAAATATAACAGCTGAATCTGATATATTGCATTAATGCTTAGATAACAATAAAAACAGTAACTTATTTACTTCCAAAAGCAGAATTAAGCAATGTAATAAAAAGATACTGGTGAAATAAGATAATGTATCAAATTAAAAAAACAAAAAAACAAACAAAAAAAAAAAACAAAAAAAACCACAACAACAACAAAAACAAGAAAATGCCCATGAACCCCAGTGACAAGTTGGTAACAACCATGACTTACTATTATAACTGAAACCTTTAGTTAAGGTTTTAAAATTTTTTATTAGGAGAAAACTTTATGACTAGATTCAATGGAAGTAAGCCAGTTTGGAATATAGTCAACCTGCTTAGGAATGACTTTTACTGCCAGTCACATGACAACAAAGCTGTTTTTAAAACAGTGTTGTGAGACTACTGATGTGCTTTTTAAACCTTAATTACACATAATAGGTACTCTGCAACTCATTGCTTCAATCTTCTTGAAGAAAATGCACAGCTCCTGAAGTTGTTGACTAAGTTAGTATTTGAAATAATTATGTGTTATTTTCAGTTCAGTGATGGATGATGTATTTTAAACACTCTTGAAGTTGATTTTTTAATGGGTAAATGTAATGATATAGCTTTCACATTATAAAGCTCTCCAAAACTCGCAATATGCATAAAGCAAAATTTTAAAGAGTGTAACCTATATTTTTAAAGACTTGGAAGAGAAACTTAAGTCAAATGAAAAGCAAAACATTTACTCAAGATTTTGGATAACTAAAAAAATTTGAAGTACAAATGGGTAAGACATTTGAACTGTTTTAAAGAATTAAATAAAAAAATATAATATTATTTATGTATATATTAAAATCATCATACAAATTGTAATTATTTAAGATGTAAAAATATAAAAGAAAGTATAATGAAGACATTAATATGTAGATATTATTTTAACTTTCATGAAAATATTGAAATAAAAACACTTTCATATCACATTAAAAGAAATATGTTATTGAAGGAAAAAGTAATGACTGCATAGAGTAAATTAGAATTTGTGTAGCAGGTAAATATTGAGAAATATTTATTTTTATTTAATTTACATAAAATACTAACCCTATGTACAAAATACAATCCTGATCATTCTGTATAATAATATCACAGAAAACTGGTTAAATAAAGCTTCCATTTCTAATAATATTAATATTACTATATAAAAAATTAAGCAAAGTATAATTTATATTAGAACACAAACATAAAGTTCCCTTTTCAAATTTTATAATCTAATGAACTGGCTAACATTGAAAACTTTTAAAAATTTTAAAGAATTTTCTAAAAATGTATGATAATAATGAGTAAAAGACAATTTTTAATATACCCATAAAGAAGAAGGTCATGGAAGAGGAATATTTCATAGCCTGTACTTTGAAACTAGTGTTATAAAGTAGGTTTACATTTAAGTCTTGGTAGTGTTACAACGTAGCATGTCTATTCATAAATCAAAATAAGCTAACTTTTTTGATCACTTTCATTTTTGCATCCAAAACAATAACTATATGGGTACTGAGGCAGAGAAGGACAATGGCAAAGATAAGAAAAAGAAAACCACAAAGGTTAAGAAGAAAGATATTGCTTAGGACATTGAATAAGACTAAGACAATATGGACCAGAAAACCCACTTATGTCATTAAGGATGGATATGATCAAATTTATAATTGCCTGACCAAATATGGGTAAGGTCAGTGGGCAGTGAAGGTGCTTGTTGTATAAACTAGAGTGGTTTGCAAAATGTGCGTGAGATAGTAGGGAACAACTTTCCCAACTGAGTGATAGCTGAGTACTGAAAACCGGGGAATTATATGGCTTTACTCACTGGGAATTACTCAGTGAGATCTGTGGTGGCACTGGTTTTATTTTCTCTTCTGTTAGGAATCCACATGCTAGCCACAACAGGCAGGATTCTGATTGCAGGTAACCTTTTATTACTAGCATTCTAAGTTGACTTGGTATCAAAGCTTATTCCTCTGGAACTGCCCATAGTTTTTATTCTGTTCCTAGGACTTTCGGTGAGTGGCATTGTTCCAGTGTTAGGTATTTAATAATGGGACAAGATTGGGACTGGGAAATCTTGTTGTGAAATATATTACTAGGTTTTATATCTTTGAAGACTTCTCTGTAGAATGTCATTTTGAGCTTAGGGCCGTTTTCTTCATTCCTAGTCAACATTTGCTTGAATGTTTAGAGAATAAGGAAAAGAATGACCTAAAACTATATGTCCCTTGTGTGTTTATCATGGACAGCTCTGATGAGCTGCTATCTGAGTACTGCAGACATGTATGTCTCTAAACATCTCTTGGGAAATGCTTGACCAGAGCAAGATCCTGAATGTTATCAACAAAACCAATTGTGAAGAAATGCCTTGAGCTCATCTCTTAGTTGTCACAAGAAAAAGAGAAGTAGAAGAAATTCTATAAGGCATTCTCTAAGACTTTAAAGGTTGAAATCCATGAAGACTCCCCTTAGTGAAAGCTCGTTGCTGAATTGCTCTGCTCACACATCTTCCTGTCAGATGATGTGTCTTTTATGAAGGAGACATGAAAGTACATCTACCATATCACTGGTCAGAGCAAAGAGCAGATGACTAAATGCTTTTGTGAATAATATGGAGAAGGTGGGCTTTGCAGTGGAAATAAGTGACTGACTTAGTCCATGTCTACTGCATACAGCAGCTCAACGACTTGGGAGGAAAGACTCTGGTCTCAGTGGTAAGGAGAACCTGGACCTACCAGAAGATAAGGGGGAAAAAGAAAATGGAAAAGAAGAAGTTGAGAATCTGCAATTCACCCTGCTGCATTGTGACAAACACTTAAGGCTGGACAACCAATGTGGGATGGATCATGAAGGTCCTGGTATTTCAAGACTACTCCACTATGGGCTACTAATTTCTAAAATGAACTTATACATCAGTCTTGTGCCACCTCATTGTGGAGACTTCTATAGCAGAAGGTTTAAGTGAGCAAAACTGACAAAGTTGTCAGTGACCTGGTGGTGCTGCTGTTTGAAACTGATCTGGTCTCTACTGGTTCCTCCTTTGAGAATGATCACAATTGTTCTAGGTAACTCTTTGGACATGCGTAATGCCATTTGGCTTGAATCGCATGTGGTTTTTTTTTTTTTTTTTTTTTTTTTCTGTTGTTTTTGTTTGTTGGTTTTCTGTCATCTATGACGGTAGGATGACAACAGAAGAGCCCAGTGCTGCTCTTCCTGATGAGACTTCCTGCAATTGAAGGTGATAAAGGTGCCAATTGCATTGACAAGTTATGTTATGGGAAGCCCATGTCCTCTAAAATTTAAAGTAGTAACTATATGGTTTCAGTAGCAACCCGGGCTGGCTCTGACCCAGCTGGCTCTCAGCTCATGTCTAGAGGATATTTTCTGTCCTGTCCTTTTACTGTAAGGCAGCAAAATTCCCTCTCACAGATTAGGAGGTTTGGAAACTGTGTTATTTGTTTTATTCTTATTTATTTTGTTCTGGAGTTAAAATTATGCAACTAAAAATGTAGTTTTATAAAGAGAAAACAGAATGGCAAGCTATCTTTAATCTTATTTTTAATTATTTTGTCATTTAGTTTATAATTATACTTCTTTCTTCCTCCCTCCAAACCCTTCTATACAGCTTTTATTGCTTTCTTTGAAATTTAATGCACTCTTTATAATAATTGTTATTACATGCATATGTGTACATACATACACATTCTTAAATATAACATGTTTTGTATGTATAATGTTACTTCTATATATGTTTTCATTGTGATCATTTGCTATTGGATAACCAATTGGCTTGATCTTCCCTGCTGAAGACTATCTTCTTAATATATTAGGCAATGAAAAACTGAGAAGAAGAAGAGAGAAAATACTTAGAAAGATAATGGAGAAATAACAAAAGTTGCTTATTGCATAAAAAAGACTTCACTTCTAAAAAATTAGATGTATGAGAGCTATTCAGTGATCAAATACTTGGAAGATGTAGACTGTATGCAACATGAATAAGAGATCAGAGATGAGTCCATGGAAGGGCAAGTGAGAAGAAAGCAGAGAGCAGCTGGCTCAGATGAAGTCAAGAGAACAGAAACCTTAGGAGAAACCAAGATTTCTAATATCCCAAACTTGGATCTGTAAAGAACTCTGTAGAGACAAATGAACAAAAGGACAGGACAGAAGAGATCCTCTAGACATGAGCTGAGAGCCTGTTGATTAGTGCATGCTATCTGGCATGATAGTGCTTCCAAACCAGTAGGGTAATGACACTCTGTTTCTTTGTGATCTCTTGAATAGGTAATAAACAGTGTGGAAGGCATTACTTGTAAATTGAAAACCACAAGAAGCATTATCAGTCTCAATAAAATCTGATCAAATTGCACAGTTCCATTTCTACCTAAAAAGTGTCATAATGTGTCAAAAGAGGTAATGAACTCATATGGTGATTTCTATGGGGAAATACATATATACAAAAGTTTGTGTATAAGAAAAGTCATGCAATATCTATAACATGAATGCAATAATTGGAATTATGTGTAGAAAGACTGAAATGTATCTCTATTTTTAAAGCCCCACTTTGTAATTCTTTGAGAAAATTATGTTTTAATTACAGGAAATGATTCATTATAACAAAGTGTTAAATAAAATTTTATTGCTAATTTCTTTTTAATTAACTTGCAGAAACAACCCTGTGTGTGAAGCATACTTCAGGCACTCATTAAAGCGTTAGTTTGGTAATGCTGTAGGCATTAGCCATAGAACATGCATCTATTAATGCTCTAAGAGTTAACCACACTAACAGAGCGTAGTATCCAACTGAAAAAAAAAATTTAACTCAGTATAAATGTCAATGTTATGAAAGATGCCTTGCAGCATTTAACATGTGAAATTTACTACTATATATTTTCATGGACTTATGTGGTTTCTTGTTGACTTACATGTAGCAATTGATCCTGTACTTTTTAAATTAAATTTAAAACCTCTCACATATATTTATGTAATCAACTTAGCTTGTTATCAGCGTCTTGCATTAGTGTTGCACACAAGTTACTTGCTGATATACCCGTATTTCATTAGCTAAAGTAAAAGAAAGTGTGGTGCTATCACTGTACTTGATTCCTTTTCTGTTCCAAACACTGATCCAATATACATTGCACTTAATTGTCATAATTTTTCAGGCTCTTCAAGGGTGAAAACTGCTCACACTACTCTTGTTAATGATGATTTGACAATATTGAGGGAAATTGATCTTGTCCATTGTAGATTCCTTTGTAGGAATAGAAACTTACGTAGTTCTCCCTCTCCCCATTAAAACATTTGTATAATCAGTTTTAGGAAGGAAACTACTGTGGAATGTCACTTTCACTAAATAATCAGGACTTCATAGTGGTGTGCATATGATTCACCATGACTATATTGCTGAAATTCTTTTGTGAGGATTTTTCAATACAGAATTACTCTTCCATCTGTGTCTTTCCACACAGTGCTGTTTGGAAGGAAGTGGTGATGGTCACCATACACTAAACTGCAGGTTCATGCTTATACTCATTAGCGTGGATTGTGTAGGAATTTATGTAAAGTTATTTTGCCTAGGATATTTTTCTGTTCTGCAGCAGCATTTATTAATATAATAATTCATCTATTTATGTAAATATGCAATCACACATCTGTTTTTACACTTTGGGTTACAACTTAATACAATACTGTATAGTTAGTCTTTGGCTCAAATCATTACAGTTTTAGCATTAGAGATTTGTTCAGTCACTCATTGTCCTTTTTGATGTAGCCCAGCATTGTTACCGAATGAAGATTTGTTGCTTTTTTTTTTTTTTTTTTTTTTTTTTGTCTCACTTTCTGGTATTATAAGATATCCTGGGCTCACATTATGTGTCCAGCCAGAGGCCTAGAATTCCCTTTGTTTCTAAGGAAGATTTGATTATTTAGGTGTAATTTTTGTTAAAAACAAAGGTTTTTTTCTAGGTATGTTTGTTGATATTTTGATGTTTTGTTTCAAAGCCATTCCAGATGACACATAACAAAAATATTTTGAGAAGTCAAAGTGTTTATATTAAATATAACTGTGTATGCAATTATTTGTACCTACATAATATTAAACATTAATTTCTAAGTATGTTCCTAATTCTAATACATCAGTCTTTGTAAACTATGCATCTTGCCAGTCCTTGCATTATCGTTCTAGTAATAAGAAATGGGCTCTTAGATTACGCATTAAATTATTTAATTCCAGTGAACATGTATATACGTGTCAGGATTACTAACACAAAGATGTGTGATTACATTAGATAATACACTTTGAATCTCAAGATCATGTCCAAGAATGCTCTACTCATCATACTGTCAGTAAATTTTTTTCATATGTTAAAATACAATTACAATTTCTGTCAAATTCTGCATACTTCTAAATAAGTAGAAATATCTGAAATTATTTTTTAATTTTTTAGTTAAAATGTATAACCTAAGTTGACATTTCAATAGGGCAAGTACCTAATGTATAAAATGGAACATAACACAGTATGTACTGCTGTCTTTTACAGACAAATTCTACTGAATATTTAGAAAACAAATGACATAAAAATATACTGTCTTCTAAAAGAATGCAACAAAGAAACTTCCCTAATTTGTTTTTATAAGGTCCAATTAATTTAAAATACCAGTTAATGAATGATTCTCCCTAGGGAGATGTGGACAAACATCTCTTCACACAAGAAAACCTACCACAAGAGATCCACGGAGCAAATCAACCCAAGCCTAAGCTAGCACACCAATTAATTGGTTGGAGTTTCTTGCTGGAGTATGAGGAATTATATACAGAACCATGGGTTACACAGAAGCACCTGCATCAAAAATTACCTTACCTCTGTCTGGTTGAGGAGTCCTCAAACTGTGCCTCGGAGGCTCCTGGCATAGCTTCCAGGCAATTATATCTACTATTCTCCAGAACAACACTTCACTTCTTAGATATTCTTGGTAAAGAACTTTATGAATCTTTTACTCTGAGATGGCCAAATTTATAAAAGTTGGAGTGATTTTAGTCTTCGCATCCCTAGCTCCTAGGAATTTTTTTTGTGATACCCTTTCTTAGGTAAACAGATGCATGTTTATAGCTCCTCAAGGAGAATCATTTAGTAATATGGCATTTTATAATATGTGGATCTTATAAAATAAATTAGGGATGTTTCCTATTTTTATTTCATAAGAAAACAATACACATTTTATTTAATTCTTTTGCTAAATATTGAGTGGAATTCACTTGTAAAAATGGCAGTATGTTTTGTATTCCATTTAGGACATTAGGCAGTTACCCTGTAGAATCTTCAGTTTAAATTATATATTTTGAGTGTTCTTAGATCTTATCCCTCCCTCCTCTTTCCAAGAGTAAAGTTTCAAATTGGATAATTTAGTTACAAAACTAACTCGTTAATTCTAAAGAGATTAACAATCTTAGAATAAAAACTAGACAAATACTACTCTTAGGTATAGATGTATACTCAATAAAAATATGAATGAATATTATTCAAGAATGTACATTAAGGCTTTTAAAGCACATAAAATAGGATTTATTCTAGTCTGTCATAATATTTGTAAATCAGTTATTATAATCTATATAAACATATTTAAAGTGGAAAACTGATGTGATATTATCAGTTGCTACAGGAAAGTAATTTGATAATATTCATCACTTAGTTATGATTAAAACATACAAAACAAGCAGAAGGAAGTTTCCTCAACTTGAGAAAAAAATATGAGGTATTTAGAATGGTATAAGTAATAGAGAAGACTATAAAAATCTATAGAAAACTAGCAGCAAGGCAACTGTTCTTGCTCACCAAGAAAAAGAAATAAAATGTGAATAAGATCTTTAAACTCATATTACTCCTAAAATGTTCACTTGCAAATAAATAGTTTAGAAAAATTAAAAACACTTAGATAAGCACAGTTATATTTACAACACACACACACACACACACACACACACACACACACACGCATGCGCGTGTGTGTGTGTGTGTGTGTGTGTGTGTGTGTGTGTGTATGAAATGGGGATGAAGCAAAAGCATATATCATTGGATACATACCTGGATGTCTAAAACTTAAAATTCGCAGAAAACTAAGTACAGATTAGGTTATGGAGCAATTGAGATATTCATATATTTTTGGTAGAAATATTAAATGTTCAGAAGTATCTTAAAATAGTTTTTCAATTTTCAATTAAAAATATCTTTGAACAGAATTGATGTAATATTAAGCCAACACTTAGACTCTAGTACAAACAACAGCAAAAAAACATATATCAAGTGTTATAGGCTTGCCCAGGAATCTGGATAAAATATAATTCAAAACAAATTTTAGAATTTGTGCACATAGCATGCTATTATTATGGGGATTGAAGGACTCCAGATGTGAGCAGATGTTTTCCACCATTATATTGAGCAAACCCAATAAATGCAAACCAATTCATGGTGTATGCATCTATTAAGAGGAATTTTTTAAGTAAGGGATCAATATAGGATATCTGATTTTTTTCCTTCCTAGTTCAGAGGTAAATGGTACTTTGTGACTTATGAAATATTGAGAAGTCATAATCATGTATCATCTCTCAAGTGTGATAGTGGGTCCTTGGTTAGGTATTCTTGTCAGAACACAGAATGGTACACTTTTTTTTTTTTTTTTTGGTTTTTTGAGACAGGGTTTCTCTGTATAGCCTTGGCTGTCCTGGCACTCACTCTGTAGACCAGGCTGGCCTCAAACTCAGAAATCCGCCTGCCTCTGCCTCCCAAGTGCTGGGATTAAAGGCGTGCGCCACCACCACCCGGCAGAATGGTACACTTTAATTGATTGTTTGTTCCATTCAATGCATAAAAAAAAATAGTTAATCAAAAACTATTACACAATTCACATCCAAGAGCCTCAACAAAACACACTACAAGAATAAGTTCTACGCATTTTTTGTTTTGTTTTTGTTTGTTTGTTTTTTGTTTTTTTTTTTGCCTTCCAGGAAGGCATTTGTTCTTCTGTAAAAGTGATTAGATATGAAAAATATTTTAGTGAGGTTGTTATTCCTCACACATCCTTCTGGTTCAAGTAGAAATTATGAATGAACTGATTCAAGGCAGAAACTTCCATCTATCAAATCTATTCCATACTACACAAGCATTACATATGTACAGACTATACCCTGTAATAACTCCAATGCTTATTCAACTAAAAAAATCCCAGTACTATTGGCTATTAATAACATGCAGACATGTTCCATGACATGCCAGCTGCTGATTTGAAACTGAGTAATTTCTGAGAGTGATAGGTAAAACTTACATAGTAAATATATTTTGTCTTTCACCTGATTATTATTATTGTTACTTGTTAATATTTATTATTATTATCTTCCAGCTTTGAAATGCTTCCTTCATTTGTCCTACTCTGAAATAAATGCCATGTTGTCATGCTGAGCATTTTCATTTGGTATTTTAGTTTCACATTCTAAAATTATGTACATAAGTATATATAAATGTATATATTTATAAAACAAATAAGGACAGAACTCATTTTTAAAATAACAACTAAAATATTAAAGAACAGTGCTGGCCTAGATGGATAAAGAAAATGTAAACATGACAATAATAATTTTCAAAGATGGAGGGAGTATTTCAGTGTCACATGTAAAAATACTGACAAATCTTTCAGTGAACACAGGCAGTTTGAGATTAACTGATGCAACTAACATTGAATAATAATATTGATGTTGGAAAGGGTGACAGTTGGAGTATTTGAAGAAGACATCAAAAAAATTGGTTGCTAGAAAGGTTCTAGGAAAATGGCTTGAGAGCAAGTTAAAATACAGTCTTGAGGAAAAGGTGGAGGTTTGATACTGATAATCAGGAGAATCAGAAGCATAGCATGCACTGCTGTGTGACATGAAAGCTGCTGGTCTGATACTGATTAACTTCTGAGAGAGATACATATAAATAAATACATTACATGATAAATATATTTTGTCTTTCACCTAATTATTCATTATTTATTTTATTATTATTATTATTATTATTATTATTAAGTGTATGTCAACTTCGAAAATTAAATTTTGCTAAGACTTCACTATTTCACTAATATTGTTGTAGAAACAAATAAAAAACATTAAGTAGCATAACTGTTTACCATCAAGTCCAATTAAGATATTTTAGAATGAATCTATGTATCCTTATGGTGTCTTCATAGGCAGAAACAAAAGGAAAAAAAATGAAGCATAAGAGAGCGTTGATAATTTTATGACAAATCCTTCTGGTACCATTTCTTTTTTTTCTAGTACCATTTATTTTAATGGAAAATGTAAGTTTCTTCTCTGTCTTTCGAAATCATGTCATTCACTATTGAAAATGTACTATTAACTAACCCAAAGAACAATAACTTTCTTAGTCTTGAAAATATTTGTTTCTTAGTAAGGCTAAATTTTATAAACACTAACTGTAAGAATAAAACTTTAAAGAGTATATGCAAATTGTACAAAGTTTTAGAAATATAAAAGGTGAATTGTCCTAGATTCAGTGGCATAAAAAGAAAAATCTACTTAAATTAATGTGCTACAAAAGCTAAAAATAGTTCAAGCAGACTAGATATCTCAAAGATAGGTTTCTTATAAACTACAAATCCTATCACACAGAACTTATAGTTTACAAAAAGAAAGCCATTATTTATTTCTGTTTGCTGACCTACAGGGAACTACACAGGTTTCTCTTCCAGGAGGGGAAGGATTTATTGTTACTCACCTTGAGTGTCACAAGATAAAGTGTTCTATTAGGCTACATGTACACTACTCTGCCACTTTTCTTTTTATTAAAGACCACTCTGACATCCTCAGGGTTTGCTGGGATTGAAGATGTGAGAACAATTTTGCCTGTACCATTTTTTGTAGAGAGCAGAGACAATTGGGCACTAAAATCTACCTGTTATACTCCCAGGATTTTCATGGCATACAGAGAAGCCTGGGTACTGCTTTCTGAATTTAAATAGTAAAATCTTCGTATTTATTACATACCAGTTTTAATACATACAGTAAAAATTAATAGCACTATTAACCCACAGAGATTATTTTAAATGATATATTTTGTTTTTCACATACATCACTGAACCTCATTATCTGTAATAAATGCTTGTTGTGTATCAATTGTGCACACTGATGTAGAATGCATATTAGAAGAAAGTTACAGATGGATATAGGCCAGGTTAAACAAATGTGCTTTTGTAGCATCACTGTGAAGCTATCAGACAGGTATATATTAAAGCAACACATCTCAACAATGTGTAATTGTGAGAAATGCAGAAATACTAAAGTTTTGAATATACTTTCGGGGTAAGGGAAATAAAATGTAAAAGAATTTCCTGCTTAAAGTGAATTATGTTTATATGTAAAATCACCAGTCAAAAGCAATCTCCTGGTACTAGTACAGCAATCTCTTCCTGTCATCAATGATAAGCTAAAATTTAAGTGTAGAGGATATAGAGGCTTTAGAAATACCTAGCTGCTCCACCGTCCATCTTCATCCTCAAATGAGATCCCAGATAACTTTCTGAAATTCCTCCCCAGGCTAGACCCAAGAGCAGTACAAGCTGGAGGTACCTCTATTCTAGCTAGTTATGCCCCAGGAAAAAAGGACATTAAAAAAAAAAAAAGCACATATTTGAGAGCAACTAGGTTTTTTTCATTTCCTGCTACAATCTTTTCTTTGATACACTATAGTCCTCTGCCATCACCCTAGAGCACGAATTTTCCTGGTTACTTAATATGTACTTTCTTCACTACTTCTTTGGAGGTACAGGAGAATAAAAATGGTGCTATAAATGGATGTGACTGCTTTAATGACCAGATTGTATCAAGCATGTAAGAAGCTAAGGCAACATCCAGGTGTGGTGGATATGCCTTTATTCCAAGCTCTCAATCAACAAATTGTCATGAGCTGAGCTATATAGAAGGCTACAAACCAATTTAACTACTGTTAGAGACTATATCTCAGGAAACAGAAAGCAAACAAATGCAAACCCATGCAGGTCACACTTCACTGCTTAAAAACAAGCTCAATTCCTGCACCTAAGGTACCTTTCAGAAAGGGACAAAGGGGTCTGAAAGTATAAGAGCCACAAAAATGGGATGATTTGTTGTGTGATTGTGTCTTTTAGATATGTCAGAAGTATGGTTACTTGAACAAAGACTACACACACACACACACACACACACACACACACACACACACACACATGCTAACATGGATGAGACTCAGGAGGCCTCCACCCTATACAAATATCTACAGATAACTAAGGAATGCAGAGGGCTGGATAATTAGTCTTCCAAAGGAAAGAACACACCAATTGGTTATCCAATAGCAAAAGGTCAACTTTGAAAATATATATATGATAAACATTATACTAACTGAGCAGGTTGTATTTATATGTTTAGTGTTTATATATATACATACATATATATATATATATATATATATGTGTGTGTGTGTGTGTGTGTGTAATTATGTGTATATAAATGCACACACACATGTCACAGCAGTTACAGGAAATAGAGAAAGAGGTGAAAGTGGACATAGGCTTTCAGGCCTAAACAAGAAGATAACCGAAATTGATATCCTAAGAATGTAAAATTAGATTTTTTCTGTCTAGTCTCACTGAGAATATTAACAATACTTCAAGATAGACCCCATATTAAGCAGCACAATGGTATTCTTATAGACATTTTGTTACATTTTGAGTTCTTTGGATAGTTGTAGTTGTTTGATTATATGGTTTTTTTTTTCCTTTTGTTATATATTTGGTTGTCTGCTTTAGTAGGCTTTCTTTTGGTAGATTTTTGTATATGTCTTTTGTTTCTTTGTTTAAAAAGAAGACAGCATGGAGTTCTGCAGGTGATTTTGTACATGATGTTTGAGAGGAGTTGGAGGAGGAAAAATGAGTGACCAGAACGTATTGCATGTAAAACATAACAAAACAAAACCAAAGTAAAAACAAAACTGTCCTTTGAATTTTACCCCTGTCTTCACCATACATCACATTTCCTCCAAACATAACTGCTGTATACGTAATATAATCATAGAGACAAATGGCATTTTATCTCACTGTAGTTCACACAGAAACTTTATAGAAAACATGTAAAATGTTCTTTCAGCCATTATCTATTTATCGTTTACTTTTATGTAAGTCATGGTATCTTCAACTCTTAAAAAAAGTCAACGTGTTTTTCAAACATTTTATCAAAATCTTCATAAAAATATTTCCCCCCAAATAGGACCCAATGCTACCTAATAACTTTTTCTGTATAAGCTCATTTCCGTAGTTCTGAAGACTAGAAGCAAATTTTGTTGAAACCTGGTCATATCCATAAATAATTCTTTGCTTGTGTAATGGACAAGGAACACAATGGTAACAGAATGCATTATTTGAAAGCATATTGTGAATGCAACAGCGATTTAATGTAAATGCATGACACAGTGGAAGAAACACTATTTTCTTTTTTCTTTTTTTTGGAAATTTTAATGCTTGCAAATTTTTCTGTTTACATACCATGAAATCATCTTTTTCATTAATTTTTGTCATATGCGTATATATACACATACATACACACATATATATACATATACACATGTACATATACATAATATACATATACATTATATACATATATACATACATGTCATATACATATACATGTACAATACATATACATATTAAATATAATCAACTGTCAATATAATGTTTCTCAGATGGATGTTTTCAGGGTTGATCTTTTGGTATTGTATTATTAATTGGTGTTCTCGTCTCTGGAAAAAATAATTTCCCCAACTCTCAGGATTTTTTAGTTGTTTGTAGATTATTTTGTAGAGTTTAGGCCTCAGAGACTGTTTCCTGTCCACTTTGATATGATCATTGGTGCCACCTTTGTTCATTTTACATTTGGCTAGTTATGTTGCTAAGGCTTAGTTAGTGTACATTTTGTATTGCTATTAGACACAATCTCACAGCAAACTTTCTGATCCTTTGGTTCTTACTCTTTCTACCTCGGGGAACATTGCAAAAGATAGCCATCAGAGATATATTAGAATCCTTAAAACCAAACTAAGCATAAACATCCAGTTATTATTGATTATTTGGTTTCCAAATGAATATTTCAAATCGATTAAACTGTTGGAATAACTGAAAGACAAAAATAATTATGAATTATGAATGTTCAAGTAAGACACATACTCTAGAAATTTTGTGACATATCTTTAATGAGAATTTGGTTTTGTTTCATGCCAACAGTTTTTAATAAATAATTTTCCAAAAATGGTTTGAGACAAAAATGATTTCAGATAATATATACATTTCAAATTCTGAAAAAAATTAAAAATCCACTAAAATGGAGATTGATCTTTAAAAGATCAATTTTGTAGATAACAGCAAAATATTTAAAATTTAATAAACATAAGTTTGTAGAAAAATTAATAGAAAGAACAATAGGTCCTAGAAAATAAATATAGCACAAAGAGAGATTGTTTATTCTTGCAATTCAATTATTAGATTAAACAGAATAAAGATGTACAAAATACATGTTAAAACTACTCATCAAGGACAGGCAGTGGTGGCACATGCCTTTAATCCCAGCACTTGGGAGGCAGAGGCAGGCGGATTTCTGAGTCTGAGGCCAGCCTGGTCTACAGAGTGAGTTCCAGGACAGCCAAGGCTATATAGAGAAACCCTGTCTCGAAAAACAAAAACAAAACAAAACAAAACAAAACAAAAAAAGCAAAAAAACAACAACAAAAACAAAACAAAACAACAACAACAACAACAAAAAACCCAAAAAAACTACTCATCATTTAAGAGAACATCTTTAAATAATACTCAAATCATAAGATGGGAGGGAAGATGTTACATAAAAATATTATGTAACTGAGTATCAGAAACTGAAGAATCATTTGTCTAGATGCATCTATAAATAAATTTATGAAGCCCATTCCAGTTCAATGATTAATCTTCCACAGTCTAAAGAACAAATGTGTCTTCATATTTTGGCCTTTAGTCAATACAGTTTTTCTTGATTTCCAAAATGCATTTACTAATATTTAGATTACTGTTTTACAATAATTTATTATACTTCCTTTTTTCATGTGGTTCACGTTGTAATCGACAAAATCAGAAATTTTGTGAGTAAAATTATAAAATTATAGCCAGTGAATACATGCAATTAGTCAACAAAACAACATTCCATCCACTTAGCTTTTCAAGGGTTTGTGCACATTGTTGACAAACTGACATCCACAGTACCAGAGTAAAGAGGAGACAGAAGAGGGTGAATGGCTGTCTCAGGGTTCTCACAGACCTCTAGCTGACAATAAGCATGATGAACATGATGGCTTGCGTAGCAAAGAATTTTCAAAAACATTTCGAGTTGTTCACACTCATATTATCCAGTTGATTAAGGCAATTTGCATAATTTAGAGTTAATTTCTTCTAAAAGTCATGATAAAGTGTTCTGATTGCAGTGTGCCAAGCTCTTCAAATGTGCAAGTTTTTAAAGCATGCTTGCAAATGAGCACACACAAATTAGGTGATCTCTATCCCTTCAGTCGTTTACAATCTTACATATTTTTTCATCTCATCTTTCTCTGCTTGTGAGTTTAAAAGAAACAAGCTCCTGCAACAAAGTTATGGTTTAAATAATTGTTTGAATTTTTTTTCATTTTGTTGTTTGTATGTTAGACTTGAACATACACTCAAAGATATCTGCTTTCTATTAATAATGGTTTTGTGTTTTCTCCTCTGAAATATGGGTTAGTAGCTATATTTAAAACAATTCAATATGATAAAGTTATGGTTACTTCTTTGATTAGTTATGGTAAATAAAGGCAACTGCATTGGAGTGTTTCATTATTTATGTCTTAGGTGTTTTATGGAAAGACACATAAACCAAATTATTTTATTATAAAATTAGTATTTTGATTACCGTAAATATCAGTGGGATACTGAATGGCATGTGGTTTAGTGTAGAAATGAGTACTTACTAGTTTTAATTTCAGATAAAAAAATAAAATTAATCTATTTTAAAATAAATATATACTTAATCTTGCCATAGCCTCCTTTATCATTCATATTGTTCAATGGGATTTTTTTTCAGGGAATGCTTTAGTCATTGACTTACATTAAATTAGGCAACTATAACAACCTCAACAATAATTAACAGAGGTGACTCTCATGTATGGTAAATGTGTCATTATTCTGTATCTACAGAATAATCCTGTGCAGTATATCTTCATGTAACCAAGCTTTCTGAAGTGTTACGAGTCAAGTAACTCTTCACAAACATTGAACTGAGAGTTAAACTCAGAGTCTTTGGTTAGGAAATAAGAACTTTAGATATGTACACTGAAGCCTAGTGAACTTCTACTGAATAGAATAAAATTCTTACGGTTATTCTGTTTGTGCTTAGTAACTTCCAACATGGAACAGGGACATGAAACTAATAAGCAACAAAGCTATAATGTTAAATGGAATTTATAATGGGGTAATAAATTATGAGACTATTTATTATATTTAAATTAAAATGCTTTTTATTCTTTTTATATCCCAGCCTCAGTTTCTCTCCTCTCTTTTTCTCTCAGGTGCTTTCTGCTCTATCTCTTCTTTCACACCCCCAACCAGTCTTTCTCCATTTTAAAATAAAACTCATATATTTATTATATTATATAACAGAAATATAAATTAAATGATTATCATCACAAATCAAAACAAAGAAGTAATGAATTTATTTATAATTTATTATATGACATAATAAATCTGAGTAAAGTTTTCTTTTGCTTTCATTTTGATTTGGTTTCACTGCTGCTATGATGTAGTTTATTCAAAAAATGAATGAATTCTCTGAGAATTTTATAGAACCTATTTCAATCTTATTCCATCTCAATTTTTCTTCTTAGTTTCTCTCATATCCACTATAATTCTTACCCCACTCAATGTGGGTTGAACCATGAGTATTCTGAGTGTTCATTTTTTAATACAATCAACTCTAACCTAATCTAAATGTGGTTCTAAATACTGAAATATGGTAGACAAAAGACCAGGATCTACACCTGTAAAGAACATTTATTCTCCCTCTCTCAGAAGAGAACAACTCTCCATAGCTCCTAGGTTAGGAGTGGAAATCTTTTATTCATAGGTATCACAATTAGAGCTTCTATATTCTCACTTGTACCAGTATTTGTGGACAACTCTACCACCCCATTCAATGAAAAGATATCTCACATGTTTCTCTATTATCTTGCCTAGCAAGTACTTTTGACCCTAATTCTTTATTCTCTGTAAATTGACAGATCTAACCCGGTTTCAACCACTAGAAGCTCAGATTAGTCTGACTTCTGCCATGTTATAGTGAAGCTCTAGGCTCCTACCAAGTTCCAATCCACCTTCAAACACCCAAATGTATCTGAGACTGCCAACAATACCCTTCTAGGTACACAGATTTCCCATGACCTCCTACACTGTCTAGCCTAGTGGGTACCTCTGAATTTCCCATGTGCATCTTTTCTGTAGTCTTCTAGATTTTTAGATATTTCATAACCAGTACAACAGAGTAGTCTAGCATTCCTGCCTTCATTGAAAAGGAGCTTTATTTTGTTCTCACTTCTATGAAGAATTGATGCATCCACACTCTGGTCTTCCTTCTTCTTAAGCTTCATACAGTTTGTGGGTTGAGTCATGAGTATTCTGAGAATTAGGGCTAGCATCCACTTACCAGTATCTACATACCTTATGTGTTCTTTTGTGTCTGGGTTATCTCCCTCAGGATAATGTTTTTGACTTCCATCCATTTGCCTGGAAAAATTGTGAAATTCTCATTTTTAGAGCTGAGTAGTATTACATTCTGTAAATGTACCACATTTTCTGTATCCGTTCTTCAGTTGAGTGGACATCTGGGTTGGTTTCAGCTTCTGGATAGTTTAAATAAGGTTGCTAAAACATAGAGGGCTATGTGTTATTGTTATATGTTGGAGCATCTTTTGGGTATATGCCCAATAGTGGTACAGGTGGTTCTTCAGGTATAACTGTTTCTAGGTTTCTGAGAAACTGCCAGATTGTTTTACAGAGTGGTTTTAACAGCTTGCAGTCCCACCAGAAATGGAGGAGTATTCTTTCTCTACATCCTCCCATCATCTGCCCTCACCTAAGTTTTTGATCTAGTGTGAGGTAGAAACTCAGAGTTATTTTGATTTGCATTTCCCTGATGACAAAGAATGTTGAACATTTCTTTAGCTGTTTCTCCAACATTTGAGACTTCTCAGTTGAGAATTCTTTGTTTAGCTTTGTAACCCATTTTTAATTGGGTTATTTGATTCTGTGGAGTCTAACTTATTGAGTTCATTGTATATTTTGGATGTTGGTCCTCTATTGGATGTAGGATTGGTGAAGATATTGTTTCCAGTCTGTTTTGCCACTAAGAGTGTTCTTTGCTTTATAGAAGCTTTTCAATTTTAGGAGGTCCCATTTGTCAATTGCTGAACTTAGAATCTGAGCCATACACTGTATGTGCTCTGTTTAGAAAACTTACCCCTGTGCCAATGTGTTTGAGGCTATTTCCCATTTTCTTCTGTTACATTCTGCTTATCTGGTTTATGTAGAGGTCCTTGATCCACTTGGATTAGAGATTTGTACAAGAAGATAAGAATGGATCAATTTTCATTCTTCTAGGTGCCTACTACCAGTTGAACCAGCATCATTTGTTGAAAATGCTCTTTTTAAACACTGGATATTTTAGGCTTCTTTGTCAAAGGTCAAGTGACCATAGGTGCATGTGTTTATTTCTGAGTACTCAATTCTATTCAATTGATCTACCTGCCTGTCTCTGTACCAATAACATATGTTTTTTATCTCCATAGTGAGAGACTTGGGAGCTAGAGAGAAGAGAGAAAGAAAATGGGATATTGGAAGGAACAGTAGGGAAGTCCAGAAGGTCAGGAAGTTGAATAGAAATATGTAGCATTGGGGGATGTGGAACTAAAGATAGCCACTAGAAAGTCGCGGATGCCAGGGAAGCTAGAGCTTCCCAGGATCCAATGGGGATGATATTAGCCATAATGCCCAACAAAGGTGAGATAGAACCTGTAGAGATCCAGTAGATAAGCATGGCCCCATTTAAGGGGTGTGTCCACCCACCCATCTCAGAATTTTTAAACTAGAATTGTTCCTGTCCAGAGGAATGACAGAGACAAACAGTGAAACACAGACTGAAGGAAAGGCCATAACGAGACCACTCCACCTAGAGATCCATTCCATCAGCAAGCACCAAACCATGACACTATTGCTAGTGCCAAGAAGTGCTTGTGATAGGGCTGTCCTCTGAGAGGTTCTGCCAGCATCTGACTAATACGAATGTAGATATTCAGCCAACCATCAGACTGTGCCTGAGGATCACAATGGATATAGCTACATGAAGGACTGAAGGAGCTGAAAAGAATTGTAACCCTATAGGAAGAGCAACAATATCAAATATCTAGACCACCCTGAGCTCTCAGGGGCTAAACCACCAACCAAAGAGAATACACGGAAAGATCCATGAACCATGGAGAATATATATATATATATATATATATATATATATATATATATATATATA
>JANHMN010000001.1:134163705-134207408 GCA_030674055.1 Rhabdomys pumilio | reverse complement strand
TATATATATATATATATATATATATATATATATATATATATATATATGGCAAGGATGACCTTATTTGGCATCAATGAGATGGGAGGTTATTGGTGCTGTGGAGGCTTGATACCCCAATGTAAAGGGATGCTAGAGAGGTGAGACAGGAGTGGGTGAGTGGGTGGAGGAGGACACTCAGAAGCAAAATAGATGGGAAATGAGATGCGGGTTTTGTGAAGGGGAAACTGGAAAGGTGGATATAATTTGAAACATAAACTAATAAAATAATTAATAAAGAGAACAAAAAGAAAGAAATGGGGCTCCAGCTTGGCCATGATATATATATCCCAGACCTCAGGACTATCCACATTATATTCAACCTTCCTATACAGACAGATCTACCACTGTACTACAGGCTTGAAACATGAAGCTCATTCTTTATACCAGCCAGGAACCTGTCAACCTGAGTTCATTCTACTAAGAAATTTCCAGAAACTAGACTTAAGCTTTCACTAAACCTTCTCTTCTTTCCCTATCTGCTTTGTTCAGAACTGTCAAAGGGAGTCCACATGCCCAGATCCCTCTGGAAGAATACCAACAATATAAAAGCTCAAGCCACTATCTTCCCTTTAAAACCTGACATTCCTGAAGAAATAGTTGTCAGTGAGAATTAGACAAACTCCAGGAAATCTATTTTACAGAAAAATCATAAAAATAATCAATGAATCAGAAAAATGAAGGAACAAATGACTCAGAAAAATCTATAAGAAAGAACTAAAGGATGATAGTTGGCTAAATAATGCCCAGGAAAACACAAACATGAGACTGATGAAAAAGACAAAGACAATCTAGAACTTGAGAACAAATTTCAATCAGGAATCAAGGTCTCAAGAACAAATTAAGATGAGAATGAAAAGCTCAACAGATCAACAAAAGACTCAAAAGAAATCCTTATAAGTATAATTAGTCAAATCAAAGACAGAGTTTCAAGTTTCAAAGATAAAAGAGGTGCTACAATAGAATTCTACTGAAGACTGAAAGATAAATCCACATACCATTTTTAAAAATAAAGAAAATAAAGAATACAGAAAAAATATTGGAAAAATAAATGATGCTGGTCAAACAGGATGGCTGCATTTGGAAGAATCCAAATAGATCACAACTCAGCCTGTAGAAAACTTGAAATGTTTCAAAGTCCTCAGCATAGTACCAGATACACAGAGCCTGATAGAGGAGAAAGTGGGTAATAGCCTTGAACTCATTTACACAGGGAAGGCTTTCTGAACAGAATACCAAAAACACAGATACTAAAAAAAAATAAAAAAAATTAATACCTGAGACGACATGAAACTAAACTGCATAGCAGAGAATATTGTCATGTGGTAGACTATAGTATAGGAACAGATTCTTACCAACTATACAAAAAAATAGAGTGATAATATCCCAAATACACGAAGAACTCAAAAACTAGATTTCATGGGAAAAAAAAAAAAAACCTCAAAATGCGTACAGTTCATAGGGTAAACTCAAATGACTGAGAAACAGTTAAAGAAATGTTCATCATCCTTAGCAATTAGATAAATGATAGTCACAATTACTTTTATATTTCATTTTACATTTGCTAAAATAGCTAAGATAAAATAACTTTAAAAAGAGTGTCAGCTTATTCTGACAAGGATATGGAGCAGAGGAAGTGTTCTGGCATTACTAATAGGATAGCAAACATGTTGAGCCACTATGTAAATCAGTAGCTCTTCCTCATGGGGTGAAATTTTATATATATATATATATATATATATATATATATATATATATATATATTGATCTACTTATACCTGTCTTAGGCATACACCCAAAAGTTACCTCATCCTACTACAGAGATTCTTACTCAACTATGTTCATTTCTGTTCTATCTATAATAACAAAAACCATGGAGATAACTTAGATGTCAATAATCAGAAGAGTGGATAAATAGAATGTAGTTAGTTTACACAGAAAATTTTTCTCAACTCTTAAAAAATGAAACAATAAAATTCACACCTAAAGGCATAGAACCAAAAATAAGACCACCCCAATTGTGGCATGTTATACCCAGAAACATAAATATGTTATATATTCATTTATATGTGGATATTAGCTATTATGTTAATGATAACCAAACTACAATCCACTGAACTTCAGAGGGTGGTATACAGTACAAGGCTAGTGGATACATGTACCTTTTGTTAGAAAGGGGAAAGAGAACATATAGTTATGGAAGACTGGTAAGAGAAATCTGAGGATCAAGTAGGAACATGAGGGGGAATGAAAGAGAGACTATGAAGACAGGTCAAATGATGGGCAATGTAAAGGTATGGAAATCTAACACAGTAAAAGCTTCCTAAATTAAATAAATATATCACAGCTATCTAAATAAAATACTCAACTGAATGCTGGGTAGGGAAGAAAGCAGAAACCTAAATGACAATCTCTTGTCATTGGATGAATTACCAGTGCAGAGATTGGGTTGTTTCTGTCCAAAGGAATCCTATGAAAATGATCTAACAACCTAAAAATCTTTTCAGAAATTGGTATCAATGCCATAACGTCTGTGCAACTCATTGAATATGAAGAAATTGAGCTGGCGCATAAATAAAGCCACCACCCTTATGTCCTAGCATTGTTCGTACATGAAGATACTCAGCATGCCACCGAAAGAGAAATGTAAACAGCAGAGCAGCCACAAAACTTCTGGTCCACAATGTTGTTCTACCTGGAAGGTGTGCGAGGCCAATGGTAGCACAAAGCTGTGGTAGGAACCAAATATTTGATTAGATTCAAGCCTACTCCACAAGACAAAACCCAATGCAACATTGCTTGGGTGATCAAGATCCTGAGAACAGAAGAGTAAGAACAAATTTTACTACTCTAAGAAAAACAAACAAACAAACAAAAAATCAAATCAGACCACAGGAAATAAAATGATTTTTTAAAATAAATTATGTTATTTATTTACATTCCAAAAATTGCCCCTCTTGATTCCTCCTCCTAAGTTCTTTTTTCTATTTCCCCACCTCTGAGTGGATGCTCCCTCACCTGCTGACCCATCTCTCCTCATCACAGCAATATTTTTCTTCCATGGGACACCAGGTTTCTTAAGGATTAAGCACATCCTATCCCACTGAGGCCATACAAGACAGTTTTCTGGTACACATATGCCCAGGCCACAAATCAGCCCATATACGCTCCTTGGATTTTGGCTTAGTCTCTGGGAACTCTGAAGGGTCTTGGTTAGTTGACATTGTTGTTCTTCTTATGAGTTTTCAATCCCCTTCAGCTTCTTTGAATTCTATCCATAACTCTTCCATAAGGATCACAGTGCTTAGTCCAATGGTTGGCTGAGTGTGTCTGCATTTTTGTCTCAGTCAGTGGCCGATAGAGCTTCTCAGAAGATAGCCATGCCAGGCACCTGTCTGCATGCAAAATATGGCCTCAGTTATAGTGGCAGGATTTGGTGTGCATGCATTATACAGATTCCTATTTGGGTCTGTCACTCTGTGGCCTTTCTTTCAGTCTTACAGTATGTGTCCTTTAGTTGAGGGCTTTTAGCTATTACAAATAAGGCTGCTATGAACACAGTAGATCACAAGTTCTTGTGGTATGGTGGAACATCTTTTGGGTATATTCCCAGAAGTGGTATAGCTGAGTCTTAAGTAGAATTATTTCCAGTTTTCTAAGGAATCACCAAATTGATTGCAAGAATGTTTGTACCAGTTTGCAATCCCACCAGCAATGGAGGAGTGTTCCTTTTCCTCCACATCCTCATCAGCATGTACTGTCACTTGAGTTTTTTATCTTAACCATTCTGATTGGTGTAAGGTGGAATCTTAGGGTTGTTTTGTTTTTCATTTCTCTGATGATTCAGGGTTTTGGACATTTCTTTAAGTGTTTCTTATCCATTCGAGATTCCTGAGTTGAGAAATCTCTGTTTAGTTCTGTACCCACCTTTTAATAGTATTATTGGGTTCTCTGGAGTCTAACTTCTAAACTAACTATCTAACTTGTATATTTTGGATGTTAGCACTCTAATGGATATAGGGTTGAAAAAGATCTTTTTCCAATCTGTGGGTTGCTGTTTTGTCCTATTGACAGTGTCCTTTGCCTTACAGAACCTCATCAGTTTTATGAGGGCCCATTGGTCAATTGTTGATTTTAAAGCATGAGCCATTGGTGGTTTGTCCAGAAAATTTTCCTCTGTACCAATTTGTTCAATGTTCTTTCCCATTTTCTCTTCTACTACATTCATCATATCTGGTTTTATGTAGAGGTCCTTGATCTATTTGAATTTGAGCTTTGTTAAGAAAAGAATGGGTCAATTCGCATTCTTCTACAAGCTGACCTCCAGTTGAACAAGTATCATTTGTTGAAAATGCTGTCTTTTTCCACTGGATGATTTTGGCTTCTTTTTCAAAGATCAAGTGATCATATGTGTGCAAATTTATTTCTTGGTCTTTAATTCTATTCCATTGATCTACTTGCTTGTCTCTGTATAAATATCATGTGTTTTTTTTGTTTGTTTGTTTTTTATTACTACTACTCTGTATTGCACAGTTTGAGGTCAGGGATGCTGACTTTCCTAGATAGTATTTTATTGTTGAGAATTGTTTTTACTATCCTCGGTCTTTCGTTTTTCCTTGTGAAGCTGAGAATTGCTTTTTCCATGTCTTTGATGAATTGTGTTGAAATTTTGATGAGAGTTGCATTGAATCTGTAATTTGCTTTTGGTAGGTTGAACATTTTTTCCTACAATAATCCTACCAGTACACGAGCATGGGATATCTTTCTATTTTTCAAGGTGTTCTTCACTTTTTTTTCTTCAAACTAAATGGAGTGAAACTTGAAGCAATCCCACTAAAATTAGGGACGAGATAAGGCTACCCACTCTTTCACTGCTCAATAGAGTACTCAAAGTCCTAGCAAATGCCAGAACAACAAAAGGAGATTAAGTGGATACAAATTGCCAAGGAAGAAGTCAAAGTATCACTATTTGGGGATGATATGATAGTATATATAAGCTACTAAAAAGAAAATCTACCCGAGAACTTATACAGCTGATAAACATCTTCAGCAAATTGGCCTGATATAAAGTTAACTCAAATAAATCATTAACCTTCTTATATACAAATGATAAATCAGCTGAGAATGAAAATGGCAAAACAACACCCTTCACATTTGTCACAAATAATGTAAAATATCATGGTGTAAGTCTAACCAAACAAGTGAAAGATCTGTATGACAAGAATTTCAAGTCTTTGAAGAAAGAAATAAAATGATTTTAAATCACATTTATTTACTGTAATAAATTGGTGCCAGGCTCAGCCAGCATCAGAGATGCTTCCTCCTGTAGCAGATGAGAACAAATGCAAATACCTAAATCAATTATTATGCAAATAATGTAGCACTCAATCCTGATTAGTCTGCTCATAGATCAGACTAGGAAAAGAAGGCAAAAAGAGTCTATGAGCACAGGAAATGAAGTACATGAGGAAAACAAAACCATTCAGTCAACATGATCAAAGCTCATATGAACTAAATACTAAAGCAGCAAGTATTTACAAGGCCTAGAGTGGTCTGCAGCAGGTCCTCTTCCTATATAGCATGTTTTACAGTTTCATGTTTTAAAGGGATTCCTGATTGTGGGACAAGTGGTCTTTCATACTCATGGGTTACCCTGTGTTCTTTTTATTTTGTTTGTTTTGCCTGATTCTGATGTGCTAGGTTTTATCTTGTTTTATTTTATTGTTATTATTGATTAGAAGTCTATTTGTTGACTAAGGAGAAACAGAACGAAAGTGCATCTAGATGATAGGAGGGGAGTTGAGAATGTACTGGGAGAAGTAGGGAGAGGAAAAATCATAATCAGAATTTATTATTATATGAGAATAAAATCTATTTTCAGAAAAGAAAATTATAGAATCTAGACTAAATTTGCAAGTATCATTAAAAAGTGAATTAAAAGGTCAGAAAATAAATAAACAGGATATGTGTGACACTAGGAAAAACAAATGTTTTCCATTTAGCATAATCATAAGCAGAAACAACAACAAAATAAACAAACCATTGAATTGTAGAAATAAATGAGAGAATCACCCAAAGTGAATACATATAATAGATCTTCAATAAAATCATAGAAGAAATCTTTCTCAAAGAAGGACATACCTGTAAAAATTCAAGAAGTAACCCGAACATGAAAATAGAAAAGAACCAAGAGAAAACATTCAGGGAGATTTCACATGCTCATGGATTGGGAGGACTAACATAGTAAAAATGATCATCCTACCAAAAGCAATTTACAGTTTCAGCATCATCCCCATCAAATTCCAACACGATTCACCACAGATATGAAAAGAGTCGTTCTCAATTTTATATGGAAAAACAAATATCCAGGATAACAAAAGTAATTAACAATAAAAGAACTTCCAGGGGAATCAGGATATCTGACCTCAAGGTGCACTACAGAGTAAGGTGATAAAAATTGCATGGTGTTGGTTCAGAGACAGGTTAATCAATGAAATAGAATTGAAGACCCATAAATAAACCAACACTCTTATATACACTTGATCTTTGACAAAGAAGCCAAAAAAAAAATAAAAGATACAATGAAATAAAATAAAGCATCTTCAATAAACTGTGCTGTTCTAACTGGCAGTTAATATGTAGAAAAACTAAAATAGGTCTGTATTTGTAACCTGGCACAAAGCCCAAGTCCAAATGGATCAAGGACCTCAAAAAACAAACAAACAAACAAGCAAGCAAAAACAAACAAACAAAAACCAGATACACTGAATCTAATAGAAGAGAAAGTGGGACAGAGCCTCCAACTCATTGGCCTGGGTTGGTGGTGGTGTTTCCTAAACGGAACACCAATGGCTCAGGCTCTTAGATCAAGAATTAACAAATGGGACTGTATGAAACTGAAAAGCTCCTGTAAGGCAAAGGAAGTAGTCAATAAAACAAATTGTCAACCTACAGATTAGAAAAAAATCTTGACTAAGCCCACATCTGATAGAAGGCTAATATCCAAAATATATAAAGAATTCAAGAATTCAGAAAAGGGCGCTAGAGAGTGGGTGGGTGGATGGGTTAGTATCCTCTTAGAGGCAAAGGGGAGAGGAGGTGAGTTGGAGGGTTTTTGGAAGGAAGACTGGGAAGAGGGACAACATTTGAAATGTAAATAAATAAAATAATTAATAAAAAAAAGTAAAAAAAAAAAAAAAAAAGAATTCAAGAAACTAACATTCAAAAAAGCCAAACAACTCAATCAAAAAACAGGGTATAGTGCTAAACAGAACTCACAACAGAGGATTTTCAAATGGCCGAGAAACACTTAAAGAAATGTTCAGTCTTCAGTGATCAGGGAAACGCAAATCAAAACAACCCTGAGATTCCACCTTACACCAATCAGAATTGCTAAGATCAAAAGTTCCAGTGGCAGCAGATGCTGAGAAGAATGAGGGGAAAGAGGAACAATTTTTCATTGCTGGTGGGACTGCAAACTGGTCCAACCACTCTGGAAATCAATCAGGAGGTTCCTCAGAAAATTCAGAATAGATTTATCTGAATATCTAGCTATACCACTCTGGCCATACCCAAAAGATGCCCCAGAATACCACAGGGGTCCATGCTCCGCTATGTTTATAGTGGCCTTTTCTGTGATAACCAGAAGCTGTAAACAACTCTTATGTCCCACACAGAAAAATGTTCAGAGAAAATGGGGTTCATTTATACAATGTAATTCAGCTATTAAGAATGAGTATGTCATGCATTTTGCAGGTAAATGGATGGAACTATAGAATATCCTCCTGAGTGAGGCAACTTAGACCAATAAGGATATGCATGGAATGTACTCACTAATACGTAGATGTACAAAATGAGCAGAATACCTAGGATACAAACATTAGAACTCAAGGTTAATAAGCCGACAGGCCCAAGTGAGGATGCTTCAAACCCGCCTGGGAGAGAGAAGAAAACAATCACTGGAGGCAGATGTGGGGATGGAACTGAATTGGAGAAGGGAGATGGAAGGGAAAAGGGGAACGTGATTATGTGGTGGGGAAGAGACGGGAGTGAAGCTCTGAGGGGCAGCAGAATGATTGGAAATATATAATATCAGGAAATGGGAGGTGGGGAGGCTATCTAGGAAGTATGAGAGACCTGGGAAGTGAGAATCCCTTAGGATTCAAAGGGAGGAACTTTAGATGAAATGCCCAGAAATGGGGAGAGGAAACTCACAGAGTCCACCTCCAGTAGAAAGACTGGGCATCAAGTGAAGGGATGGTGGTTGCCATTTCACAGTCAAAAACTCTGACCCAGAATTGTTACTGATGAAAAGAACTGCAAGCGAGCATTAAAATAAAGCAGAGATTGAGGGAAAGGCTTTCCATCGACCAGTCCAACTTGGGATTCATCTCAAGGGGAGGCTTCAAGTTCTGTCAGTATTACTAATATTATGGTGTGCTTACATACAGGAGCCTAGCATGACTGTTCTCTGTGGGGTCCAATAAGCAGCTGACTGATATAGATACATGTACTTATACCAAACCATTGGACTGGATCCATGTGGTTGAATTAGGACAAGGCTTGAAGAGCTGAGGAGGGAGCAACTACTTAGAAATACCAGCAGTCTTACCTAATCCAGACCCCAGAGATCTCTCAGACACTGAGCCACCAACGAAGCAACATACATTATCTGGTCCAAGGCTCCTGAAACATACACAGCAGAAGACTGCCTGGTCTGATCATAGTGGGAGAAGACATGCCTAACCATCCAGCGATCTGAGGCCCCGGGGAGCAAGGAGGCCTGATGGATGGAGGACATCTCATTAGAGACAGGGAGGAGGAGGAATGGAATGTGGAAATGTGGGAGAGCAGACTGGGAGGAGAGCAGCGACTGAACTGTAAAAACATAAAAGTAATAAAAGTAAATAAATAAGTAAATAAATGTATTAAAAAAATCTCCAGGGAATTTCAGAGTGAGAATACTAAGTACACATTACACAAAAGAATATGAAATGCTGCAAGAAACAAACTGGTCACATATAAAGAAAAAGCATCAGAAAGACATCTTAAAAAATTACAACAAACAAAACCTAAAGGAAACAGAAGCATTGTTTTCAGAAGGAACAAAGAACTGACCATAGCAAAAAAAAAGACCATAGAAAGACATACAAATTCATAACTAATAAAACACAAGATACCACTGAGATAGCAAACAAAAATAAAAATCAACAAGATGATGACCACAATTAAAACTCAAATTTTGTTTTGGTTTTTGCTTTTGTTTTTGTTTGTTTGTTTGTTTGTTTTGGTTTTTTGGTTTTTTTTGTTTTGTTTTTTGAGACAGGGTTTCTCTGTGTAGCCCTGACTGTCCTGGAACTCACTCTGTAGACCAGGCTGGACTTGAACTCAGAAATCCGCCTGCCTTTGCCTCTCAAGTGTTGGGGTTAAAGTCGTGTGCTACCACTGCCCAGCAAAACCCAAATTTTGAATGGAATAAAGCTTAAAGTAATCTCATTGATGTCAGGAAAGAAAAAAGAGATGCACACTATCCTTTATCCTTTTTAATATTGTTATCAAAGTATTTCCTGCAGCAATAGCAAAAAGAAAGTAATGGGTATAAAAAGCAAAAATCAAACCACCAGTGTATGAAGATGATATCATACCATGTATTACAGAACCCCAAAATTCTACCATACAATATCTTGAAAAGACAAATTCAATGGCATGACAGGATACAGCATCAACTTGCACAGATCAAATGCTTTTCTATATATCACAGCAAACATACAGAAAAGGAGACCATGGACACTCCCATTCACTATTGTCTCATAAACACCAATACAACTACCACCACTACCACTGCCACTATCACCACCATTAACACCACCACTACCACCATCACCACCATAAACAGCAAAATATCTCTATAAATAAACTTATCCCAAAGTAGATTTATCAACTGCAACATTAAAAGCTTGAACACCAGTTATAATGATGTCCATCCTAGAATAATGTATTCATCAATACTATCTAACATTATTATAGGAGAAATAAAAATCTTCATACTTGCTCTTTTATAGAGTTTCCTGAAGTCTGAGGGAATGGATTTGGTGTAGACAGCCTATTTAGAGGTTAGTATTTCAACGTCTCTCAATATCTGCATATTTTTCTGCTTATGGGTTTCTGTATTTCTTTCCATCTGCTACAAGGAGAAAAAGCTTCTTATTTATATCTCAGCAAGAGACTAGACTATGAGGTATCAGAATGCCATTAGGAATAATTTTTTACTATGTTTTTGTTGTCCTGTATGACTCTGGGTTTTCTAGTCTTAAGATTATTGCCATTCAAGCACTGTGTGATATTGGTTCCATCTTATAGAATGGGGCTCAAATCAAATCTGGTATTGTCTGGTTACTCCCATGAACTCTGTGATACTATTGGACCAGTATTTTTTGCAAGTGGGTCACCATTTTAGAACAAAGGGTTTGACAATGAGTTAGTGTTCACCTTTTTCTATTGGAATACTTTCTAGTATCATGCTTTATACATGATAGCAAAATACTGGAGACAACTTAGAAGTTCATCAATCAATGAATCGAAAAATAATATATGGTAAATTTAAAAATAGAACATTAAACAATAGTTAAAAATGGAATACTTAATGTGGAGACAGAGCTGCAACAGGACGTCTTTTTTGACCATTGCCAGCAATGACTTATGTTTAATTGAGTTGTTGGCCAAATGGCTTCCGTAGGAAGCACCAAACAATTCAGACTATTGCCATGGATAGTGCCTATTTTTCCACATAACATGGTAAGCTCTCATTGCTGATGAGCACATGTACACAACTCCCTGAACATGGAGAAGTTAGGCTGGTGCCTTTCTAGAGCCAAGGAGACATTGTTAAGCATGCCTCATTATGCCCCTAGGTAAGAGTAGCTCTCACCTCTCATCAAAGAAGCCTCCTTTTACAGAAGACACCATCACAGAAATCTACAAAATTCAGAGACTCCAATCCGAGTGGATGCTTCTGTAAAAAAAATTCTACACGAAAAGCTTAGGGAACATCATGGAAGCGGAGTGAGAAAGATATGTTTATATAGAATGCTTATATTATTGTTTGGTTTTAAAAGACTGACATTCATATATTATTTGAATTGTATCTCTATGATCTTTTTCTGTTTCCATTGAATCAAGAAATTTTGCAGAGTTTGCAGGCTTGTGTAAATGACATTGGACATGGTAGTTGTAAAAGAATTAAGGTTTCATGGTAATTTAAAAATACTATGAATATGTATGGTACCCTTAGGATTTTTAGAAATTGGATTCTAAAACACAAAGAGGGTGCTATTTTTCACATGAAAATTAACAGTATTAGTTAAGTATATAATTTCTTATCAGCAGTATAATTTAATTTTTATTCCTTAGGATATGGTGGACTGAAGAATAATAAATTACACTCAGAAAACAATTATTTAAAATACAAAACTAGTGGCATTTGCAATAGAGATTCTGCTATTTCGTCCCCATTTTATGGAAAATATCAAGTCTTCTGGGCATGCAAATCCTGAGTATATTTACCAGTAGAGGGCAATGCATATATGATATTCTTATTACAGTTATAGTCCTAGGAATATAATATGGAGTCAAAAATATTCTTAGTGTTACAATTTTATAGGTCAAGGCTGATAAGGATTGTTTAAAGTCAAAAGTGAAGAGAAAGATTTAAAACAATCAAATTGTGTGATATTAAGAAGATAGAAAAAATTGCTTCCAACTTCATAGTGCTCCAGACCACTTAAGTTCTAGTGGGAATCCTCATAGACTGTGTGGCTTAAAGAGCATCTGCTTATGTCTCACAATTCTGGAACAGAGAAAGCCTAAGATCCAACTGCCTCTTTTTGTTTGGGAGATGAGTATTTTGCTGTAGACTCACACAACCTTTACTTTGTGTATAGACTGAGTAATTGGGTCTTATATACTTCTGGAATGTTTAAACTCTGTAGCCAAATGTAATCTTGAACTCTTAACTTCCTATATCTGCCTCAAGATCATTACAATTACAGGCATATCCTGGAACTCTCAGTTGTTCTATTTAATTCTATAACTTTATGTATGTTTGCAATGCATTATAATTCTTGTCACCCTGCCATTGATTTCTCTTAGGTATTTCCTCCTCCCAATGAGTTTCTCCTCTTTCACAATCAGATTTTTATTTATTTTATGTCTTTTTTATTATTGTCATTCAATGAGTTTATGTTTATGGTTGCTTGGATGAATGCAAATTAAATGTCATTTACTATAAAATGGGCAAAGTACAAGTGGCTACTCCACTAAAGAAAAGGAATCCACATACTACCTGCAAAAGTTAACTTTTAATAGGTCCTCACAAAGGCATGCAGGTTCATGAATGCCTTGTTATACATTTTAGATGGTTGAAAACCCAAATCTTATATAGATAAACTTGAGGTAGTAATTGTTTTTGTGAGCCCATAATTCCAATGACCAGGCCATGTCCAGAAGAATTCATTTCACTGTACTCTAGTCCATGCTCTGATTTTACAAGGATAGAACCCAGAGTTTTGTCTGTGTTAGTCAAGTCCTCTACAAAATGAGTCACATCTCTAGTTCTTTAGCTCTTTCTTTGTAAGGATAGTGAATTTGCTGCAGCAAGCCTCATTTTCATAAGCTAATTTAAGCTTAGTTGGTTCTTAATTGTGAACAAGCAAGTGTCCTAGGTTTCAACGGTGTAAGATAGCCAGATGTGGATGTGCATAACTGAAATTTCAGCACTAATGAGGCTAAGGCAGTCAGAGAGCTAAGGAGTTCAAGGACATCTTCTGTTACATATCAATTATAAGAGTTCAAGGCCAATATGGACACCTGAGATCTTGCTTTTCTTTTTTTTTTTTTTTTAAGAGTTAATAAATACAGAACCAGTTTCATTATGCTTGCTACTCCCACTAAAGCATACCCAATGACTTTAAACTGTACTCTGTCTTCAGGACTCCATTTTCTAGCTCTCAATTCTGCCTTTTCTCCCAAAGTTCTTCTGAGGTATTCTGGCCTGAGTTGCTTGGAGCTGCCCAGAGTTCTGGTGACCAGAGTGTTTTGAGGTCCAATAAGGATCTTCTTGAGTATTTGAGGCCTCTGTGACTTATGGGGTTTTGTGTACCAACTTTGTCTCTGGGATTCCTAGAACTTATGTGGCCAGTAGGAAAGTCTTTTGCCTAAGTTGAGAGCCAGAATATGTAGTTCAGAGGATAGGTTTCAGTTCCTAGCTGTTCATTGTGCTTTACAGGGAGTCAGATGGCATAGAGGAGGGTCTTATATTGTGTCCCCAGTGTAGTGGGTTGGCCTAATGTTGATTGTGTTCTAATGCTAACTTGGGGCCCCCAAAACTGTTTGCACCAAAGATGAGAGAATTAGCACATAATATTCTGAGTGACCTTGCCTCTAGTTAGGATTGGTGAATAAATAAGCCAACATCCAATTGCTGAGAAGAAGAGATATAAGTGGGGTTGAGTTTTCATGGGCTTAGAAGATAAGACCATGAGTAGAGAAGAAAAGGAAGTTGCCCTGGAAGAAGAAGAAGGTACAGGAAAGAGAAGGAGAGCCACCATTGTTGAGGGGCTAAGAGAACTTGGCCCAGAAGACTGCCTCACTGGAGTTGAGAGCAAAACAGATGGAACATAGTAAATAATGAATCATGGCTTGGGGTTATTATTGATGAGAAGGTCGATTCTAACAGCACAGAGGGTAGGAAGCTGCCCAGCTCTTATGCTGCCTAAGGCATATTAAAAATATGAAGGCGTGTGTGTGTTTCATCCAGGATCATAAATGGTCTAAGGTGTGGAAAAACTCCAGGTGATGATATTTTTAACATTTACTCCTACATGCCAGAAATTGGAAGCAAACTAGATGTCCCTCAACTGAAGAATGGTGAAGAAGGAATCTTCGAGAGTAGCTAGAATCCTAGGGCAATGAAACATCCCAGAAATCTATAAGGGTGAATATAACTAAAACTTCTAGCAATGGGGAACATGGAGCCTCAACCAGGCATCTCCTTCAACCAGACAAGCCTTAAGAAGGAGGTATCCGGACGCCTGCCCAGCCACAAAACTTTTGATATAAATTTTTTTTGCCTACAATATATCCAGGAGCAAATATAAAATAGAAAATGAAGGAATGGTCCAGCTATGGTTCAGTTTGACACCCATGACATGAGAGGAACCCCACCTCTGACGTTGTTAGTCATATTTTGATAAACTTGCAAACATAAGTGTAACATAAATGCCATCGGAAAGGCTTCACCCATCAACTTATGATATTCACATTCAAACATTGAGTAAAGCTAAGGGATTTGCAGAAGAGGGAAAAGAATAATTCTAGGAGCCAGAGGGTCCAAACTACCACAAGAAAATCTAGAGAATCAACTAATGTGGCCTCATAGGTGCTCACAGAGAGTGAGCTGCCAACTAGGGAGCATGACTTGGGACTGAACTAGGCCTTCTGCACATGTATAACTTCTGCTGCTTGGTTTTCATGTGGTACTTCCAACAGTAGGAGCAGGGACTGTCTCTGACTCTGTTGCCTGCCTTTGGGACAAGATCTCTACTGGGATGCCTCTTCTAATCTCATTTGGAGAGGATATATCTAGTCTTACTATGACTTGATATGACCAGTATAGTTGATATCTATCAGAGGCCTCCACTTTTCTAAAGAGAAAGAAAGGAAGAACAGATGTTGTAGAGAGGGAAGCCTGAGAGGAGAGAAGTGAGGGGAAACTATGGCCACGATGTAAAGTAAATAAAAATTAATTACTTAAGAAATAACCAATCTCTTGAACAGAAACACTTAACTGTAACATTCAATATATAATTATACCATCATCACATAAGTAAATATCTTAATTTATTATGGCTTTTTATGACCTAATATATAATTTTAGTTTAATGGGAGACTTCTACAATTTTGCACTTAATGACAACAAAAAAATTATGTTAGTAAAACCATACAAATTTGACATGTAATAAAATAGATAAACAACATAGTAAGAAAAAATTAACTTAGTGTTTAAATAATGCTATATCTGATCAAAATGTACATTTAAAATGCATTATATTAAACCTTATTTTTTTCATTTTTTTATTTATCCTGAAGCTGCAACCATTCATCCCATTAGACAGTAAACAGCAGAAGCAAACAAAGCCGGAACAAGATAGAAAAGTAATATATAGAGGTGTATCAGTTAACGTTGATATCATAGGGCAGAGTGAAGTTCTGTGAAATGAGAAAAATATCCCATTACTGGCTTTCAGAAGTTGAATTAGAGGCAACTGTGTCCTGTTCTTTGTAAGATGCTATACACTAGCTTCACCTGCTGAGAGGCTGGATTTTATGATAGTTGTTGAATAAACCCTGAAGGCTGTCAGGCTGGAGCTTTAGAGATTGTTGTATTTCCCATTCTTTGCTTTTGTTGAAATCATAATAAAGACAGGTCTCAGTGGTGCATGAGACACACACTGGGATGGGAATAGCTGTTTAGAATTCTTTATTTTCACAATGAGTACATGAAAAATTTATACTTCAGATTTATATCATTCAGAGTCTGTCATAAAATATAAATAAATGTCCTTAAATTGTTGCAAGACATTGAAAACACCTATCTGTCTGTTGGGCTATTGGGTAAGTGTACAGACCTCCTCTGAGGAGATAAAAAAGGAGTGACTTATGTACATTTACTTATGGTTATTTTAGAACATACTCATATCTCAAGAATGTGCAAATGAGGTCAAGTCACACAAATATAAGTGAATCATAAGATAAAAACATCACCATAAATATTTTTATTCGTGTGTGTGTGTGTGTGTGTGTGTGTGTGTGTGTGTGAATGAGAGATGGGAAGAAGGGAGAGAAAGAAACAATAACATGTAGACCAGACTAGTATGAGACTCAACCTATTGCATTAGTCTCCCAAGTTCTTAGACTACAGGCATGTGCCACTATATCAAGCACAAATGAATTTTAAGTACAGACAGACAATTTATAACTGCTAATTTATTATCATTTTATGATGGCATATTCTATATACTATATATTATAGGATGAATATATGGAAATGAGAGAGGATAAGGAGAATGAACAATGCAGCTATAGTTATGAGTGTCATAGCAAGAAGAAAATATGTTTATATATTAATATACTTTTAATAATCATAAGTATTAAAATTAATATCAAGGCAGTTATTGACGAAAATATTCTTGGATTTTTGAACAAAAGTGTAATAGTAAGTAGATGTTGCTAGAGACATTGCTGACTGTGAATTGTGAGTCAGTACACAGAAGTAGGAAACCTTGCTATGCCTGAAACCTGACAGAGACATGCTGCAACTCTAGCTACAAGTCTTTCTCTGTACAGAGCAATTCATGCAAAATTGCTGTTTGGCTAAACTCTAGTTTTAGTTCCCAATCAACTAATTTTAAAGTGCAAAGTGAATTATTCATAGCCACATTCCCAAGCAGCCTGCACAGCATGTTTTATTTCCAGAGGCAGAGTGTTGCTTGTCTGCTACGTTATACCTAGAGGTGTGTACCCATATTTTTTATCTTCTCTCCCTTCTCCACGGTAGCAGAAAAAACAACTCATTTCCAAGTCATGTAGCTTGCACATCTTCTATTAGGTTCTATGGGAATGGTCTTGCTTACAGTCAGATATAAGGTAAGTTTAAGAAGGCAACGTGATACATGTATGAAGGCAGGGGGTAAAATTTATATTCAGTGATTCAATCCATTAGAGAAAGTTTGAAAATTTTGGAAAGGTTCATATGATTTTGTATCATATCAAAGGAAGAATACATATAACTGCTTATGTTAAGATCTGACTTGTTTAATGACTTTCTTTTTAAATACATTGCATATAAATTATAGCTCTATATTTCAACAAAATTTAAAAACTGAATTATTAATTAATAGCCAATTAATAGAGCCCATAAATGTATTTCTAGTGTATTATATGGCTGGTATTTAAAAAAGTATTAATAATCAATGTTTACAGAAAAATTGCTATTACTACATCAATGGATTATAGATGTAGCTCCTAGTATTTCAATCAAAAACTTGTAAATAAATTTTGGATTGTGAAAAAAGAAGTTGATTATTTTTAGATTGTACTGATTTGGGGTTTTGAAAAATATAATATTTTTGTTTAAAGTAGTGGAAATGCAAAATTAAAATAAGATATAGTTATTTTATACTACATAGATAAATATATATTAAATTAGAGCCTTCAGGAAATGAACAAATCTTTCATATATTTTAGTGTGCATATCAAAGATTAATAAGCAATTATTGTCATATTCTTAAGTCATTTACAACTGTACCTAAGCAACAACTGATGAAGGAATCCTAAATCTTTGTTAAAGTATTTTCAGAGTATTTGGTAGTTTAGACTGGTCACAGCTAATTAAAACAGTTCAGTTGGGAAAGGGTTTGATTTCAAGAGCTGTACCAAAAATGGAAGAAAAGAAAAGAAACAAATTATTTCACAACTCAGCTACTATTTATAGTTGAGATTTTAGTAGGATTGTTGCAGAATATTTTGATAATTTGAAGTTAATATGTGTGAACATCTTGGTATTATAATTTAATATTTTTATCTAAACTTTTATGGTACATCAATATTTTATGGTAATGATTGAGTTTCTGATCTACTTGAAATTAATTTAATCATAGTAGGGGTGAAAAATAAGATGACTCTATTTTTCTCCTAACTATTGCTTCTCCAGTATGTTTTGTTGGTCTTCCACTTCTATTTTCATTGACTTTGAAACACTACTTAGTGGACAATGACCCCAAACAATGGTACAGGTTTTACCTCTCATTTCTTGCCAAAGCATTGCTGCATCTGTCATTTAAAATTTATTATAATTCTTGAACTAAGGAAAATTACCACAATGTTTTCTTCTATTTAAAAAAAAAATTGTTCCCACATAAAATTAGGGATACTTTGATTCACTGTACTATCTCAGGTGGAAATAAATTTTATTATTTAATATTATCTGATTTTGGATTACTATTGCTGTGGAGAAATACTATTACCAAAGTGACATGGGGAGGAAAGGATTTATGTGATTTACTCTTCCATATCACTGTTCATCATTAAAGGAAGTAAAGACAGTAACTCAAGCAGGGCAATAACCTGAAGGCAGGAGCTGATGCAGAGACCATGGAAGAGTTCTGCCTACTGGCTCATTCCTCAGAGCTTATCAGCATGCTTTCTTATAGAATGCAGGACCACTAGACCAGGAATGGTACCACCATCCACAATGGGCTGGGCCTTCCAAAAAGGATGAGTATTGCCATCTCAGCACAAAGAAGATATATTTCCTCCAGAGATACAAAGGTCAGGGAACCAGAGACAAGGACAGGAGATAGAGAAAGAAGAAGGGCAAAGAAACAATGGGGAGGGGTCAGGGGTATTTGTTCAATAGGGGCAAAGGACTGATTTTTGGATAGAGAGAACACAGACATGTAGGAAACTACTAATTTAAGTATGGGGGAACCCGGTGTTAGGATGAGATGTTTAATTTAATGTATTTTTGTGGCCTTAATTTAGAACCTTTTTAAATTATTTATTCGCTGATCACATCCTGATCATAACCCCTACTCTCAGTACCCAACCTCACAAAGCCCCTTCCCCAACTCCCTCCCATCCTAGGCATTCCTTCTGCAAAAGGTATTTAATCTTGGTTCACGCTGAGTAAGGTGTATGCATTCACATCTACCATCAAACAATGCAGTTTCAATCAATCAAGAACTGTCACTTCATCAAGTATTACCTAGGGTAGATCCCTTTGTTTTCATTAAGAGCTGAGGCTAAATCTTGTGGATATCAAACCAGGTTCCATCCCAGTGCAGAATTCTGCCTTTCTCTTCTTGCCTGGTATGTCCTATGGACACCTTGATATGAAGCAAGGACAGGAGACTCCATCCCCAACTCCCAGCCATATGTCAGCAGATTCTGGATACTCAGGAGACCTGGAACCACAGCAATCCTTCCAGACCCTGCTGCTTCGCACTCCAGGAAAACACAAATAACCTAGTTTAAAAATGGGGTCCAGTGAAAAACAGAGAAGTCTCAACAGAGGAATCTCTAATGGCCAAGAAGCACATAAAAGAAATGTTCAACAAGTTGTTTAATTTTAATTGTGCACATTAATAAGGTGAACCAAAAAAAAAAAAAAAAAAAAAGCTTTCATTTGTTGGACATTGGTAGTAGCCTTAGGAGGAGGATTTGGACAAGTAAGAAAATAGACCTTTGTGGCTTGCATTAAAAACCTAATCTAATTGTTATTCCACAAACCAAAAGAAATCATAGTGTCTACCAGTGCCATGCCCACCACACGCTAGCTGGCTAGAGCCCCTTCACTTCCTATCAATCACTAATTAGAAAAATGCCTTACAGGCTTTCTTTCATCCATATCTTATATAGGCATTTCTAAACTGACATTCCCTTCTCTCTGATAATTCTAGCATATATATCTTAACATAAAACTAGCCAGCACAAATATGTACATGATTAAACTGTTGTTTATTTTTTTCAGTGTCTAGATTTTCAAGGAAATCCAACTGGAGAGAGATGAAAGATTTTGAGCATTTCTCCCACACTTCGTTGATGTTTACAGGAGGGATTTCAAACCATATTTCTTTTAGCATGATCTTGAAGTTTATTTAGCATTTATTATCTTACTTCTTTTGTTCCTTCCTTCTTCCCTTCATCCCTTTCTATGATATCTTCTTCCTTTCTTTCTTCCTTTCTTCATTCCTTTGTTCCTTTTCTTTCTTCCTTCCTTGCTTCCTCCTTTTCTGTCTATAATAATACCATATCATTAGGTTCCTTTTATGAGGATTTAGTCATTTTACTGCTTTTGAAGAGGGTTTAAATTTTCAATAATTTTCAGAATGAATTAAGTTCTTCTTTTTAACAATTACTCATTTGAAGATTTGAGACTATGAAATAGCTAAACATTTTCTTCTTTGTTCTGCTCCATCCAAACTTTCATATGTTCCACCATATTATTTTCAAATTCAAGACCTCTTTTCTGTTAATTTCTGTTATAAAGTGTGTGTGTGTGTGTGTGTGTGTGTGTGTGTGTGTGTGTGTGTGATTCTAAACACATAAAAGTAGATTTCTCAGTTTATTTATTAGTTGTAAGTATGTTTTCAGGGTTAATTGGTTTGTTGATATTAACTTAAATAAACAGCTGGTTACACTTTCCTGAGGAGGGCTAGTTCTCTAACAATCAGCATTCCTACTTTCCTGTATTTCTATGTGTAGGTCTTAAGACTTTGTGAACTTACTCAGATCCATGTTAGTATGTTTATTTTTGTCTTCTGTGATCAACCTATGTAGAGGCAAGCATTTTGGTGAGATGTTGTGGGCACAACTTCTGATATTCCTAGGAGACATGATTTCCTAGCAAACTTCTTGGTCTTTAAGCTCTTACTTCTCTCTTCTGTTGTAAATTATCTTGTTTAATTATGAACTTTATTGGACTGAGAAGTACGTACAATGCAAATGTATATAATGAGTATGTTCTGAGGACTTTGAGGACATTCTAGTTAGGACTGACTAAACTGGGAGATCTGTCCTGAGTGTGAAAGAACAAATCTATATCCTGGGGTTCTACATGGAATTAATGTGGAGAAGCAGAAGATCTATTAGCGGGAGAATTGTTTTTGTTTCCTATCTGTCATGATCCGAGTTACTCTGTGTAACAACACTTTCACTTCAGAATGGACTAAAGTCTTTGAAATTATGAGACAAAATTAGTTTACTGTCCTGTGTTATTTTTCATCAATATTTGTCCCAATAATGAAAAATCTAGCCAAAACACTCCCATTACTTCAAAAAACCTTCTGTGTCTTACTAAGATAGAATCAAATCTAAGATGAAATTTTACTTTACCTCAAATCCATGTCAACTGTGCATTGCTTAATTTTACTTAAAGCTTTAGAAAAAGATGATGTATTAAGCATGGTCCCCATTGTGTAGGCTTTTTCTTAAAGGGATTTCAGCTCATGATCCAATAGATGTCATTGTTCTACCATTCTGTATGGAACTCCAAAACAGAGAGGTATGTGAGTATACTGGGTTCAAGTCCTTTGCCCATTTGTCCAGAAGAGGACCATGGATTTCCCAGAACTGGAGGTACAGAAAAGTTGTGAGTCACCATGAAGTACAGTGAACCAATCCCCAGTCTTCTGCAAGAGCAGATGTCCTTAACTTCTGAGCTATCTATCCAGCCTTTAAGGATGACTGGATAAATGATGCTTTTTATTTTCAGTTTGATCTTCATGTTAAAAGATGCCTGACGTTAACTCCATGAATTCAGATTTATCTTAAATGGACTGTAGATGTGAACACAACAGTTAAACAGTAAATAGTCAAGGAAAAAGCAGAGCAGGGCTAATGAGCCTAAGAGGGGAAATGAGTTTGTTAGTTTGTTATCAAGACAAAACAAAAAGTGACTGACCCAGAGAAAAAACTTTTTTTTCTATTTTTTAAATTAGATATTTCATTTACATTTCAGAGAATCAGTTTCTTAAACATTAGTCATTCTGATTAGGGTATTATAAATTATTCATACAGAGACATACAGGTACATCAATGGAATAGAAGGAAAGACCCAAAATTAAACCCACACTCTTATGGTCACATAATTTTTGTCAAAGAACCCAAAACCATTCAGTGGATAAGAGACAGGATATTCAACAAATTGTGCTGGCTGGTTAGCATGTAGAAGAATGCAATTTGATCCATTTTTTCTTCTTGTACAGTGCTCAAGTCCAAAAGGATCAAGGACCTCCACATAAAACCAGGTACACTAAAACTAATAGAAGACAGAGTGGGTTATTGAAGACCAGCCTTAGTCCGTCGTGCTCTGATAGGATGCATGGAATTATTTTAACATTCTTGTATCTGTTGAGGCCTGTTTCATGACTAATTATATGATCAATTTTGAATAAGGTACTATGAGGTGCTAAGAAGGAGGTATATTCTTTTGTTTTAGGGTGAAACATTCTATAGACATCTGTTAAATCTATTTGGTCCATAATTTCTGTTAGTTTTACTGTGTCTCTGTTTAGTTTCTGTTTCTATTATTTGTCCACTGATGAGAGTGGGGTGCTGAAGTCTCCCACTATTATTGTGTGAGGTGCAATGTAGAGATACAGCTCCCAGGCAAGATCAAGTAAGGACTGGTGAAAGGTACAAGGAGTGTCTAGAATGCTATACTTGAGAAGAAAATGTTTTTCTCACATGGCCTGAGATATGTTCTACTTTGATCTGTCTTTGTGGATTCAGTTCTTAAGGTCTCTGAGTTATAATAGGTACTGGAGTGATTTGTTAATTAAATGTTTTAAGATAAAGCATTTGTTTAGTTTGCCTATATTCCTGGTATTATGGCAATAAAGACTATTGTGATTTTTAGCTTGCCAAAGAGAACTTGAGGGAATACATGTTTTTATCTATATAAGTCTTAATAAAGCTTGTTGCAGCATGCAGTTGCTTCTGACTTTGCTCTGCATCCCCTGTGTCCCTTTTTTTTTCATGACCAACACCCAGGGACCCCCACACAATAGACATTAACAGTGCAATGTGTGCCATGAGCTTTAGTAAAGTTGCTTTTATGAATGTGGGTGTCCTTGCACTTGAAGCATAGACGTTCAGAATTGAGAGTTCATTTAATTAGATTTTTCTTTGACAAGTATGAAGTGTCCTTCTTTACCTTTTTTGATAACTTTTGATTGAAATTTGATTTTATTCAATATGAGAATGTTTACTCTAGCTTGTTTCTTGGGACCACTTGCTTGGAAAATATTTTTTCAGCAATTTACAATGAGGTCTTTGTCACTGAGGTGGATTTTCTGTGTGCAACAAAATGCTGGGTCTTGTTTATGTATCCAGTCTGCTAGTTTATGTCTTTCTATTGGAGAACTGAGTTCATTGATGCTAAGAGATATTAAGGAAAAATGATTGTTACTTCCTGTTATTTTTGTTGTTAGAGGTGGAATTATGTTTTGTGGCTATCTTCTTTTGAGCTTGTTGAAAGAAGTTTACTTTCTTGCATTTACTAGTATATAGTTTCCCTCCTTGTGTTGGAGTTTTCCATCTATTATCTTTTGTAGGGCTGGATTTGTGGAAAGATATTATGTAAATTTGTTTTTGTCATTAAATATCTTGATTACTTCTTTTATGTCAATTGAGAGTTTTGCTGAGTATAGTAGCATAGGCTGGCCTCTGTGTTCTCTAGAGTCTGCATGACATTTGCCCAGGATCTTCTGGCTTTTATACTCTGGTGAGAAGTTTGTTGTAATTCTAATAGGTCTGCCTTTATGTGTTACTTGACCTTTTTTCCTTACTGCTTTTAATATTCTCTCTTTGTTTTGAGCATTTGGTGTTTTAATTATTAAGTGACAGGAGGAATTTCTTTTCTTGTTCAATCTACTTTGAGTTCTGTAGGCTTCTTGTATGTTTATGGGCATCTCTTTTTTTTAGGTTAGGGAAGTTTTCTTCTATAATTTTGTTGAAGATATTTACTGGCCCTTTAAGTTGGGAATCTTAGCATGTTCTATACCTATTATCCTTAGGTTTGGTCTTCTCATTGTGTTCTGGATTTCCTTGATGTTTTGGGTTAGGAACTTTTGGCATTTTCTTCAACTGTTGTGTTAATGTTTTCTATGGTATCTACTGCTCCTGAGATTCTCTCTTCTCTCTCTTGTATTCTATTGGTGATGCTTGCATCTATGACTCCTGATCTCTTTCCTAGGTTTTCTATCACCAGGGTTGTCTTTATTTGTGATTTCTTTATTGTTTCTATTTCCATTTTTAGATCCTGGATAGTTTTGCTCAACTCCTTTACCTGTTTGATTGTGTTTTTCTGTACTTCTTTAAGGGAGTATTGTGATTCCTCTATAAGGGCTTCTACCTGCTTTCCTGTGTTCTCCTGTGTTTCTTTAAGGGAGTTATTTATGTCCTTATTAAAGTTCTCTATATACAAAAACAATGGAAAGCCCACATACATGTGGAAGCTGAACAACACTCTACTCAATGATAACTTGGTCACAGAGAAATAAAGAAAGAAATCAAAGACTTTTCAGAATTTAATGAAAGTGAAAGCACAAACTACCAAAACTTATGGGCCACAATGAAAGAAGTGCAAAGAAGAAAACTCATAGAGGTAAGTGTCCCCAAAAAGAAATTGGAGAGATCATACACTAGCAGCTTGTGAGAACTTCTGAAAGCTTAAGAACAAAAAGAAGGAAGTATACCCAAGAGGAGTAGATAGCAGAAAATTATCAAACTCAGGGTTGAAGTCAACCAAGTAGAAACAATTAGAACTGTACAAATTATCAACAAAACCAGAAGCTAGTTCTTTGAGACAATCAACAATATAGATAATCCCTTAGCCAGACTAACCAGAGGGCACAAAAACAGTGTCCAAATTAGTAATATCAGAGCTGAAAAGGAAAACATAACAACAAAAAATGAGGAAATTCAAAAATCATCAGATCCTACTACAAAAGCCTATACTTAATAAAAAACTGGAAAATTTTAATGAAATGGACTATTTTCTAGACAGATACCAGATACCAAAATTAAATCAGGAACAGATATACCATCTAAATAGTCCCATAACACCTAAAAAACAGAATCAGACATTAAAAGTCTCCCAACATAAAAAAGCCCAGGACCAGATATTTTTAGTACAGAATTCTACCAGGCTTTCTTTTTTTCTCTTTTTTTTTAATTGGCATAGGGACGCTGACTCTTCATTAACTTCCTCAATGCTGATTATGGGCATTGAGATATTAGAAGTGGGGCGGGAAGAAGAGTAAATTGATAAGCCTCTGACGCTGTGTCTTCACTGCATCCAGATGGACTTCCAGGACATCAGAGGTTTGAGCGGTCTGCTTAGCTTGCCTGATGAGTAGATATACCAAGGCTGTGTACTCTGCAATATACAATTCTCAAAACAGATTTTAGTATCAAGATAATTTTTTTAAATTTTTAAAAATTTTTTTATTGGGTATTATATTTACATTTCAGATTTTATCCCCTTACTCCACTTCCTCCCACCACTCAAAAACCTCATATCCCATCCTCACTCCTCATGCTTCTATGAGGCTGTGCCCCAACCTACCCCCCGCCCCCAATACCCCCTCCCAATCTTGTATCCCCCCCACTCTGTGTTCATTTTTCATGGGTCCAAGAATCTCCTCTCCCACCTATGCCCAACAAGGCCATCCTCCTCTCTATATATAGCTGGAGTCATGGGTCCCACCCTATGTGCTCCCAGGCTGATGGTTTAGACCTGGGGAGCTCTGGTTGGTTGGTTTTGTTGCTTTCCTCATAGGGTCACAAACCCTTTCTGCTCCTTCAGTCTTCTCTCTAACTTCTCCATTGGGAAATTCTTGATCATATCATAGGTTAGCTGTGAGCATTGTGCTCTGAACGTGTTAGTCTCTGGTAGGCCTCTAAAGAGACAGCTATATCATGTTCTTAATAGCATGTACTTCCAGCCATCCACATCATTGTCTAGCTTAGGTGACTGTACATAGGATGGATACCCAGGGGGAATGGTCTACAAATGGCCCCTCCTTCAGTTTCTGTCCCATGTTTTGTTTCCATATTTGCTTTCTTGAGTATTTTTGTTACTCGTTCTAAGTAGAACTGAGGCATCCCCACATGGTCTTAATTCTTCATGAGCTTCACATGGTCTGTGAGTTAAGTCTTCATTATTCCAAGCTTTTGGGCTAACATCTGCTTATCAGTGAGTAGATACCATGTGTGTTCTTTTGTGATTAGGTTACCTCACTCAGGATAATTTCGAGTTCCATTCATTTACCTAAAGATTTCTAAAATTCATTAGTTTTAATAGCTGAGTAATACTCCATTGTTTAAATGTACCACGTTTTTTTGTATCCTTTCCTCGGTTGAGGGACATCTTGGTTCTTTCCAGATTCTGGCTATTATAAATAAGGCTGCTATGAACATAGTGGAGCATATGTCCTTGTTATATGTTGGAGTGTCTTCTGGGTATATGCTCAGGAGAGGTATAGCTGGATCCTCAGGTAATGCTATGTCCAGTTTTCTGAGGAACCACCATACTGATTTCCAGAGTGGTTGTACAAGCTTGCAATCTCAACAACAATGGAGGAGTGTTCCTTTTTCTCTGCATTCTTGCCAGCATCTACTATCACCTGAGTTTTTGATCTTAGTCTTTCTGACTGATGTGAGGTGTTATCACAGGGTTGTTTTAATTTGCATTTCTCTGATGAATAAGGATGTTGAGCATCTCTTAAGGTGCTTCTCAGCCATTCGAGTTTCCTCACTTGAGAATTCTTTGTTTAGCTCTGTTCCCCATTTTTAATAGGGTTATTTGGTTGTCTGGAGTATAATTTATTGAGTTCTTTGTATATCTTGGATATTAGCCCTCTATCGGATGTAGTATTGGTTAAGATCTTTTCCGAATCTGTTGGATGCCATTTTTTCTTATTGACAATGTCCTTTGCCTTACAGAAGCTTTGCAATTCTATGAGATCCCATTTGTCAATTCTTAATCTTAGAGCATAAGCCATTGGTGTTCTGTTCAGGAACTTTTCCCCTGTGCTTAAGTATTTGAGGGTCTTCCCCACCTTCTCTCTATTAGTTTCAGAGTATCTGGTTTCAAATGAAGGTCTTTTATCCACTTGGATTTGAGCTTTTTACAAGGAGATATGAATGGATCGATTTGCATTTTTCTACATGTTGACCTCCAGTTGAACCAGCACCATTTGCTGAAAATGCTGTCCTGTTTCCGCTGGATGGTTTTAGCTCCTTTGTAAAAGATCAAATGATCATATGTGTGTGGGCTCATTTCTGGATCTTCAATTCTATTCCATTGATCTTCCTGCCTGCCTCTATACCAATACCATCCAGTTTTTATTACTATTGCCCTGTAGTACAGTTTGAGGTCAGGGATGGTGGTTCCCCCAGAAGTTCTTTTATTGTTGAGAATAGTTCTTGCTATCCTGAGTTTTTTATTATTCCACATAAATTTGCAAATTGCTCTTTCTATCTCTATGAAGAATTGATTTAGAAATTTGATGGGGATTGCATTGAATCTATAGATTGCTTTTGGCAAGATGTCCATTTTTACTAAATTAATTCTGCTAATCCAGGAGCATGGGAGATCTTTCCATCTTCTGATATCTTCTTCTATTTCTTTCTTCAGAGACTTGAAGTTCTTGTCATACAGATCTTTCACTTGCTTGGTTAGGTTCACTCCAAGATATTTTATATTGTTTGTAACTATTGTGAAAGGTGTCATTTCCCTAATTTATTTCTCATCCTGTTTATCATTTGAGTATAGGAAGGCTACTGATTTGTTTGAGTTGATTTTATATCCAGCCACTTTACTGAAGTTGTTTATCAGGTTTAAGAGTTCTCTGATGGAAATTTTTGGGTCACTTAAGTATACTATCATACCATCTGCAAATAGTAAAATTTTTACTTCTTCCTTTCCTATTTGTATCCCTTTTACTTCCTTTTGTTGTCTAATTGCTCTGGCTAGGACTTCCAGTACTATATTGAATAGGTAGGGTGAGAGTGGACAGCCTTGTCTAGTCCCTGAACTTAGTGGGATTGCTTCAAGTTTCTCTCCATTTAGTTTGATGTTGACTACTTGCTTTTACTATGTTTAGGTATGGGCCTTGAATTCCTGATCTTTTCAAGACTTTTAACATGAAGGAATGTTGGTTTTAGTCAAATGCTTTCTCAGCATCTAGTGAGATGATCATGTGGTTTTTTTCTTTGAGTTTATTTATGTAGTGGATTACATTGATAGATTTTCGAATATTGAACCATCCCTGCATCCCTGGGATAAAGCCTACTTGATCAAGATGGATGATTGCTTTGATGTGTTCTTGGATTCGGTTTGCGAGAATTTTATTGACTATTTTTGCATCAATATTCATAAGAGAGATTGGAATGTAGTTCTCTTTCTTTGTTGGGTTTTTGTGAGGCTTAGGTATGAGAGTAATTGTAGCTTCATAGATCGAATTGAGTATTGTTCTTTCTGTTTCTATTTTGTGGAAATGTTTGAAAAGAATTGGTATTAGGTCTTCCTGGAATGTCTGATAGAATTCTGCAGTAAAACCATCTGGCCCCTGACATTTTTTGATGGGGAGATTTTTAATGACTGCTCATATTTCTTTAGGGGTTATGGGACTGTTTAGATGGTTTGTCTGCTCCTCACTTAACTTTGGTACCTGGTATCTATCTAAAAAATTGTCCATTTCATCCAGATTTTAGAATTTTATTGAGTATAGGCCTTTGTAGTAGGATCTGACGATTTTTTTAAATTTCCTCTATTTTTGTTTTTATGTCTCCCTTTTCAGTTCTGATTTTATTAATTTGAGTACTGTCTCTGCACCCTTTGGTTAGTCTGGCTAAGGTTTTGTCTATCTTGTTGATTTTCTCAAATAACAAGCTCCTGGTTTTGTTGATACTTTGTATAGTTCTTCCTGTTTCAACTTGGTTGATTTCAGCCCTGAGTTTGATTATTTCCTGCTGTCTACTCCTCTTGGGTATATTAGCTTCTTTTTGTTCTAACTCTTTCAGGTGTGTTGTCAAATTGTTAATGTATGCTCTTTCCAGTTTCTTTTTGTGGGCACTTAGAGCTATGAGTTTTCCTCTTAGTACTGCTTTCATGGAGTCCCACTAGTTTTGATATGATGTGTCCTCATTTTCATTAAATTCTAAAAAGTCTTTAATTTCTTTCTTTATTTCTTCCTTGACTAAGTTATCGTTGAGCTGAACATTGCTTAGTTTCCACGTGTATGTGGGCTTTCTGTTGTTTGTGACCATATCAAAGAGGAGTCTTAGTCCATGATGATCTGATAGGGTACAAGGGATTATTCCAATCTTTTTGTATCTGTTGAGGTCTGTTTTGTGACCAATTATATGGTCTATTTTGGAGAAGGTACCATGAGGTGCTGAGAAAAAGGTATATTCTTTGGTTTAGAATGAAATGTTCTATAGACATCAGTTAAGTCCAATTGATTCATAACTTCTGTTGGCTTCATTGTGTCTTTTTTGATAACTTTTGTTTGAAAAAAAGATTTTATTTGATATTAGAATCACTACTCCAGCTTGTTTTTTGGGACCATTTGCTTGGTACATTTACACAGTTGAGCACTACTCAGTGATGAAAAATAATGACTTCATGAAATTCTTAGGCAAATGGATGGAACTAGAAAGTATCATCCTGAGTGAGGTAACCGAATCACAAAAGAACACACATTTTATACACTCACTGTTAAGTGGATATTAGGGAAAAACCTTTGAATATTCATGATACAACTCAGATTCTATATGAAGCTCAAAAAGAAAAAAGACTAAAGTGTGGATGCCTCAATCTTACTTACAAGGTAAAACAAAATAGTCACAGGAGGTAAATGAAAGTGGAGACCTGGGCAGGTGGACAGGAGTGAGGGGGGTCGTGGGGGAGTGTCAGGTATGTGAGGTGATGGGGGAGAATTACAGAGGGACAGGACATTTAATAGAGGTGTGTAGCATTGGGGAATGGGGACCTGGGGGTAACCACTAGAAACTCCCAGATGTCAGGAAAGTTAGAGGCTCCCAGGAATCAATAGGGATGACATTAACTAAAATACCCAACAAAGGGGAAAGAGAACCTGTAAATACCATTTCCAGAGGTAAGGTATGGCCCCTAGTTGAGTGATGGGGCCACCTACCCATCTCAAAAATATTAACACAGAATTGCTTCTGTCTAAAAGAAATGCAGGGATGAAGAATGGAGTAGAGACTGAAGAAAAGCCCTCCAGAGACTACCCCCCTGGGGATATGTCCCATATATAGAAACCAAACCCAGACACTATTGCTGGTGCCAAGAAGTTCTTTCTGACAGGAGCCTGCTATAGTGGTCCCCTGAGTGGCTCTGTCACCTAAATAGATGTGGATGCTTGCAGCTAAACACCAAACTGAGTGCAGGGAGCCCAATGGAAGTACTGAAGGAGATGAAGGTGTTTGCAAGCCCATAGAATGAATAACAATATCAACCAGCCAGATCCCCCAGAGCTCCAAGGGACTAAACCACCAACCAAATTTTACACATGAAGGAACTTGTAGAAAAAATGAAAATAAAAACGCCCAGGGAACCGCAGGGTCTCTCACACCGTGCTGTGTGTAGTTGGCTTAGAACGCCCTGGGTTCCTCCAGCTGGAAGTTAGGCTCTGCTGTTGACTAAAGGCCTTTGCTGTGGCTCCAGGGCTCCTCCCAGCAAGGCCCCAACAGAGGAGGAAGTCCTTGGATTTCCAAAACCAGTTTATTGGCATGGCAGATGGTAGATGGATCTGGATGTGCGCCCCCCTCAGAAAACCCTTGGCGAACCTGAGTTAAATAGGGAGAAGAGGGGGGAGGGACTGGGGAGAAATGCTTAGTTGGCTCCACCCTCTGGCCTTCAGGTAACTCATTAGTATGTAAATCTCTCTAGGGTCTGGGGGCTGTTCATCACCCCTAACTTAAAGGTGAAGGTGGAATGGAGATAAGACCGCATGTCAGACCCAACAGGGACCCATGGCTCCAGCTGCATATGTAGCAGAGGATTGCCTTATCTGGTATCCATGGGATGGGAGGCCCTTGGTTCTTTGGAAGCTCCACTCCCATGCATGGGAGAATACTAGGGTGGTAAGCACTCTCATAGATGTAGTAAGGTGGTATGAGATAAGGAGTTTGTGGAGGAGAAATCAGAAAGGGGACTAACATTTTAAATGTAAATAAATAAAATAACCAATAAAAAATAAAGTATTTTGGTTGCAATTCCTTAAAGTCTAGGAATGGTGAACATTAAAAATAATATTTCTCCACCACATATATTTCATTCTTTGAGAATGCTGTTAATTTTATGTCTTGATTTTTAGTTGCATTATTTTTGTTATTTATGCTTAATTTTTTGAGATCTTTCTATATTTTATGTAGTAATTCACCATTGCATGTCTAACCTGTTAAGATATTTTCCTCATTTTGTATGCTGCATCTTCTCTCAAATAATGTTGTCTTTTGGTCTATTTCAGTTTTATATAGTGTAATATATGAATTTTTGTTCTAGTCTGCAAGTTCCTTCTCAGAAAACTATTTCCTGTCCCAATTAAATTCAAATAAGTCCACCCTTTGTCCTTTATCAGATTCAGCTCATGAGGTCTCTTGTAGATATCATTGATTTCATTGGAGTTGATTTTGCAGAAAGTGAAACATAAATATTTAGTTTCATGCTTTCAATTGCAAAAGTTCAGTTTGACCAGCACCATTATTGAAAATATTCTCTGCAATATAAATTTTTGACATCCTTACCAAAATAAGGTGACTGTAGGTGTGAATACTTAAATGTGGGTGCTCAGTTTTCTCCTTTGATTAAGATATTTGATTTTATTGAAATACTATTTTATATTATTCTTATATCTTTGTAAATGCAATGTAAATTGAACAGCGATAGTTCCAGCCATGTTTTTATTGATCATGATTATTTTGCCTATCTAGGATCTTTGTTTTTCCCTGTAAAATTTGAAATTTTTTTTTCAATTACTGTGACAAAATGAACTGACCTGTTAGTAGGGAAAATGAAAGTAAGGCAATAACTTCCTTCTAATAACAGAATATTTTGAAATCTGTCAAAATTTTATTCCATTGTTCATTTTTAATGAATATGTGTAAATTTTTCTTTAAACAAAAGATTGTGCTCTTGCTCTCTATCTCTTACTCTTGCCTTCCTGCTCCTAATCTCTCCCCATTTTCCCTTCCCCCTTCTTTCTCCATGAGCTTATGGCTAGCCTCTACTTCTCTACTTTCAGGTTTGTTCACTTTCACTGCCTTTCTCAGCCTCTACTACTGTCTTAACTTCCCTACACATGCCCTGAGTAAACCTTATTCTATAATGAATGGATAATTAATTAATTAATTGATTGTGAGATTGATTATTTCAGATTTAAGTAAAATAGATATAATGTATATAAACAGGTAAGAATTCTGTCACTGGATAACGATAATGTCGATGTATGTATGGTCAGAATTTGATAGGAAGCTTTGCTGTATTTGAACTTATATTATGATATTCTGCAAATAAGATTTTACTATGAATACTCTCTCACACTTAGTTACAGTACAGCAGAATTAACAAGTATTATAGGTGATGAAGAATAAAGAAGCATGCTAGACAGTTTTATTAGGTTATTCATTGGTTGTTGTCAATATTATCACTCAAGAGAAAGTTATCTCTTTAGCTTCTTCAGCTGGTACACTGTTATAATTAAGACTGCTCTCTAAAAAAATTAAAGTAATACCTAATGATCTGAGTTTAAATTCACAAATTATTTCTTGGCTTAAATAATTTGTTGTCATTTGGCTAAAAGACATATTATAATGTTTGGAGACTAACAATGCTGACCAAGTGTCATAATAAGTAACCATTTTTGTGTCACTGCAATTTTGAACTTTTCAGATCTGAGTCTCAAAGATCTTAGAAAAACAGTTAATGTGTCTTATCAATAATCCTGTATCAAATGGCAAAGGCTACAAAAAAAATCAGCTTTCTTTTACTCAAATGGTGTCTTATTTTTTATTTCCTTTCTTCCTGTTCAAATGACCATTATGGTTTGTTTTTTTCTTCACTTATGTATACCTGTATGTGTGTATGTATGTGTGTGTGTGTGTGTATGTATGTATGTACGTATGTATGTATTTACTTTATATCCTGATTGTAGCTCGCTTCTCCTCCCAGTTCCATTACCACTAGCCCTTCACCCATTACTCACTCCCTCCTCAGAAAAAGGGATTTTTTTCCCCTACTTTGTACCAACCACCCTTGGCACATAAATTCTCAGGAGTACTAAGAACATTCTCTCACATTGAGGCCCAACAAGGCAATCTAGCTAGGGAAAGGAGATCCAAAGGCAAGCAACATATTCAGAGACAGAGACAGCCCCCATTATGACTTATAGGGGACCCACATGAAGACCGAGGTATACATTTCCCCCATATTTGTGAGGGAGGGGCTGCTAGGTACAGCCCTTACATTCTCTTTGGTTGGTAGTTCAGGTTTTGTAAGTCTTCTTGTGGTGTCCTTGACTCCTTTGACTCCCTCAACATGAGAATTACTTTATTAAACAGCAAGTGATTCTGTGCTCTTAAGTTTCAAAGAAAAAACTGATTTGTTCATTATTTATATTTATTAGCTTTTGTAGTACCAATTAAATCTTTAAAAGGTCTTATTAAAACAGATTAGTTAATTAAATATAAATTAACACATAGAGTTGTTTAAAATTTATGTTGGTTGGTTTTTTATGATTAATATAATCACAATAAGTTCTACATATTAGTTATCCTTTAGACAATAGTATTATTTATAGGATGTAAAATATTAAATTCTACTTTAAAGAATAGTAGAGTCAACTGTAAACCACACAACTCCATGGGTTTCTGGATCATAAGGAAAAAACAAAACAAAAGACCTCTTGATCAAGTGCAATGGAAAAACAGAAAACAAAAAACAAAAAAAAATCAAACAACCAAAAAAATAAAAAGTCACCCAATTTACTTTACTTTGGATAACTTTCATGAAAAAGTTGAATAATTTTTAGGATATCATAACTCTATCATTATTATCATTATAAATTATAAAAGGTCAATTATTCAGAAAATTTTAAAGTGTAATAGTTATAATATATTTTAATCATTTTTGTCATGTTATAAATATATGACATTGTCTAAATTTTTCTGAGTATATCTTAAAATATAAACAGAGTAAGAATAAGAATATGTAGTTGAAACTGTGGGGAACTTTATAAAAAAAAATAGATAATTTCTCCAAAGCTAGTTACTTCAATGATGTTTATAATCAAGTAATATACACATTTTGTTCTCTAGGAATGTCAAACTAATTAACATTTAAATATTTATGAAAACTATATTTAAGCTTCCTTAATACATAAATAATAACTATATTACTTTGAGTAATAATATATGTCCTAATATAAAAATAAATTAATCAAAAGTTAGCTTTCAGTTAACAAAGCATGATATGTTTTGGAAGCATATACTAAATTACCTTTTTTTTTCAGAAATCTGTTATATTCAATTTTTATGAAACTGAAAATGTTTCCATATATTATCATAAATCTTCATAAATTTTTAATTTCTCACAAATATAATTTGTTTGAGATAAATTATGATTAAATCATTCATGAAAGGATGATTAGTTTTGTTTAAAGAATACAAAATATTAAAAAAGATATATATTTGGTTATAAAATAACAACATTTAATATTTCAAATTCAGATATATTTATTCAGTCAAAATATTTTTATCTATTTATTTTAATTTTATTTATATGAGTACACTGAAACTGTCTTTAGACACAGCAAAAGAGGGCATCAGATTCCATTAGAGATGGTTCTGAGTTATTATGTGGTTGCTGGGGTTTGAACTCAGGACCTCTGGAAGAACAGGCAGTGTTCTTAACTACTGAGTCATTGCTCCAGCCCCAGACAGAATATTTTATTGTGAAGAATAAGAATACTATTGAAAGTATAGTTTAGCTGTTTTTCTTAATTGTGCATATATGTACTATATTATAGATAAAAACTATGAAATTATATATATATGTAATAGTACATTTTAATTGGTCTATTTTTAATTTCAATTAAATTATATAACCAATGTGTTTAGTATAAGACTGTTATATTAAGTATTAAAAAGTGAGTAATAAATATAAAATTATATAACATTATATGAAGGATAGGAATCTGGTAATTTACTTTCAAAGACATATTTTGTTAATGAGTAATCATTTTCCTCCTTTTAAACATGTATGTTGGGGCATTTGCAGTATGGTTAGCTTTCTAACATGAATTAGTTCTAGCATTATAGAAGGTCGTGTTTATGTTCTTTTAGTTAAAATTTTTCAATCCTCATAAAATGTTATAATGAGTGTATACTGAAGAATAGTAGACTTAACTCTATGCAAAATTTCTGTGGGATTTTGAGGTAGCAATAGCATGCTGGAACCATGACTACATATATACAACAGAGAATTTCTCATATCCTCTAGAAAAAACAAAGTATGGAACTTTAGATCACAAAGTAGTATATGAGAGATAATTAAAATCAGGAATAAATATATGACAAATGAATTCTTTTTGTTTAATGTTTTATTTTTATTTTTAATTTTATTTAATCTTTATTTTTGCAATCCCAATTTTATTTCCTTCTCAATCTACCCTCTAACTGATTCACATCCCATACCTCCTCCTCTGCTCCCCTGTCTCCACGAGGATGTTCCCACTCCAGCCCCACTTCACCAGACCTCCCCATTCCTTGGGGCTTCCAGTCTCTTGAGACTTAAGTACATCTCTGACTGAGTCCAGACCTGACAGTTCTTTGCTGTATACGTGTTGGGGACCTCATATGAGCTGGTGCATGCTGTCTGGTTGGTGGTCCAGTGTTTGAGAGATCTCTGGAGTACAGCTTACTTGTGACTTCTGGTCCTCTTACTGGGTCACCCTCCTCCCATCTTCTAGCTTTCCCCTAATTCAACTACAGGGGTCAGGTTCATTGGTTGGGTGTGAATATCTGCATCTGATTCAGTTGCTTGTTGGGTCTTTCAGAGGGCAGTCATGATAGGACTCTTTTGTGAGCACTTCATAGCCTCAGCAAAAGTGTCAGTTCTTGGGGCTTCCCCTTGAGCTGGATTCCAATTTGGACCTGTCACTCGACCTCTTTTTCCTCAGTCTCATCTTCATTTTTTGTCCCTGCAGGTTCTTTCAGACAGGAATGATTATATGTCAGAGTTTTTGACTGTGGGATAAGAATTAAGTATCAACCGAGACGAAGAATGAAATATACAACAATATTAGAAGTGCTAATTAAAATTAAGGTTTAATAAAACTGTGTGTGTGGTTTTTGATTATATATTTATAAATCAATTTGCACAAAGTGAACTAGATACAGATAGACAATGAGATGTGGGAAGCCATGGCAAACACTCAACTTTGGCTCTCCTATCTACTATTCTTTTTTCTGCTTACCTTCCATGATTCACTTGTCAGTTCTCAGAACTTCAAACAAGGCCTCATAGCAACCCACCTTAGTAACCCTTCCTCCTGATCTCTAGATTTAGCCAACATCCTGCTAGATAGATGTTTTTAGAAACCCTGGTAACGAAAAGGCTTTGTAAGAATAACTTAGACCTCACAGCTGCAGCTAGCTTCCTCTTACCTGCAAAGCCCTCTTTCCTTTCCTACCCCTCCCCATATCTTGTTTTTGGAGTATATAACCGGTGTGAACAATAAAAATTTTGCCAGCTTAATCAGAATTCTTGACAGGCTGTGCCTTTTTATTTTCTCATGTCCTCTCCACAGGGTCTAAGGGTCCCACTTGATTGTCCAGCTGGCCTGGACAAATGGCACCTATTGTGGAGCTCTCAGACCCCCAGAGGTGACCACCCCCACCTTCAAGTGGCAGCAGAGCCAGCATTTAGGACTCTGGGAGTTCCCCGATGCTGAGAAGGGCATTTGGTGAGTAATCAGGTGGTGCATTATATAGACATGTGTCAGAATATTTCTCAGCAAGATTTATTCATTTCAAGGTTTAAAGATTCCCTTGAGACTCGGGGAGCCAGAGTTGAAGAGAAAGACTTAAAGGGATTTTTTTGGTTTACCTTTGTCCCTGGTTCCCCCAAGAAGGAATTATTAATCAGAAGAAGTAGAAGAGAGTCAGTGATTGTTTACAAGATTATTATAAGATCTTTGGTTCAGAAAAGGTCTCTGTTACAGCTTTTAGTTACTGGAATCTCATTCATGACCTATTAAAGATTCACAATAATTGGCCTGATGTTTAAAATGTCATTGAAGAGGGAGAGAGGGCCCTATGTCAGAGTTTGAGCCTTCCCTCCAAATCCCCTTGTTCGTGACCCTCTCAAAATTCCTGTCCCAAGGGTCCTCCACTTGTAGAAATTTCTCAAAAGGTATCTTTTGAGTAATTTTTACTCAAAACAACTTTATTCACTAAAATCATTAAAGCCACCCCTCTTTATCCCTCTTTGATTGGTCTTGAGGATGATGGCCGAGAGGAACCCCTTGATCTGGGAGACTCAGTGGCCCTTAACAAGGAGGCTGCTCAATATCCCAATCTGGACTGGCCCCTCTCAAGAAAACTGTGGCGCTTTCAACTTCCAAAAATCCTGAGCCACTCCCTAATCAACTTCTCCCCCCCCCCTTTCTATTCCCCGCCACCCTATCTGCCCTATCCGTCTTCTTCTCTTGATCAAGTTCTTTTAACAACACCTTCCCACCCTTGCAGGCACGCTCCACTGCTACTGCCAACTTGAGTGTCCTGACAGATTTGGTCCTGTAAACTGCCAAGAACAACTTTCACTTTTAAAAACTCTTTGTGATATGGATAAACAATTAGCAGATCTCTCCCTCCCCCCAGGCCAACAACATTCCTTTCATGATGAGCCCCAGTCCCTTAAGAAGAAAACTGGAAAGGCCCCTCACACCGAACTCGCTTTTCCACTTTCACTTCGCAGAGGTGCATCTGTTCCCCAAGACACAGGTGATGAGGCATCTTCTAGTGTGACTCACCCTCATAATCCTAACCCCGATGGGACTATTAGTGAGGATGAAGATGACAGGAATCTGTGGCCGCAGCTGCCCCTGAGAGGCCAACCCTAGACCGAGATACCCTTGTATATACTCCTCTTAATTTGTCAATTCTGGAAAAACTTAGATCAGCCACCTGTAAGTATGGTCCAATGGCCCCCAATACCTTAGCCTTACTGGAGGCCTCTACTGAGGCATGGTTAACTCAAAGTGAATGTTTTTTAGCTGGCTCATGGTGCACTAGAGGGAGGGGATTATGTATTATGGAAGGCTGAATTTCAAGAAGCGGCTCATAACCTGGCCCTTTGTAAGGCCAAAAACCCTGATACCCATGATTGGACAGTTGCCAAACTTATGGGCGAAACACCTGACAATACACCCAATGCCCAGAGATGTTATACACCTGGTCTCTTGGCTCAAGTTAGCCAAGCGGCAGTGCGAGCTTAGAGGAAACTCCTGCCTAGGAATACTGCTTCGGGAGCATTGACTAAGATCAGACACAATCCTGAGGAACCTTATAGTAGTTTTGTTAGCCGGGGAGACAGCTCACCACTTCCTAGGGCCTCAGGAAGATAATAGCCCTTTTATTAAACAACTTGCCTTTGACAATGCTAACCCAGCTTGTCAGGATGCCCTCAGACATCATCGCAAGGGTACCCTTTTTGATTACGTCCTCCTTTGCTCAGGGATAGGCTCCAGCCATATGATAGGACTGCCCCTCCATCTGGCACTCCTCTTACTAACCATCTACAGCCCATTACGGTGTAAGCGCGGGCGCCATTGGAATAATGAGTGTCGTTCTCACACTGATCCGCAGGGTAGTCTACTTCCCTCCCATGACTCGGGAAACTTGATCAGGGTGCATCCTCTGGCTACCACCTCTCATATAAGCCCTGGGGCAATTGGGTTCATCCCTGCCTCCATCCCCCAGGTACATTACAGCACACGGGTGACTGTGACCCTTTATTCTTCCCTGTTTATTACCTTAAAGATTGCCTTTTTACCATTCCTTTACACCCTGATGACTGTGCTCATTTTGCTTTCAGCCTACTATAGCCTAAGTTTTAGGCCCCCACACCCTGCTACCATAGGCATGTCCTCCCCCAGGGGATGGCAAATAGCCCCACATTGGCCTGAAAGTTTGTGGGACAAGTTATACAACTTGTCATAGATGCTCGGCCAGATGTATATATCCTCCACTATCCTCCTGGCAGCTGACTGCCAAACTCATCTTTTGCCATGCTTCCAACAATTACAGTGTGCCCTTTCAATAACAAATCTTTGTGTTTTATTTTTTAATTTTTTAGTTTTATAAGCAAGTTTATTAAAAGGTGCAGAAGATCGTGTGGTGCAGACAGGATTACCAAATGTACCCATCAAGAACAAAATCTGCAGACATCACTTGGGATGTTTCCTTTCAGGATGGCTGGAGACTCCTCTGGAACATAGCTTCCTCTTCTGGTGCCAACACAATCTGCAGTCTTGCAGTGAGTTCTCAGAACTTGAAAAGGACACCCTCGTGGTGAGATATTGCTCCTATTCCATGTTGTCAACATCCTGTCAGGCTCCCCTAGATCTGTGCGGTGCCCATGGCGGAGCTGAGAGGCTGGGCCTGGGCTCAGCATCGCTCCAGACAGACAACAGCAGGCAACAGCAAAGGCACCAGCTCAAGGATGGAGAGGCTCAACAGCAAATCTTAAGATGGCTCCAGAAAAAATATAGCTTTCTGAACCCTTTAGTTTTCTGGGATCTGAGCTCCACTCTGGTGGGATATTCCTGCCTAGACTGGAGCTCCAAGCCTCATTCTCCAAGACCTTGTATGATTTCCAAAGGCTTCTAGGTAATCTTCCATTGTTACATCCCTATCTTAAGATTTCCCCTGATACAATGCTCCCTCTTTATGATCTACTCAAAGGAGAATCACATCCCTTATTTCCTAGAGAGCTCACCCTCGAGGCCCACTCCTCACTTCAAATAATAGAAAATGTCATAAACTCCCCGATTTCTGCCCAAATTCATGATATACTCACCCTGGTTTTTGTTGTTTGTGCTACTCCTCACTCCCCTCTTGGAACGATTTGGCAGAGTCCTGTTATCCCCTGCTCCAAGATAGTGTCCCTCTTTTTTGGGGCGTCTCTCTCCCATCTTCCCCCACCAAGGTTCTTGCTGCCTATTCCTCCCTAGTTGCCCAATGGATCTCCAGGGGACACAAACTCTCCTGCATGTACTTTTCTAAGGACTCCCAATTCTATCATTGTTCCTTGCACTGCTGAACAGGTTGACTGGCTTTTCCAGTCTTAACAGATGCTTGGGGCATTGCTTTTGCTCAATTTTCAGGCATTATCAATAATCATTATCCGGAAGATCCCTTACTCCAGTTTTCTTGTATTCATCCCTTTGATTTTTCAAAAAAGACCTCATTAGAGCCACTAAAACAAACGAAACTTGTTTTTACTGATGGTTGTGTAAACTTTACTGATGTTCTTGTCTTTACAATTGTATTGCTGCCCATGTTGTAGATAACGACCGTCATACCTTCCAGATCCCTTATTTTTCTCACCAACTCATTGAGTTATACTCTATATTACAAGTTTTTCTTGCTTTTTCCCATAAGGCTCTCAACATTTACACAGGTAGTTCTTATGTTGCCCACTTCTTACCTCTCCTTGAGACTATCCCCTATATTAAAGTTTCCTCAGAGGCTTCTCCCCTATTTCTACAAATACAGACTTGATTTATTCTAGAACTTTCCTCTTCTTTGTTGGCCACCTTCCTGCTCATTCCAGCCTCCCTGGACCACTTTCTGAGGGAAATACCCTTGCTGACCTGGCTACGAGACACCATATTTACTTCACCTCTCACCCTGATTCTTTTGAGATTGCAAGACAAGCTCACTTCCTCCATCACCTCAATGCACATTCTCTTTGGCTACTCTTTAAGATCACCGTGAACAGGCTCGAGCTATTGTTAAGACCTGCCAGGCTTGTATTCCTTTTCACCTAGTTGCACATTTGTGGGTTAACCCCAGAGGCCTGCTCTTAAATGACTTATGGCAGATGGATGTGACACACATACCTAGTTTTGGTAAACTCAAGTATGTTCATGTGTTAATTGACACCTACAGTGGTTTCATTTATGCCTCACCCCTCACTGGAGAGGCTTCCAAACATGCTATTTCTCATGTTATAAATTGTTTAGCAGTCATGGGTCGACCTAAGATCATAAAAACAGATAATGGCCCTGGCTACACAGAATCTAGCTTTAAAATCTTCTATGCCAAATTATACACATCACTGGTATCCCTATAACCCACAGGTCAAGGTATTGTGGAAAGAGCCCATCAGACCTTTAAAGCCATGCTCACTAAACTTGGCCATTCCTCCCTTCCCCTACTGTCTGCACCAGGAGCAATCCTTCACATCGAAATGCAGGAGATCATTGAGCATGGTCTTTCCATTGTCTCCACCAAACACATAGATGACATATTTACATGCTACGTCTGTGTGTTTGCTACACGGGGAGCCCACAAATTGTCACAGAGTAGAAGTCGTCACCAGTGACCCACCTGTTTCGAAGGGTCCAAAGTTGGGCATTGGGTACTCAACACTGTCTGAGCAGCTGTGGTCAAAGTCCACGCTCGGAGCCTCCTTAGAGAGCACCCCTCCTGTCAAGGCTCCGGGCCCAATGGGCCTCCAGAGCCTCTGGAGCCCGCCATCCCGGGTCCAATCCAGATAGGCCACCCGGTTGCGAATTTACGGCCATTGACTAACATCCATCATCTCTTCGCAGCAAACTTATCAGAGAAATCCCGCATAAAACTTCCTGTCGCCATAAAACCTAATCCAGTTTTGGTCCCTCACCAACCCGCTCCACCTTCCAACTCTCGACCTCCTCCTCCTCCTCCCCCCCTTCTCCTTCACAGGATCATGCCTCATCAGAGTCGACTCCCTCATTATCAAGTTTCTCATCATTCTTCTTCACACCTTGTCTTTTCCCTTGTAGAACAGACGTTTGCTATGATCAATGATTCTCGCACAAAGCTCACGCAGGAGTGCTGGTTTGTAATCATTCTTCCCCTCCTTTCTATGAAGGAATTGCTATCCCCCATAATAATTTTACTCTCTCCATAGAACATAGTTTCTGCCATTGGCAACCTTCCTCCTTTAAAAGATTTTCTTTGGAGATGGTCTCAGGATCTGGTACCAGCGTGACCACTCCTGAAACAAGCTGCCTCCTACCTTTGCTTGCATTCTAATCAGACTCAAACCTCTTTTAAGTTTACTGGTGACTTTTGCCTTATCTCTCTTGAGGATACATGGTAGCCTTGCTTCTCTGGACTCACTCCATGCATACACCTTACTACCTTTAAGGCTTCAAAAGATCTTTGTACAGGCTCTCCTGCGGTTAGCCTATTATTCCTCAGATGACTTTTTCCTCTTATGGACCTCACCCTCAATACACGATGAAGTTCTCCTCCGACAAAAGCAAGAGCCCATCATTGCAGTGACCATTCCAGTCATCTTGGGGCTGAGGGCGGGAGGCGGTGGTCACTGGGACTGGAATTTTCTCCCTTGTCCTCTCTATCTGCTACTACTCTGAGCTTAGTGCCACCATTGATCAAGATGTTAGAGAGCTACAGTAGAGCATCAAAGCCCTTAGTGAGTCACTTTCCACTTTAGCTAAAGTTGTCCTTCAGAATAGATGATGCCTAGATCTCTTGCTCCTTCAACAGAAAGGACTCTGTGCCACTTTAAAGGAAGAGTGCTGCTGTTCTGCAGATAAATCAGGTGCAGTGAAAGATAGCATGCACATAGTTCGAAAGGGAAAAGAAAAAAAGCAAGAGATGGTATAAGAACTGGTTCTCTACCTTGCATTGGCTTTCTACTTTGCTGCCTTCTATCCTTGGACCTCACATTGGCCTTCTCTTGCTCATTTCTTTTGGTCCCTGGGCCTTCTCTCACCTTACTACTCTCATAAAGATCCAGGTAGATAACCTGGCAGCCAAGCGACTCCAGGTCCATTACCTAAAATTGGACTCTGATGAATCCACTCCAGAAGTTGTCAAGTGCCAACCCCGATGTGGTGCTTCAAAGTTCAACACCCCCTCCCAATTCCCTAGAGTGGCTGCCTTTGTGAGACGTTCTACCATTGATTCTCCTCTGTAAAGGGGGATGCTGGAGGGTGTGAGACAAAGTACTGCAGAAATACCTCTTTCTTTGCAGTCAAAGAAAGGATCCTGAGAAGCATGCCTGATTGCATTCAGGTTGGCGTAGGTCACTCTTCCCATCGCCTTGAAAAAGTGTCTGGGAGGCTGGGGCTCAGCCTCCCCAACCAAGGAGTGCTAAGCCCTTCAGTGAAACACCCAAAACTCAAAGGGTATCAGGCCTCTAATTCCCCCTCCATGATTCTAGTGCTCTACTATACAGGGAAAGGAGAGATGTGAGAAGCTATGGCAAGGTCTTACTCTTGGCAAACACTCAACTTTGGCTCTCCTATCTACTATTCTTCTTTCTTCTTACCTTCCATGATTTACTTGTCAGTTCTCAGAACTTCAAACAAGGCCTCATAGAAACTCACTTTAGTAACCCTTCCTCCCGATCTCTAGATTTAGCCAACATCCTGCTAGACAGATGTTTTTAGAACCCCTTGTAATGGAAAGGCTTTATAAGAATAACTTAGTTAGACCCCACAGTTACAGCTAGCTTCCTCCACCTGCAAAGCCCTCTTTCCTTTCCTACACTTTCCCATATCCTGTTTTTAGAGTATATAACTGGTGTTAACAATAAAAATTTTGCCAGCTTGATCAGACTTCTTGACTTGCTGTGCCTTTTTATTTTCTCATGCATCTCAGTCCTCTCTACAGGGTCTAAGGGTCCCACTTGATTGTCAAACTGACCTGGACAATGAGAGGCACAGAGAAAGAGAGAGAGAGAGAGAGAGAGAGAGAGAGAGAGAGAGAGAGAGAGA
>JANHMN010000001.1:134147620-134163695 GCA_030674055.1 Rhabdomys pumilio | reverse complement strand
AGAGAGAGAGAGAGAGAGAGAGAGAGAGAGAGAGAGAGAGAGAGAGAAAGCTTTCATATAATACTACTTGCATATCCTTCATATTTGTAATGGGTATCAGAAACATAAAACATTTAGTTCCATATATTTCTCTTTGTGTAAGCTTCATCTTCAAATAAAAGAAAGATTATCTTAATGACAATGCAAACTAATAATATATAAAATATATTAAAGTGCAATTTAATTAATGGCATTTCATGACAAATAACCTAACATGTAAAAAACATTCCTATACTTTATACTGGCATTACATTTACTCATTCTCCACTTAACAAATAAACAGAGGTTTAAGTACATGCACAAAATTATATTGCTATCTCAAAACTATAATGCTAGCTCATTGGTTTCTAAATGGATTATAAACATGAAAGTTTTTTAAGGATAATTTCTCAATAAATACAAATGATGTAGAAACATGCTTTTTTATTGTAAAGGTAGTTTAATTCAGTATATATTGCTTTGAAAAATTCAGTACCTTTTCTCTAAGAAACAATATACACCTGCAGAGAAGCCACATAAAGATGGAGACACACAAATTTCACATATAAGGGAAAGATTATATGAACTTTTAATAATGTAATACTTGTAAAACAGAGGATAGGAGTGTGTTCTGGTTGTCTTATTGTTCTAGATGACCAAACAGCAAAGAACATTTATTATGTGAAGGAAATTAGCCCTAAATATATTTTAATTGTTGTATCAGTTAGGAAGAATCATACATATCAGAAAATAATCCCTGGACTAAAGACTGGCATTTTAAATTTTGACTCTTGTCAACACTTCTATTATGGTTAAACAAAAAAGAGATTTGCTTGATGGACTGCAGAAAATAACAATAGTTGATAAGTGATTTTAAAAGTAAACAATATTGGCTTTCATAGAATTATATCCCTTATTAAGGAAAGCTGCACTGTCTAGACAGGCTGTCTGAGTAGTTAATTGCAAAGGAATTTACTAAGTTCACATAATTTAAAGAACAGAATGAGAAAATTACAGGGGGAGGAAAGCATGTATAGAATCATTGCTAAGAAACAGTGTGATGTGATGGAGAAGAAGAATGAAACAAAATAGTCACAATCCATATTATACAGCCCAAGGTAGATCATACGTGTGTCAAAAGTGAGAATTACATTGGATATTACTTTATGAGGGAAGAACTACCAGTGAAAAGCATGGGACATTTAATGCAGTTTGTATTTTATATTTACTACTTTGCTTGTAATGTGATTTGTTTATGGGAGAACACACTAAATTTTGTAGGTATCAGTACATTGCTATGTTGAACACACCCAAGTCATAACAAAAAAACAACAAATAACAAATAAATTTTAAAAAAGGAAAAGAAATTAAGCTAACCTTCCTGTTTATAGAAGGCTTGTAATATAGGTTAGTCAAGAGACTGAGGGAGCAGGTTTTCAAATATGAATATAAAGCAAAAACTTGAATTCTAACTCAGTAGCAAATTCATGGTCTACAAACATGAATTAGTTGCCTATGTTAATTTTCATTAACATAGAAAAAAGGAAGGGATAGAGACCTTAATAAATATCATAATTCATATGATAGAGATATTACAGGTACAAAAATACCATATAGCTGTAAATGATTTAAAATACAGATTATGATTCTGACAATAACTAAGAAAATGAAGGTAATTTGAATGGAATACACTCAGTGTAAACTGTACTTGTTTAATAATTTCCAACCATTAGATAATAAATGAATGATACTTTTTAGTGTATTAATAAGTAGTAAAAATGTTATATAAACATCAATAATGATTATTTTATTACAAATAGCATTTTAAACACTTAACTATTTTAAAACATAAATTATTTTTTGTCCAGTAGAAGGGCTCATAAGAATTTCATTTTTTCATATTCTCTGCTAAGTGAGGAGGCAGAGAAAGACAAGAAGAGAAAGAAAAAGAGAGAGGCTGGGAGAGGGAAGGACAGAGAAAAAACAGGGACAGAAAGGAATGGTAATTAATATTAAAGGCATTATGAAGAGCCAAGGGATACAGACTATGATAACTATAGATTCATTGACTATGAAGAAGATAAACAATAATTTTTTCTTATCTTCCTACAACACTGCTTAAAAAATAAATATGTTTTCTGTAATTTTCTACATACTCAAACAAGACTGACAGTAAAAACCCAGAAAGACAATCAAGATGAGCTCTTTTCCTTACTGTCAGTGACAAAACTCCAAGGAAACATTAATTTCTAAACTTGAACATTCTCTAGTGACTTAACATCTGCTAAACTTAAACATTCTCAGGTGACATGTAAATAGATTATCAATTCCTTCAGTATGACAGCTGTCTTCTTAATTGGGAGGAATGCTGGGGAAATGTCAGGCAAAATTTTCTACCTGAGCAATAATATGAAAACATTGCCCTGTTAGATATATCTTTAATCATTACTTAACTATCAAACAAGTGGATTTATTGCCTTTAGTAAATCAACATGCACCATTCTTATGTATAGTCAAAGTATTTCTTCATTCTACATCAGAAAAAATTATACTCAATAATATAGAAAATATTGCCTCTTGTGCATATCTGTTTTCAAATTCTAGTATAGTTAGCTCACGGTGATTTTAAAAAGTTGTATATAAATATCTTATTAAAGAACACATATATTAGATTATTCTTCTTTTGTTCAGGGAAAATACTACCTGAGGTAATAAAAAGTTGAATTGTAATTTTGGCAATGTGGTAACATTTCCCTGTAATGTCAGTACTTAGCATGTTGAGGTACAGGGTTCCCAAATTCAGGAATAGACTGAACAAATAGCAATCCTCTGCTAAAAAAAAAATACCAGCAGTAACACAACTAATATCTATTTTATGGAACAAATTCTCTGATATTTCAAAAACACCTTAGGTGATCTAAACAATCATTTCTCTGCAAATTAGCTTTGTTTGATCATTGAGAAATTCAGAGCAAGTAGGAAATACAATAAGAATCACATAGTTGTGGTGGGTAAAAATTAGTCAATTATTTAGTTATTTATTTAAGCAATTTAATAATTAATTTTGAGATTAAGACTCATGTATTTCTGGCTGTATTCAAGTTAGATATATAGTCACATGGCACCTTAAATTTCTGACGTTTGTCTCTCCTTCCAATTTCTGGTTAGGTTTATATCACCACACTGGGTATATGCTAAACTGGAGATAAAACACAGGTCTCAGATAATGCCATCCAAGAATGCTTCTATAAATAGACTTACATCTCTAACATCAAGTCAATTTATTTAGCTAAAAAGATTTCTATAAGCTATTGTGTAGAAATAACTTTAAGCAGGGACAGTTATCAGCATTACATCCAAACTTATCAGATTTTAACATTGTTCTAATTATTACCAAGTATAGGTAAACTACTTTGCATTTATTCATTTATTTACCTAAATTAAGTATTATTTCTGGTGCTGAGGTTGACTAGAACTAATAACTCATCTTTTTTCCATTTTAATGAAATGAGAATTATTAACAATATATTATTTTAGATTATCTTGAAGGGTAAGTGTCTGAGAGGAAAGGTGAGAAATTATCCAACAAGAATCCACATTCATATATGAAAATGTCACAGTGAACCCTTTTCCTCAGAAAATTAGAAATAGATCTACCTGAAGACCCAGCAATACTACTATTAGAAATATACCCAAAAGATGATCCACCAAACCATAAGGGCACATGTCTCACTATGCTCATAACAGCCTTGTTTTTGATAGTCAGAATCTGGAAACAACCCAGATGTCCCACAACAGAAGAATGGATACAGAAAATGTGTTTCATTTATACAGTGAAATACTACTCAGCTAGTAAGAACAAGGACATCTTGAGTTTTGCAGGCAAATGGATGGAACTAGAAAATATCCTGAGTGACGTAACTCAGACCCAAAAGGACATGCATAGTATATACTCACTACTAAGTGGATATTAGCCAAAAACGGTATAGAATATACAAGATACAGTCCACAGAACTCAAAATTTTTAACAAGCTGAAAGACCCAAGTGTGGTTTTCTCAATCCATTCACTTGGGATGGAGAAGAAAGCAATCACAAGTGGGGAGGGAGGGAGAGATTTGGGTGGGAAAGGGTACAGGTAAGGGTAGAGGATAATATGATCAGGTATTAAGGAAACAGGACTGAAGCCCTGTGGGCCAACAGAAAGAATGAAAATAGGCAACCTCGGAAGGTATGAGGTGGGGGAACCCTTCAGAATGCACCAGAGACCTGGAAGGTGAGAGACTTTTAGGACTCAAAGGGAGGGAACTTGATGAAATGTCCTACAGTGGAGAGAGTGAAATTGTATAATCTACCTCCAGCAGAAAGACAGGGCATCAAGTGAGGGATGGGGTTGCCATCCAACAGTCAAAATTCTGACCCATAATTGTTCCTGTCTGAAAGAACTGCAGGGACAAAAATGGAGAGGATCCTGAGGAAAAGGAGGCCCAGCAACAGGCCCAAAGTGGGATCCAGGTCATGGGAAGGTCCCAAGGCTTGACACTATTACTGAATCTGTGGTTTGCTCACAAAAAAGGACCTACCATGACTGCCCTCTACAAGACTGTACAAGCAACTGAAAGAATCAGATGCAGATATTTACACCCAACTAATGGACAGAACTGCTGACTCCTGTGGTTGAATTAGGGAAAAGCTGGAAGAAGCTGAGGAGGAGGGCAACCCTGTAGATGGACAAGCAGTCTCAATTAACCTGGACTACCAACCAGGCAGCATACACCAGCTAATATTAGACCCCCAACATATATACAGCAGAGGACTGCAAGGTCTGAGTTCAGTCAGAGAAGATGCACATAACCCTCAATAGACTGGAGGCCCCAGGGAGTTTAGAGGTCTGGTTGGGTGGATGGGGTTTCTGGGGACAACCTAGTGGAGACAGATGGTACAGAGGAGTTATGGGACATGGAACAGTTAGACTGTTGCCCCAATGGGGGATGGGAATAAAATCTTGAGTGATAAATAAATAAATAAATAAATAAATAAATAAAGTAATTATCTGGGTGAATATTTATTACCTGACACTAGCTCAAACAGTTCATTGAAAGGTAAAAACTGTAATTTTTATGACTAAGTTATCAGTGAAGTTTTGTATTGATAAACCTAATTAATATTTTATATTCTGTCCTTTGACCTATAGTAAATCTTTGGTTCCCTTTTTATGACTTTAGGTTAATTGTTCTACAACCTCTTGGAACTTGCTCTTAAGTTATAGATGCCTGACACTTGAAGACTGACAGATTTCTCATTGAAGTTTTGTTTATTTGAGAGGACTTAATAGCAGTCCTATTATTAAAGAGCTTAATAACTACTAATATAATTTATGAATTCTTACAGAATTATCATTGAGAATTAAGAAATCAAGTATTTGTCTAACTAGCATCACTACAAAATAGCTTATCTTCGTTGTTCTGCAGAAATCTACTTAAAAGTTTGGACTATGCAGGAAAAGCACATTAATAGGAGTCTTTCCTAAAATGATATCATCTTGGCCTTTCCTAAAGAAGCAATTCTGTCATTAACTTTAAGAATTCATTGCAGAACCATTTCAGGAAGATCACCTGCTGGTTTTAGCTTCTCCCTGATAGCTCCTGGCAGAATCTTCTGTTTTTTATTCTGGGTCTTTTAAAATTGCTCTGAGAAATTTTCTATTACTTTTGAAGAAGGCATTCACCATAGTTATATCCATAATGCAAACTATACTTATCTTTCTGTAGCTATTATTCTAAGAAACACTTAATTTAAAAGTATTTGCAGTTACCATTTAAATGTTCCTCTTGATGCCCTGGTTCAAGGCTCAGCATGATTACTACTGCATTTCAGTTCTCCAAATCTTTGATATGTTTGCTTACATTACTTTTACACATACACTTCATGATAGAGAGTACAACTTGGGGTTATGCTTCCATTCTTATACCTCAATGAATTTATCCCCCCCAAACTAACTCAAAGAGTCATGTGCTTATATATGTTGTCCTGCACACTGCATATTATCACAGCAACAAATGACAAAGCAATATGCTTTTTATTTATTATTCACCATGCAAACTGAGTCAAAAACACTTTAGGTACATACAAAACCAAAGTTGCATGAACTATGTAGATTAACTTCTGCATACATACAGGCAACAATAGTAATAATAATAAAAAGAGGAGTGAGGGAAAATTTGAAAGAGTGACCTTGAGAGTGGGAATGATATAGAGGTGATGCATCATGCAGAGGTGGTAATTCTGTAGAATTAGAAAATGGAACAATTTTAAACCACCCAGTTACAAAAGGAAACAGCACAGTATTATTTGAAATCCTGAGTCCTTAACAGCTGTCAGGCAAGTAAGGCAATTGATGACTAGATGACTATGACATTGAGATTCTGTATGGTTTATGTAAATTTTGTAGGGTTTTTTTTTAATTACTATTATTCATCTAATTAAGATGAACTGAAAGGATGCTATACAAACAGTTATGTAAAAAGCAATAAGGCTACTTGTGACCAGTCAAAGATCATAAAGTTCATATAAAATGACTTAGAACATCTCCAATTAAAATTTTCCATAATAAAACAAATTTTATAAAGTCTAGAGCTCCTTTAGTGTGAAATTAGATATAAATGAAACAAAATGGTGTTAGTCTACCCTCCTAGAACATTTCCTGCAATACTTATGTGTATTATAACTATTAAATATAATTATTGAACAGCTGTTGAAAAATGAAATATTTTAAATCAATTCAAAGGTTACTAAATAAACATATAATGGACATATATGGAAAATGAATGATTTCACAGTTGAAGCTTGATTGATAATCTTAAAAACCAGGCAGATATTTGTTTTTCAACTTTTACAGTATGCATTTATGTGTATTCACTTATAAAATCATGTCAAGACTAACATGTAAAGTAAGTTTATTCATTACATAGTTTTAAATTTGAAATGATTTGAAATGCTAAAATAAATTGCAATAAATTTATACACTGAATAATCAAATGATATGCAACCATTTTTTGAACAACTACCTAAAATGTAGATTACATGTTAAGGAAATTATGTTACTAGAAAGGATTAGGTGCTCAAATAAACAAGATTAAATAGAAATTTACATTTAAATCCCAAAGCAAAATGAAAGATTTGCTCAAATAAAAAGTATGGCTTAGCTATTTATTTGGAACATTTTCACTCCAATATAAAATACCTGAGTATGTAAAATTTGCAAGTAAATTTTGCATTATCATATGGTATACTCATCGATCTCATTTCTGGAAGGTGAAGTGATAGAAAAATGCAATTTGAATTAAAAACAATAAATGTTATTCTGTCATAATTTTTCTTTTAAAATATTTATAGAAAATATCTATCATTTAAGTTAATATTTATTAATATTAACATATATTCTAATAATATTTTATATTATATTTATTACTTTTATTGGTGATACAGGTTTGAATTCTTTTCAGTTTGTTTAACATATATAATGATACTATTGAGAAATATGGGATGACATGTGTATATATATATATATATATATATATGTATATATATATACATATATATATATATATATATATATATATATAGTTTTAAAAAGAGGCTGTCAAATTGATATTACACTATTCTGAGACAGATTGGAGTTAAAGCATTTGAGAGAGATTGTAATAAGGAAAGGAAAGGAACGGAACTGTTTGGTTACATTTCATTTTCCATGACAAAACACCAGGAGCAAGGCAATGTATGAAATTATAAATTTAAAGCAGGCCTCATTTTAGAGGAATAGAGTCCATAAGCCATGATGATAGGGAAAATGGGAGCAGGAAGGCATTATGTCAGAGCAATAGCCATGAGCCTGTTTCTGGATCCACAAGTACAAGGCAGAGAAAGCTAACTAGGTCTGGACTGTGGAAACCCCATTCTACCACTAGTGATAAACTTCTCCAACAAGGACACACCTGCTAAATGATTCCAAAGAGTGCCAACAACTAAGGACCAAACATTCAAATGCATAAGCCTTTGGGATCCTTATCAGTCACAAACCACCAAGAAGATGAGTAATATAATTCTATTTTAATTTAAAAGTTAAAATAGAAAACAGATTAATTAAAAAAAACATGACAGTTTGTGTTTTTTTCTCTGATACCTCTCTCCTTGACTTCTTAAAATAATTTTATTCTTTTCTTTTGTTTACGAATGCCCTGAAGTCTCTTCTACCAAGTCTGACTTTGTTATAAACAAGAAAAGTAGTCAGATTTAATTAATGCTTATCCCACAGTTGCAGTATTTACTACTTACAAAGAACTGTCTCTAAATACAGTGAAAGTGTGAATTAATTGAGAAAATATGCTTCAACACATGAAACGAAGACAACAAAGAATTAACCTTTTAGTAATTAAGCCTGATTGCTATACATCTTATCACATCTAACTGGTATTTCATTTTGATTCTTATTTCATTCCCTAATGAAAAACTTGAACAATTTATCATATTTTTTATTATTTCTAATAAAGTTGAATTTAACTATACTGTGCAATTTTATGCTTTATTGTAATCTATGTATCTTCTCTCTTCTTTTCAACTTCAGTATTTGCAATGTTTTTTTTGTTCATCCTGCAGTTTTACTTTTGTTAGATTATTTTTCATTTTGAATTTTCAATTAATTAAAATATTGAACTTGTTTTTAAATTTATTTATTTATTAATGATTTTTATACATAAATACTATGTAAAGGTAACTTTTACCCTTTTTTCTTTCCTGTCTAGATTTCACAATGTCCTCCTATCTTCCCTCTCAAATTTAGAGACTTCTATTTATTTTGTTGTGTGCACATACACATGAAACAAACAAAACAAAACAAAATGCTACTGACTAATTTAACTCCTATGTATAGTTTGTAGGACTGACTTTGCGATCAGTTCCAGCTGCAAAGTTTGTATCCTGAGATGGGAAAGTGGTGCTGAGGCAATGTGAAGATACTGACCAACAATTGACTTTCAAGCAAGGGGCTCTAATAAATCGAGCCATCTTTATTTTTACAATTACAGTCACTTGAGTAGTGATACCATTGGTTATTTTATTAAAAGAGGTCATTACATCAGCATTTAATATTTTATAAAATGAGATCAAAAGCTCATCATTACAAAAGCCCCTCATAGTTTCCCTTCCTCTTTCTGTGTTTCCACTGGGCCAATTACCCCCTAAACTTATTTTGCAGTAGAAAACTCAAATTCAGCCAGACAAAAATAAATGTCTAGCCAGGCAAGTCCTGTAAACATGAACATTTACCTAACTGGTAGCAAATGTGGTTACACAATTATAAAAGGTGCAGATTAAACATTTGAGGTATAAGTCCAGTCTTCAGATAGCACTTCTCTGTCATAATAATTTTTAATTGAGTACAGAAATGTAGTCATTGTGCCAAGCAACCTTTCCTGATATATATCTATCAATTCTTGATGTCATATTTCTAAGAACCATTTTCAAATAACTGTTGATTAGACTTTCCTAATTTCTAACTCTCTGTTGTTCAGACATTACTTCCCCAGTTTAAGTCTCTGTTGATAAAAACAATCTTCATCAGAACAGTTATACAACAGTTATGTAACAGAACAGTTATGGAGGACCCACCACTTTCAACAACTGCCACAGACTTATTCAGTATGATAGTAGGTGTTACCCCAGGGGCATGATTACATGTCCCAATATAGCCAGGATTAATGAGCACATCTGCAGGATCTATAGAGTCAGAAAGAGCAATGGAAGGTTTTACCCTTTAAAAGAGTATTGAAAAAAAAAAACAGACTCATCCACAAGGCTTTGCCTTATTCGGGCAAATTTTGCTATGAATATAGACAACAGAAAAAGCAAGGAGAGCTTTGTAGCACATGTGATATAGGAAATAAGCATAGAGTCCACTAAATTTACCACAGATCCTAACCAAGTGGTAAAGAATTTCCATGGGCCTGGCCATAATATAGTGCCATCAGTGCACACTCATATGCTCTTTCTTGCAGAGGCTGCAGGGTTACGGCCAGGATTAGATATTTTATCAGGAATGTCATTGAGTCATTGGTGCTGCAGCTAATAAGGTGAAGGCAGGGCCTTTGGAAATTTTCCCTATCTATGTTGTCATGTTTTGATTAGGTGATCTTATAAGTGAGATTTCATAGATGAAAATCCCTGCATGTTTAAACAATATCTAATACAAAGCATTTTGATTTTCTAGCTCTTATAAATATTCTTCCCCCCTTTGAAATATTCTTTGAATTTTGGTGTAGGGGACAGGTTGTAGATGTTTCAGATGGGAATCAGACTCCCACAGTCTCTGATTTTGAGACAGCTATTTAAAAATTTCCAAATATACTGGCTCCTGTATTCTGATTTTAAAAATGTACATGTTTTCCTTAGCAATGATCTGTGTTGCAGTGTGATATTCATTCTATAAAAGTTCCGTAAGAGATGATAAACATAGAGTAGAAGAAACAAAACCAATATCAGGAACTATTGGAAATAAATATGGTTAAAAACCACATGTACTTAGATCAAGCTAGATCTTGGTTGTCTAGTCTTTGGCAGGTTGAAGTCTTTTTTTACATAATTCATGTCATGACCTACCACTTGGTCAGTTATTACATTGTTGAGGAATCTAATGTTATGATTTAGACTACATCTGTGTTCCACGTATTTGTAACTATTGGAGGTCAAGGATGGCTCATATAACATATTTAAAAGAGATTGCTATTATGCTAAAAATAAAAATGCCTTTTTTATGATACATTCCACGATATGATTTATTTTCTTCCATGTGAATTGCTTTCTCCCTTATTATGCATGTAATATAATTCTTATATCCATGTTATATATTTCTTAATGAATATGTATAATATCAAGTCTATAATATTGCAAATAATATAGTTAAATGGTTTTAGAGTTTTCAAAGTCATTACCTATCACATGTTGTGGTTAAATAATGTGTTCTCCCTAAGAGTAACTGAAAACCAAAACCTCAAACCTAAAACAAACAAACAAACAAACAAGGAAATATACACCTCACAAAATATCCTTGTATACTTTAGAACTCACACTGTTCTTCTGTATGATATCAATAGATGTATTATGAACATCAGCTATCTTTTGGGCAGAGGGCAATGAAGCAAGCATGAAACACACTAACACCTGGAACTATAAGCAAATGTACATGCATTCTGTAATTTTACCTAATTTTGACTACTAATTTTTTCTATTTCATTTTTTAATTTTGAAATAATTTTATAGAGTTTGTCACATAGACACAGTCTTTGTATATTCATGAGTGTCTCAAATAACCTGTATATTTGATCAGTGTCTGTAGTATGAGAGTTTAACTCATAAATTCTCATCTAATTTTAATCTAGAGACTCATAAGTACTTTCTATTTATGTTTCCTAAAAGAAAGTAATTTAAACATTAAAATGAGTCTATATACTATGAAAATTGTGAATATATACCAAATAAGTAAAAATAGTAAAGGGAGATGGATTTTTAAATATAAATCCAGTACAAATTAAATAAACTTTTGAAAATGTGACATTGAAACTAATTAGATTTTACCAAAAGTTAATATTCAATAAACTAGGTATAAAATTTCAAATCTTCAAAGTAAAAAGGAAAGTAAAACAAACAAACAAACAAACAAGCCCACAGTTTTCTGAAAGACACGTGATATTTGAGTCACTCGTAAATATAGAAAGACTGTGTCTATGTGATAGACTCTACAAAGTTATTTCAACATTAAAAAATGAAACAGAAAAAAAATCAGTTGTCAAAATTCCGTACAATTACAGAATGCATGTACATATGCTTCATTAAATATTTAGTGCATTATTTAATATTACATATAATCAGGAAGAATTTTGTCTTGATCTTTTGATATTTAATATAATAGCATTTGTGCTAAGACATGTTTATATTAACCACATCAGTCACTGCATAATCTTTTTCAAGAGAGAATGAATGTATCTACCTACCCATTTACAAGTATCTAATTTCCTAATTTACTTAATTTATCTAATCATTCCTATATTTGTGGAAAAAATATTTAATTAATCACATTTAACAAGATAAAAATCCCATCTTTCTACTGTTTTATTTATATTAGAATATTCTGGAAGTATACCAAAGAACTACTATTATTATAAGATTTTTCAAGTTGACCAATAAATCATTAATTTTGAATTTTTCTTCTATATTATATTTTTATTTATCTCTAAATTATTAATATTTCTGTGGTTTATATTGATCATTTTCTAATTATATAAATCTAAAACATGTAAGTATCATGAAGATATTTGTGAGTTTTTGTTCCCATAATGCCGCATATTATTAAAATTCTGTGTAACCAATACACTGCTTGGCTTCATTTCCTTATAAGAATACTAATATTTTATTAATTAAATCAAGATCTTATATATAACTCCAAATACATGACTATGAAATTTAGGCATAAACAATTTGTTTTGTATGAATATATTAATTACATCAATCCATCAGCAAATACCTAAATGTTCAAAGATTAAATTTAGAGAAATCCAAATATTATGAAATTGTCTAAAACATATCAACAATATACAACTCACTAATTGAAGTGATTTAATTAATCCCTTTGGCGGTGTTTTACTTTAAGCCATCATAAAGATGATTAGTTAGTAGCAACATCATGATTATAAATTAGTTATAAAGCAACTAAGAAACTAAAAATGTGAGTTTAAAAGAATATCTAATTTGCATTGTAGGATATATTGTGTCTGAGGTGACACACATTAGAGATATCAGAGGTAGCAGCCAAACAATGACAAAATAGCTCAGTGCATTCAGATACACACAGTTTTCTTGTGTTTAATAAGAACATTAGTGGGGAATTATCTTCAAAAGGAAAATCACATGGGTTGATACAAGTATTGTGGTGTTTATTGTGTTGTACTGATCTTTCTATTGCATGATTACTGCAAAACTGTTTGCTAAAACAGTATGAAAAAAAGAATTTGAAAGAAACCTGTGCATTATATTAGGTGTTGCTACATAGGTAATAAAATGCAAAGATTTTTTTAAAAAAAAAGTTGAATTCAAAATCACATTTACTATCCAAGCTCTTGTTCTTTCACTTTTATTTCTTATGATATACTGTCTACTAATATTTTGTATTTATAAACAGAGCAGTTATTGATAATAGAATAGTACTGCTAGAAATTGGTAGACTACTTCTTAACATAATACACGTTTTAAAGAGTGTTTTAACCACCCCAGCATTATTCATATTATCAAACATTCATTTGTTCCAGTCTTCTATACTTTATACAATAAGTTTTCAACTACTGGTAAGAGCTAGTTGATACTGTGTTACTTATATTTTTGTTAACAAGATGGAGTCATCTGATAAGAGAGAACCTCAACTGAAAGAATTTCTCCATAGGATTGACCTTTACGTAAGGCTGTGGGAACATTTTCTTCATTGCTAATTGACATGGGAAGATTCAGCCCACTATTCATGGTACCACCTCTTGTCAGGTGGTACTCAGTTGGATAACATATCAGATTGAGGAAGACATGAAGAGCAAGCCAGTAAGCCACCCTCCATGGTCTCTGTTTCAGTTCTTCTTTTTTTTGTCCACTGCTTGAATTTCTGTCTTGACTTCCATCTATAATAGAGTGAGATAGATATGTCAGACAGCTAAACCAGTTCCTCCCATGCTTTGGGTCATGATTTTTATCACAGCAAGTGAAGGCAAACTAAGACCACAGCTCTCTTCCAAGAGAACTTGGTATTCTTGAACCATTGTTTCTTCAAATGTAAAAGTCACTGACTTCATTCCGATAGTGTGGGAAGACCAAAGACTCTTTAAACAAAAAACTGACATTTGGTGAATAAAAATGAACTAGAGATTTGGAAAGAAGCTGGTAAATTCATCTGTGTTGTTTTATTATTGGGAGCATCACCACTAAAATCAGACATCTTGACAGACACTCAAGAGGATGAAAGAATTTTCCTAGAAGCACTTTGGCCAAAAACACATCTTTTACAGAGAATACGAATAATTGTACAGACGTAGGATAAAATAGTTGATCTAAAAGAAGAGTTAGAGATATAAAAGGAGAACACAAGATGTTTCAAGTAATTATAAAGATACATCTAGCTTCTAGTTACATTTGACAAACTGTTTTTGTGATTTATGGCAGGTGCTTGTTTATAAACCCATTTGTGCACAACCTTAGTGAAAAGCATTCATCATTCTGTTTGGCCTTGCTTATTAGATAAATGTCACATAAACATAACCTAAATTTGGAATCTTGCTGGCCTGGCACATGGGTTGGTAGCATTCCTGACTCCCTTCATTTTTCTATTGATCCCCAGAAGCCAAGGTGTATTGGACAGTTAGTATCCTTAGGTGATGGCCTACATTTGCCAAGCAAAAAAAGAAGCCATTTAGAAGGTAGAGGTCAGCAAGGTATTATTTATCAACAGGACACTCACTGTTGCTTTCAACTCACTGTTGATTTCAATTTAAACATTTTCCCACAGCTCTTTGCAGGTAGTAAGTTAGACTAACTAGTGCAAAAGCTAAAGCGTAGGGAAATATGCATTTGGAAAACATCAAATTAATTGGTGAAGGTGTCAATAATGTTCAATTCATGTAGCAATATGTTAAATGAGGAGAATTCAAATTCAATTATAATAAATATAAAATCTTAGGAAATCTAATTTTTCATAGCTCATTACTTTATTTCAAAAGTTCATTAAAAATGGTTTACTTTGTGCTTAGTCGAGTTGTGATCTGTCATAGATATTAATTTTGGAGGAAGACTATCAGAGTAAATTCTTTTCTTTCACCATGTGGGTTTAAGGTATTAATAATTGAATATTGTCAGATTGAATTCAAATCTAATGTCTGGTTATCAAATTTGGTAGCAAGTATCTTTGCCAACATCTCTGATCCAAGTGTCAATCAGTTTTGACCCTGTTAGTTTCTAAGATGTTGTCAGCTATTTATGATTCAAGTACTAGGAAGGGCCATGCTCCTTGGTCTCTGAGATATTAACAGGCCATCTCTTCTGCCCCAGTCTTATTTAAAAAGGGTCATTCTCTTCTTTGTAATAATCCGTTTCTAATATGATACTTATTTAATACACTGAATTTCAATTTATTTTTCCTGGGTTACAATTTAGTGATTTATAGCTACTAATAATGTGAAACTGTCACTGATAATTCACTTTGTATAACTAGGGATGATATAAATGATTAGTCATAAAAAGAAAACTAGTAAATCTGTCATACAGAGGACTAATAATAAAGACATATATTGCACTAAGAACTTAAGAACTGAATTAATTGAGCAAATGACAATGATACATTAACGTGACTTTAAAATGTTATAAAAATTTGGGTCTGTGATTTGTAAAATAAACTAATGTTCATTTCCACATATGCTTTATTGATACTTTAATAAATTTTAAAATTTGTAACAATGTTTCAATAAGTACAAAGATTTAGTGTTTTAAAATAACTGATATGTAAAAAATAAATTATATAACAGATACTTGCTAAGAAACTGTCATTTTTTTAAATCATAAAATTATATTTAGCAGTAATTCTTTCTATATGATTATGAAGCAAAAGTGGACTGCGAGGGTCTAAGATCTCATTCTATTCTTCAAACACATGGCCTTCGTGCATAACATCTGTTTTTCTTGCTTGTTAAAGAATCAGCAACTTTCTAATAGTCCTGCTTGGAGTTCAAACCTTCAGTTCATGATTGTTTCAGGGAACCTCATAGGCAAATCTATAGCTATGCATTAAATTTGCCTTTAAATGATAAGCTAGCTTATTTATCTAAAATGGTGTGTGTCTGTGTCTGTGTCTCTGTCTGTATGTGTATGTGTCTATGTGGGTTTCTCTGTGCATTTCTGTGTCTATGTGTTCCTCTGTGTGTCTGTGTGTGTCTATGTGTGTGTGTGTGTGTGTGTGTGTGTGTGTGTGTGTGTGTGTGT
>JANHMN010000001.1:134108672-134138694 GCA_030674055.1 Rhabdomys pumilio | reverse complement strand
TATATATATATATATATATATATATATATATATATATATATATATATTGATATTTACTCAACAGAAAGAAAAAGAGAAATATGAAAATGCCTGGTAAATATGTGTAACTGAGAAAGGTTATCAGTGAAGTAACCAAATGCAGTAAGACCAATACTGCATGTTCTCTCATGTGCACCTTCACTTCAAACTTTTAGATTATTGTGCTTAACTTAGCATATCCATAGCATTCAGAGAAGATGACCAGAGAGTGAAAGGTGTTGTAAGAGAAGCAGAACGTGGAACATAAGAGATACAAGGGGAAAGCACAAGCATGTTTCTCTCTATACATTTAGGAGTTTAATTTGAATTATGCTACATGAGGGAGATAATACTTTGTCCAGAAGCTATAAATGTTCAAACAACTGAAGACAAGTAGATAGACTAGAGTTTGTCTCTTCAGGTTCTATCTCCACACGGTTGAGATTTTTTAGGGATTGTCATCCCCATTGTGTCCCACATCTCTGGTGTCTGGGAATTTTGGGGGTTTACTTCCATTCCCTAACTTGCACAGCTGCATATTTCTATTCATTCTCCTGGACCTCTGGGATTCTCTGCTGTATCATCCCATACTTAATAATGTCACCCCTTTTCTTTTCCTCCCTCTCCCATCTCCCACCAAGGTCCTTCTCTCCCTCTGCATCCTGTGATTATTTTGCTTTCCTTATAAGTGTGAGCATTCACACTTCAGCCTTCCTTCCTGTTAAGTTTCATATGGTCTGTGAGTTGTACCATGGATATTCTAAACATTTGACTTAAATCCACTTATCAGTGAGTACATACCATTTATGTCCTTTTGGGTCTGGGTTACCTCACTCAGGGTGATTTTTTTCTAGTTCCATCCATTTACCTAGAAATATAGTGATATCCTCATTCTTAATATCTAAGTAGTATTTCATTGTATAAATTACTGCATTTTCTTTGTTTTTTCTTTTATTGTGGAACATCTGTGTTGTTTCCAGTTTCCGCTATTATAAATAACATTGTTATGAAAATAGGAAGCGTGTGTCTTTGTGATATGGTGGAGCATGTTTTGGGTATTTGTCCAGGAGTGGTATTGCTGGGACTGCAGGTAGAATGATTTTCAATTCTCTGATGAACTGTCAGATTGATTTCCGTTGATGCAGCTCTCAATCAAATGACCTCCAATAACATTGACTTGACAATACAGACCCCGTGAAACAGATGTAGCATGAGTGTTGCTTTGAAAATCATTATTTTTTTTCTGAATCAATTTTAGGTTCCATCCATAAGACAGGAATCAAACTTGTATTGTTAACAGCATTAAGAACTTATATCTATCTCCTCTTTTTTGAGTATTTCAGCTAACATCATCTTCATTGAGTCCTGGGAACCTCTTGCTTTCCTGGCATCTGGGACTTTCTTGTGGCTACCCCTAATTATCCATCCCATACTCCTACATATTGTCGTCCAATTTTTCTGACTCTTTGTATTTCTCTCTTGTCTCTTCCCATACCTGATCCTGCCCCCTCTTCCTCTCTCCAAGGACCCTCTCATCCTCTACCTCCTGTGATTATTTTGTTCCCCATTTTAAGTATGATTGAAGCATCTACTCTTTAGTCTTCCTTCTTCTTAAGTTTCACATGGTGTGTAAATTGTATCGTGGGTATTCTAAACTTTTGGGCTAATATTAACTTATCAGTGAGTACATTCTGTCTGGGTTACCTCACTCAGGACTATATTTTTAGTTCCATCCATTTGCCTGAATAAAATAGTGATATTGTTGTTCTAAAAATTTTGTAATGTTCTTAATATTAATAGCTGAGTAGTACTCCGTCATTTAAATGTACCATATGTTCTGTATCCATTTTTTGGTTGAGGGACATCTGGGTTCTTTCCAGCTCCTGGTTATTATTAAAAAGGCTGTTATAATCATAGTGGAGCATGTGTTCTTGTTATATGTTGAAGCATCTTTTGGGTATATGCCCAGTAGTAGTAAAGCTTAGTCTTCAGGTAGAACTATTTCCATTTTGGGGGGAACTGCCAGATTGATTCCCAAAGTGGCTTTACCAGCTAGCAGTCCCACCAGCAATGGGGAGTGTTCATCTTTCTTCAATCCTTGCCAGCATCTGCTGTCACTGACAAAGGAGAGATTGAAACTGTAGAGATTACCTCCATTAGATAAGCATGGCCCCAGTTGAAGGATGGAGCTGCCCACCCATCTCAAAAATTGTTCAGGGACAAAAATTGAAGCAGAGGCTGAAGAAAAGGCCATCCAGAGACCTCCCTATCTAGTGATCCATCCCTTCTGCAAACACCAAACTCCAGGACATTGTGATATTTTCAAATCACTTGTCTTTGTAGCACATTATGGGTATTCTAATAACAAGTTGTTAGTAAATTTCTTTGGAATGTAACTGAAAAGAGCAAACAGTTAGTTGTCGGTCATGAAAAGGTATCCTGGTTCTTGGGTTGTGAGTGTTCAGCCACGCCCCCAGAACACAGGCTCCTGACATGAGGTCTAATCTCCATTCAACCTGCACCCTTCAGTCATGTAGGGCGTGATTAATATTAATGAGTTTCCTAAAGGCAGAGGGGGATGGGGGCCGTAGCTAATTATGTTATTCCCTTCCTCCCCCCCCCCATAAAAGCCAGGCTCCCATGGCTTGGGGGGAGGGGGGAGAGTGAACCATCTACACACATTCAGCCCGCCACGAATAATAAAAGCTTTGAAAAACTGGACTCCACGTGTCTCCTGAGCCTGCCACCAGGTTCCCAGCCTTTGGAACCCTGAACCTTGCTGATCCAGCCCCTGGCCTGCCCCTGTTGGCTGCATGAACGTGGGACCCTTGGAAACTCTGCAGGGACCCCACTGCTGGACCTTGCAACTGTGTCCCTGCCGCCGAACCTCCCCCGCAAGTTTTTTCCTACAGTTAATGAAGTTGAAATGAAACCAATACATGAGCATAAATCCAAGGAACAAGAAACTATGGTCTCTGCATCCATTAATCTCACTTTGTGGTGAAAAATGCACAACGCAGTGAATATTAACTGTGTGGGATTTTGTATAATGTCCTTGTTTTAAAGACATAGAAATACTTTATATAATTAATAGATGTTAAATAATCAGTTTGCTTGACTAGGAAGGAAGACTTAGAAGTTCTTACTATCTATATACAAAAGGAGCAAAATCCAAGAAATATGTGCTTGCTTAAGCTTATTTGATAATAGGTGATATTCTTATTTGCAGTTATCAAATATGAACCTTTAGTTTTCATTTGCAAAAGGAAACCCAAGTTATGCCTCTTATCTTCGCATAATGTGAGCCCTCTCATAACAAAGAAAGCCGGTACAAACAGTAGACAGTAGTAGTTACAGACCAACAAAGCACATTTGAGTTCTCTGAACCTCCCTCATGTAATTTGACTCTTAAACTATAAATAACACACCAGAAATTTACATGTAATTTTTTCTTATATTTTCCTAATACTAATATTTCTTAGAATATTGACCTAAACAATAGAAAGCAACTTCAGTGGTGTTCAGGTCTTCAGAAGTCCATTTTGAACTCGTCGATTCTTTCCGCTGATGTAGCATAGTTCTCTATTATATTCTGTGATTCTTTCATGTTCTTATTCTTATTTCACTTTGTATCTGAATGTGACTTTAAACTTTGCAGTCCTCCTAGTTAGCTTCCACTTGCTGAAGTTACCGGTGGAAAACAGCATGCCTAAATTCATATTATTTATTGGCTACTCCAAGTGCATTAATCCATGAATGTTGTTACCTTCATGCTCTTACATATTTACCAGAAAACCTCATCCAAATATTGATATTGTCAGCTTTGTGATGATTTCATGTTTATCCTCTACCTTCTTCTCTGTGAAAGGGAAGTTAGTAACACCAATCTATTCATTTACTGTCCTGTATAATTTATCTGTTCTACTTGTTTGTGTATTTAAACTTTTTATTTTGATTTTAATGTTTATACTTTTACTTTGCATAATGTAAAATTTAAATGTTGAGGTATTTTCTATAAATTAGCAGATCTATTAAATTTTCTATATAAAGCTAATTAAAGTTACACTGATATAGTCAGTACTTTCATGCAGAGAATTAAATCAATTTGATGCCAATCTTTACAATAATTCAGAGACAAATCATGAAAAATCTGTATAGTGTGTGGTTTATGTTTCAGATCCATAAAACTACAGCATTATGGAAATAAAATGAATATTAACTTCATTACTGTAATATGACGAAGTTAGTAATTACACCATGTTTGTGGGTTCTTTTGTGTGTGTGTGTGTGTGTGTGTGTGTGTGTGTGTGTGTGTGTGTATGTGTATTAACTTGGATGCTAGATTTTTTTTTATTCTTGAAGGAAAATCATCTAATGATATGGAAAAACAGCCTAAAAAGAAAATAAATGAAATAAACTTTCTGTCTATGAAAATAGTTAACAAATAAAAATTTCATTTTTATATATACTATATGAAATATATTTAAAATGGGAGAGCAAATGTAATTTCAAAATATGTACTATGTGTTGCAAAAAACACAAAATTCTCACATTACATAGTTTTTTTAACTTAAAAATTTTATATACTCAACAAAAATGTTCCTATCCCCCTCTCCACTCCAGCAAAACGCCCCACACCCTGGGTCCTACAGTCTCTTGAGGTTTAGGTGCATCTTCTCTGACTGAACCCAGACTTGGCACTTATCTGCTGTATGTTTTGGAAACCTCATATCAGCTGGTGTATGCTGCCTGGTTGGTGATCTAGTATCTGAGAGATCTTGGGGGTCCAGGTTACTTGAGACTGCTGGTCCTTCTACAGGTCATCCTCCTCCACAGCTCCTTCATGGCTTTCCATATTTCAACCACAGGAGTCAGCAGGTTCTATCCATTTGTTGGGTACCAATATCTGCATCTGACATTTTCAGCTGCTTGTTCGATATTTCGGTTGGCAGTCATGATAGGCTCATTTTTTTTTTTGAGTGCTCCATAGCCTCAGCAATACTGTCACGCCTTTGGACACCCCCTTGAGGTGGATCCCACTTTGGGTCTATCTCTGGAACTTTTTTTTCCTTAGGCTCTTCTCCATTTTCAGCCCTGCAATTCTTTCAGACAGGAATAATTATGGGTCAGAGTTTTGACTGTGGGATGGCAACACCATCCCTCACTTGATGCCTTAACTTTCTGCTGGACATGGGTTCTACAACTTAACTCTGCTCATTGTAGGACATTTCATCTAAGGTCCCTTCCTTTGAGTGCTAAAAGTCTTTCACCTCCCAGGTCTCTGGTATATTCTGGAGGGTCTCTCCATTTCCTACCTCCCAATGTTGCATGTTTCCATTCCTTTAGCTGGTCCTCCAGGCTTCATTCTTTTCCCTCAGCAAATACCAGATCATGTTCTCCTCTTCCCTCCTCTGTCCCCTTTCCTGCCCAGGTCTATTCTTACTTTTGTCTCCTCTTGTGATTGCTTTCTTCTCCATCCCAAGTGGGACTGAGGCATCAACACTTGGGTCTTTCAGCTTGTTGACCCTTTTGATTCTGTAGACTGTATCTTGGGTATTCTGCACTTTTTTTTTTTTTTTTTTTTGGCTAATATCCACTTATTAGTGAGTACATACCATGCATGTCCTTTTGGGTCTGAGTTACCTCACTCAGAATTTTACTTTCTATTTCTACCCATTTGCCTACAAAACTTAGGATGTCCTTGATCTTGACAGCACAATAGTATTCCATTGTGTAAATTAACCACAATTTCTGTATCTGTGGGACATCTGGGTTATTTCCAGATTCCAACTATCAAAAACAAGGCCACTATGAACTTGTACCTGTGGCCTGGTGGGGCATCTTTTGGATATATTCCTAATAGTGCTATTGCTGTGTCTTCAGGTAGATCTATTTCTAATTTTCTGAGGAACCTCCAGATTGATTTCCAGAGTGGTTGTACCAGTTTGCAATCCCATCAGCTATGCAGGAGTGTTTCTCTTTCTCCACACACTCACCAATATGTGCTTTCAACTGAGATTTTGATCTTAGCCGTTCTGATTGGTGTAAGGTGGAATCTCAAGGTCATTTTCATTTGTATTTTTCTGATCACAAAAGACTTTGAACATTTCTTTAGGTGCTTCTCAAATATTTTAGATTCCTCTGTTGTGAATTTTCAGCTTAGTACTATACCCCCTCTTTTTTTTTAATTGGTTTGTTTGGATTTTTGGTGGTTAGCTTCTTGAATTCATTATATTTTTTGGATCTTAGCTCTCTATCAGATGTGGGGTTAGTGAAGAATTTTTTTTTCCAATCTGTAGGTTACCTGTTTGTCTTATTGACTATGGCCTTTGTGTTACAGAAGATTTCCAGTTTAGTGAGGTCCCATTTAGCAATTCTTGGTCTTAGAGCATGAGCCATTGGAGTTCTGTTTAGGATATTTCCCCCTGTGCCAGTGAGTTCAAGGCTCTTTCCTACTTTCTCTTCTATTAGATTCAGTGTATCTGGATTTATGCTAAGGTCCTTGATTCACTTGGACTTGAGTTTTGTGCAAGGTGACAAATATGGGTCTACTTTTACTTTAGTATATACATACAGCACATAAAACCGGCACCATTTATTGAAAAATTTTTTATTCATTGTATATTCCTAGCTTCTTTGTCAAATATCAAGTGTCTGTAAGTGTGTACCTTTATTTCTGAGTCTTCATTTCTATTCCATTGATGTTTTCTGCTCTATACCCATATCATGCAGTTTTTATCACTATTGATAAAATAAATCACTGGTGATTCCCCCAGCTGTTCTTTTATTATTAAGAATTGTTTTTGCTATTCTAGGGCTTTTACCTTTCCAGAAGAATTTGAGAATTGCTGTTTTTATGTCTTTGGAGAATTGTGTTGGAACTTTGATGAGGGTTTCATTGAATGTATAGATTGTCTTTGGAAGGATGGTCATTTATACTATGTTAATTCTGCCAATTCATGAGCAGGAGAGTTCTCCCCATTTTCTGAGATCTTTGATTTCATTCTTGAGAAACTTGAAGTTGTTTAATACAGATCTTTCTCTTTGTTGGTTAGTGTCACCCCAAGATGTTTTATGTTATTTGTGGCTATTGCAAAGAGAATTGTTTTCCTAATTTCTTTCTCAGACTGTTTATCATATGTATAAAGAAAAGCTACTGATTTGTTTGAGTTAATATTATATCCAGTCACATTGCTGAAGTTGTTTATCAGCTGGAGATGTACTCTGGTAGAAATTTGGGGATTGCTTATGTATACTATCATATCATCTGCAAATAGTGATATCTTTATTTCTATTTTTGCAAATTATTATTTGCCTGATCTCTTTTGATTGTCTTACTTTTCTAGCTAGCATTGCGAGTACTATATTAAATAGATATGGGGAGAGTGAGCAATCCTTTTTTGTCCCCGATTTTAATGGGATACCTTCAAGTATCTCTTCATTTAATTTGATATTGGCTGTTGGTTTGCAGTAAATTGCTTTTATTATGCTTAGGTATGAACCTTAGATTCCTGATCTCTCCAATACTTTTAACATGAAGGGGTGTTTTATTTTGTCAAATGCTTTCTCTACATCTAAGGAAATGATCATGTGATTTTTTTCTTTGAGTTTGCTTTTATTGCGGATTACATTAATAGACTGAACCAACCTTGCATCCTTGGAATGAAGCTTACTTGATTATGGTGAACGATGGTTTTGATGTTTCCTTGGCTCAGTTTGCAAGAACTTTATTTAGTATTTTTGCATCAATATTCATAAGTGAGATTGGTCTTAAGTTGAAGTTCTCTTTATTGATGGTGTCCTCATTTGGTTTAGGTGTCAGAGTAATTGTATCTTCATAGAATGAATTAAGTAGTGTTCCTTCTGTTTCTTTTTTTTTTTTTTTTTGAATAGTTTGAGGAATATTGGTATTTGGTCTTCTTTGAATGTCTTGTAGAATTCTACACTAAATCCTTCTGGCCTTGGGATTTTTTTGATTGGGAGGTTTTTAATGAATTCTTATATTTCCTTATGGGATATGGGCCAGTTTAGATAGTTTACCTGTTTTTCATTTAACTTTGGTATGTGGTATCTGTCAAGAAAACCATCTATTTCAATGTGATTTTCCAGTTTTGTTGAGTATAGGCTTTTTTAGTAGGATTTGATGATTTTTTTTTTTAATTTCCTCCATTTATGTTGTTATGTCTCCCTCTTCATTTCTGATTTTGTTAATTTGGATACTTCTTCTGAAACCTTTATTTAGTTTGGATAAGAGTTTATCTCTCTTGTTAATTTTCTGATTTTCTGATTGGTAAAACTGTCCATTGTATCATCTGTGGAGTAGAAGTTCCAACAGGTTGCAAAAACAAGATTAAAAAATACTAGGAATTAAACTAAAATAAAATTACATACATATGGATAAATAGATCGATGTATAGATAGATAGATATTTTTAACTTTTGTATCAAATTGTATTAAATTCTGGCAAGATCAGCAAATTCTAAACAAGGTGAAAAATAGGACCTAGTTATATAACAGAATGTCTTATATCCATGTAAAAGCCAAAAGCAGAAATCACATGTTAAAACCAAGCACAGACAGTAAAAACATTGTTTATAGAATACGACATGAGAACTATTAATATAATTAGGTAGGAAGGGCAATCCTTGGGCTCCTACAAGGTATATAAGCAGGTCTAGTGATACAGATATGTAATTCCAAAAGCTTGGAAGTGGAGGAAGAGTTCAAATTTTCAGCTTCCTTCCTCTTAGGCACAAATAGTGAGTTTGAGGGAATTCTGGATTATTTAAAAATTCTATTCCCCTCAAAAGAAAAAAATTAATTTCTGTTAAAAAAAAGAAAGAAAAAGGAAAATTAGATGGTACTGAATGAAAACATAATGATGTAGGAGACGTAAAAAAATATATAAAGAGATGAAATTAGAACCTCAAAGAAAATGAATACTGAATTTTAAAACCAGTTACATGAATGAAAGTATAGAATAGATTAACGGCTACTCTAGTGAGTGGCATAAATGAGTTTACAGACAACATGAGTCAAATTTGAATAAAAAATGAGTATAAAAATTTTGCAACCTAGATGTAGAATGAAACTCTCAAATGACCAACAATAAAAGAAAAACATGTAGAATATAAGATGTAGTTTATATTTTGATTACATTCATTTTTTGATCCAACAGTGTTTTGTATTAAGCAGATTTAAATTGTACCTATAATCTTAAATAAATAGAAAACATATTTTGAATAAATAGACTTTAAAGGCACAAAATTTTGAAAATGAAAGTAAACACAAATGAAGAAAATGGCTATTAAAAATTGGGGTAAAATCCATAAAGAATAAGTATATATTGAAAAAAAAACTGAATAAGAACAATGAAGCTAAGAATATTTCTTAAAAAGTAAAGTATAAAAGACATTTAAAAATGATTATACAAAATAGGCGTGATTTAAAGGCTAAAAAAAAATAGAGAATTACTATGAAGAAAGAACACCCATAATAGATGACTACAGAGTATAGAGTTGTCACTTTTCCTTAAACAAGGAATGACAAATTAATAGGATATAAGAATAAATATTCGGTGTCCACACTAAGAAAATTTGCAATTTACAACAAATAGAAGTCCACTTACCTCATAAATTTAAAGATAAAGTACATCTTAACAAAAAAGTAATACTCTAAGGATTTATGCAGTGCAAATCTTGACATGTGTATATGTGTATTTTGTCACACATATATTATTAATATCACAGAATGAATGATCAAAGTAATAATTTCTGCAACAATCTAAGTCTAATACAAGAATGTTTGCAAATATCACACACTAAACAGATGAATCTAATAAACTAGATATCAATTACTGCATATGTAAACTAGTATCAAAGGATTTTCAATGTAAGAAATTATTTGAAATAATTTAAATGCTATTTTATTTTTAAACAGTAATCTAATTTATAAATTGTATATTTCAAAAAAACCCCATTGATTTCTAAAATATGATCGACAAACATTATGTAAAATGAATTTATAAATCATAGAATATAATCAAAATGGTTTATAAATGATTGCTACTTAGTAATATAATTTACAGTACAGATATTTACATGTATGTAAGACTTGTTTAGAAATAGAAAATGCACATTAAAGCTTGAAAATATCCTCCATTTATGTAATCTACAAATACAGTGCAGATTCCCTATTGGAACATATCAGCAGTTTGGGAAGCAGCCACTCTGTGCACTGCTGTGGGGAGTGTACATTTGTTTAAAATTTTTGAAAGAAATTTGTCAGTAGGAGTTCTTGTCTTTGATATGATCTGGATCTGCAACATCAAGTTAATTGAATGAGTATTTGACAAGCTTTTCTTCACAGTTTTATTTTGAGCAAAAGTAGAAGAATATGTTTATTGCTTAATTCAGTCACAGCCTTTCTTGGTATTCAATTTCAGGGTTCAGCATCTTTGCTTACTAAACATGTGTTTTCTCTTTCGCTTTCATTTGCCTATTTGTGCTACAGATTTGAACACTAAAACTTTGAAGTTTTTCCAAGCTGCTCTCAAGAAATATTCAGAATACTTTTTAAATGCAGTACTCAAATTTGTTAGAATTAACTGCTGATAATTACATATACATGGATTGATAATTTTTACTTATTATTTTTAAAATATGCAGTTACTTTTCGTGCTTTCTTCCAATTGTATTGTTCATTTGAAATATCTTCAAATACATACAAAATTTTCAAACAAACATGATTGATTCAACATTTCGAAGCATTAAGTAGGTTAATAAAGTAGAAGTCACTGGAATAGCTAAAGATATTCAATTTTCACATTGGTATATATGTACATTAAAATAAGTGGAATCTTTGTCAACTTAGTTATGTGAAGGTCAACCATTAGTCTTTTTACAGTGTGCAACACCATCGTTCGCATTTATATCAATCTTCTATTACACAATAGAAGTAAATCCACTTGTTTGCGTAGTACATATAAAAACATAGTACATATAAAAACAAACTGTAGGAACATATACTCTTAATATTGCCTTTAAATATAATTTCTGATGATTTTTAACAAATGTTTTCTTTTGTAACAGAGATTGTAAGACAGAAATGGTATATTTGTAACAAAAACTATGCGAGTGTTTGTATTTTCTTTATTTTACCTTGTCTGCCATGATCTCTTGCTCTACATAGCACAGGCTGGCTGTAAACTTGTGGTTCTTCTGCATCAGTCTTCTTACTTCCAAAATTATAGTAAGTGATACAAATGTTCAGTTCCACTTCACTTTCCTTACTACTCTCAGTCTTCTCACCCCTCCTCCCATTATGTTTATTAATAGACCATAGAATTTAGGGTTTCTCATTCTACAAATAAGATCCTACATTTTCAATTCCTCAAAATGGTGAAAAAATATAAAATATATCAGTTGATATCTGCAATATTTTATAATTTATTTCTTCTTGTTCTTTTTTTAACACTCCAGATTTTATCCCCCACTCAGTCCATACTCTGACTGTTCCCCATCCTATATTTCCTCCCTACCCCCTATTTGCAATGTTTTATTTGTTCAACTTTCCACTTCTTTGTGCAGAACCAAACTGTAGCAGAATTCATAGAATTAAAGCTTGTCTTTTATTGAAGAAATTATGGAACATTAATCAATAATTTTATCTAATCAAGATAAGGATGATTTTGGGAGTCACCAGATAAAGAAGTCTGAGGATGTGTACCAGGAAAACTTCAGAGTGTGATGGATGATATTATTCACAAAAAAAACCTGTTCAAATAAAGTACTACATTCAATCATGGCTGGAAGAAGGATATATGTCTTGTCCTAATAATTAGCCCGTGTTATGGAAGAATGATCAGTTCTGAAACCATATACATCCAAACCTATAAAAAGAGGTTCAGTAGATTATATTTATTAATTTCTGTCAATGCACACATATGTCCATTGTGATACACAGTCACATGCACACAAAGGCACATCTATATGTAACATCAGTAATCAAATTAAATGATACTATAAAGTTGAGTATGAATGGAGAGACATGGGAACTAATGGATGGAGAAAAGGGAACAGGCAATCATGCAATTCTATTTCCACTGAAAACATATTTTACAATGCAAGCTTTCAAACTGAAACTGCTAACAAATATAAAATTGATTTATTATTCTGTGGTATGATTACATAAACAAATTTTCAAATATTATAATGAAAATCACAATACTGTTTTACTTTAAAAAATATCTATTGGGATTATTTGATAATCTCATACAATTTATTCTGATCATATTTACAGCTGTCTACTCTTATGTCCACTATTTTACCCTCCACAACTTCCTTACCCAACTTTGAATTTCCTTGTCATCCTTAAAATTAGTTTCTGTCTGTGCTGGCTAACTAGTATTGGGAATAGAGCCTGTCATGGAAACTATACAACCTCATAGAGTCAGAATATTAAAGAAAAGTTACTTTTACTCCTCTGCCTCTGAAGTTAACAAGTATCAAGTGGTGAGATTTTGTGTTCATATTCCCATCAAGGTGAAATATTTTTTGGCTTGACCTTTCACAGATCATATGCTTGTTGTTTCATTTACCCTAAAGTTATATGTGTATCTGTCCTGAGGTTTGTGGTAAAATTGTTTCCTTAATGCTACAGACTAACTCTTACTCTTTAAAAACATATTTTAAAATGTTTTTCAATATAATATTTAAATTGATTATTTGGGAATTTCACATATTGCACCCTGACCACAGTTCCTTCCTCGTCTTCACAAGTTTAACTCTCTCCAAACCATGTTACTTCCCAGTAAAAGACAAAAGGGGGGGTTAAGATGAAAAAGAAGAAGAAGGAGAAGAAACAGAGGGAGAGGGAGAGGGAGAGGGAGAGGGAGAGGGAGAGGGAGAGGGAGAGGAACAAGAACAAGAACAACAAAAACAACAAGAACAGCAAGAACAAGAAGAAGAAATAATCAAGTATAAGATTGCTCATACTCCTATAATCACTGATATATGGTAAAATTCCCAGTAGACAGCCCCTTAAAGGAAATTGAGTCCTTCCCTACTGCCAACCTATGAGAAACAATCAACTGTGAAGAATTACATTTTAGCATTACAAGAACCACAAATTTTAAGAGTTCTTTCCAATGACTTACAGCTCTGACTTTTAAGATATTTCTTATCCTTAAAGATCTATGAGCCTTGTCAGCAGGGGATGATATCTACGTTCTACTTTAAGGTGAGCACTCTACAGTCTCTTGTTCTTGTTATATTAACCAGTTGGTTCATTCCATGTTAACAACCATCTACTTCAAGGTGAAGATCTCTAATGAGGGATGAGAAGCACAAGTATAAAAATAATCCATTAGGAGTCATTTTAATAGCATACTCATTAATCAGAATAACAATACTGGTTTTTCTCACTTACAAATATATTTAGAAATATGCATAATTTCAAATTTCTTTCACCAGAAATCAGTTAAGCTTTTTTTAAAAACTACAGGGACTTTTGTCTAAGTGTGTATATATATATATAAAAACAGAGATGTGTAGATAGACAGACAGATAGATGGATAGGTACAGATGCAGATGAAAATGCAAATGCAGATATATAAATAACTCAATGAATCATATTACCAGTTCTTTATTTATTTATCAGTTAATAATCTGTGGGGTTGAAGGACACAGCATCAACTCATTTATTGTAATGGAAGGTCTCTACCATCACAAATTCACTAAAGAACCATGAACAATAGGATTTCCGTGAATTAGATCAACAAAGATGAAGTTACAAGCAAGTCTCTGTATGACAAGACATGGAGCAGTATTCACTATCAGATATTTGTCAACACATCAACACTTTATACAAACTGATCCTTATACTGTGTCTGTAGCGTGATGCCTCATTTCTTGTATATTTTGTATAAAATTCCCGGCAAACCTCAGTGCTCTGTGTTTACTCATGTGGTTTTATGCTTACACATATAATATTACATAAAATAACATTAGTCCATCCTGTTACTTCATGTGCTTACTCTAACTAAAGCAATTTTCAATTATTGAGCTCTAGCATATGCAGGTATTTGAACTATGTTACAAATTATGATCTAACAACCCAAAAATATCAGATTAAATAATGTTGTATGAGTTAACTAAATATGTAGTACCAATGATTAGTCTACTCATATTGTTTTTACTAATCCTTCACTGTATAGGGTATTTATATTAGATTTTTTTTTAACTTTCTTTATTATTAGTTTACACTCAAATTGAAAACACATTCTGTTCTGTAGTATAATGAATTAACATTATTACACTGTATTATGTTTAACTACTGTTATTTAAGAAAATAATAATAGTCATAGAAAAGATGTCTTTAGTGTACCTTATTTTCCAAAAGTCCAAACATTAATTTGTAACTACACATATAATAATTTAAATTGTCTTACATTAGTAATAATAATGATAATATATTATTATTATTATTATTATTATTATTATTATTATATACCATAATAATATATTATATTCTTAGCAGTGTATAGAAAGAAAAATATTCACATGGCTCTGAAGATCAGGAGTTCAAAATAATGGTACTAGGATGACTGTTTTATCCTGAAACCACATTGTTTTCCTCTTCATGGCATTCTAGAGTCACGTTCTCTGAATTCTCAGGTGGTATAGCACAGTGATCATCTATTATTGCTTCCCTTCTTGGGAAAAGCCTCAGTTATGTTGTATCAGGAATACATTCACATACCCTCATCCTAGATCCTCTCTTCACTCATTAATGAATGCACTGAAGAATTCCACATACAGTGAAGACATAGTCAGTTGAAGCCATTCTACTTTGCTCATCTATAATTCATATCCTCTTGCATGCCAAAAACTACATTTTTTGTATCTCAACATTTGTGAACTTCTCCAGTCATTCTAGCATCAACTACTCTTAAATTTAAATTTTTAAAACATTTAGTATATGAATAAAATGCTGAGAGCATTAAATCTAAAAATCAAACTGTAGTTGGTAGTAAATTATCAAATTTTGATAGCCTTTACAAATTAATATGGTATGTAAGTAACAGTCTTATAGATAACATAATGTCAATTGTAAAGTTCAAAGTCTCAAGTTTTATGTAAATATGACCTAACCATGTGAATGGGACTTTATTTTATAAATATTTTGGGTACATGCTTTATTTACAAGTATGAATTTATAAAAAAAGATAAATTATATATTATTACAGTTTTTATTTAATAATTAAAAAGTAGAAAAAAGGTGTGGCACATTGTAAACAAGTCCTACCAAAGTTTTGAATTACAAAGTAATAAGTCTTTTCAATAATCACCACCTGCACATGTGGTAAAATGTGGGTATTTTCTGACTAATCCTAGACTTTGGCATATAAAAAATGTCTAGTAAGTAGTTCATGAACTGTCTTTCAAGTATAGAGCTTTTCCCTTTCCTTTTATCTGAATTATTTTAAGTCTATTTTCAATAAATTTGTTCTTTACTAATTTGATTAATAGAAATCTTTTCCTTTTTCCTGTAGAAATTTTCCTACCATGTAACTCAGACTCTCATGATTGAAAAACAATTCATAAAAGCAATGACACTACAAGGAGATGGAAAGAGCTTTGCCAAGCACAGCCTTCTAGACTTCCAACTGTGGCATCAGGTATGAAATATTTTATTTAGTCATTATATACAGTCAAGCTGTTAGCTGAAACCGACTGGTTGAACTCTGGTAGATAACGCATAAATGTTAAATGTTTCGGTTGAATCACTACCTAAAAATGATACAATTAATGAAAATTTTATTATTATAAATAATGGCACTTTTGCATAATTGTTCATAAATAGCAACAAATATAACAAAAACAAAGTACCAAGGATCACGTGTTCTATACTTCCACTGCATAAGCCTTTCTTTAAACAATCAAAGTTTGTTTGAGCCAATTAAGCAAAACATATTGGGTGAATTAGGAAAATAAAATTGCCAACAAAGGGGTCTCAGATCTATAGTTGACACATATTTTCATAGCAAGTCTATGGCCTGCCCTCCTTTTCTTCATTGCTTTCTTGCTTTGCTTCAGCTAATTTCCCAATTCACACACACCACTTTCCACAGCAATGCCCCGTTCCATGATCTGAATTCAAGGCTCATTTCCATTTCTACTCTGAAACTGGGCATATTTCTGATTTAACAATCTGCTCATGTAAAAGAGACTATTATTTAGTATGATGAGCCCTGCCCAGAACAATTTCCTGGATTATATCACAAGTGGTAAAATGTGGAGACTGTGGCAGATGGAACACATTATTCACTGAGAGATGTACTTATTGCTCAGAGTTGACTCTGTGGCTCAATCATCCTGTTAAAAGAAAACTGAAGCTTTGACTCTGAATCTTAAGAGTGTGATCTAATGTAAACACTGTGACCTTGATTCTTTTATTTTTGCAGTGAGTATTCAAATTGTTCTATTCAACACCCAACAAAAATGTAAAGATTTTGAATCTGGTTATTAAAAGTTATATTTGGAACTAGCATTTGTTTCAAATTTTTGACAAGATTAAATAGACAATTATAATTTTTTATGCAATCAAATATTCAGAATTATAGTACTTATGCCAATTTATTCCAGACACTTATTTAAATTCTATAATTAACACACTTAATATTTAAGGGCAACATTTTTAGCAAAGAATAGTTGCAGCACTACAAAATATTTTATAAACCATTAGAACATTACGTTCTACACTCTATTTGCTTTACACTTAAAATCTGTGTTCTCACAGAACTAGCATAATCAAATACTTATAAGAGGTTATTTTATGAATGACACCATCTTGCTTAATATCAACTGTAATGAAAATACCTGTAAAAAACATTCTAGGATGTAAAAATATCAGCCTAACTTCTTTAACTTTCTATGGATTCCTATGTCAAGCACAGCAGATGGCCTATGATCATTTGATGATATTTAGCATTCTTGTTAAACCTGTATCAATTTCAGTAAACAATTACTATACCATAAAAAATTGTTTCTGCATACATGAATATATTAAATTATTTAACAAAACATTTTATTTATTTATTTAATCTTAAATTTTCCTAGGTAGTGCTTGTGGATATCAAGTAAGTCCCCGAATTCAAGCGTTGTGTTAAAGAAAAGAAAATGATGTTATTTTTGCTTTATAAATTCTCAGACACACAATTGTATTATTACAGTGAATTTCCATAACAAGTATATTCTGAAATTATTAGATTTTATGACAACTACAATGTCATTTGTAACTTTAATTATGTCTGAAATTTTTACAGACTACTTTTAAAGTTAAATTTACAAAATACTTATATGAATAAAAGCAAGTGCTATAAGAGTATTAAATTCAAGAATCAAAATGTAGCCTGTAGTAAGTTACTAAACATTGATAGCCTTAATAAAGTCATATGGTGTGTAGGCAAATGCTTATATGTAACATAATGTCAAGATATACTCCTATTGAGAAGGAAATGAACTCAGATGGTGGCTTTCTTCATGAGCTTCTTCACTTTCCCACAATTCTTGGTTTTTCTTTTCAGCCTTCCAAAAATTTATACCATGGACACAGCAAGCTGCTATGCAGAGAAAATGTTATACTAACCTAAAAATGAGCAATGAATTGCCCTCAAGTGGGGAATCCCAGCAGTGTAGCTGCCAGATGTCAGTCTCACTGTAGTTAAACTGTGGGAACTACTACGTTTCCACATTTGTAATTTGTGGCTCTGATACATGTGGAGTGCTATTTCCACTTACAGAGTAAGAAGCCATTTGTAGGAAGCATAATATCGTGAGCAAGGATGATTTTTCTTTTCTCTAGGTTATTTTTTTATAGCGACTGGGTAGTAGAATTCTTCATATAAAAAGCAGAAATCTTTAAAAATGCAGTGCCAGTATTTTAAACTGTACAAAAATATTTTCTCTGTCCTTCCATATTCAATTTCTTGACAATGAATTTTTATTCTAATATTAGAAATAGCTGGTTTCTTTTCACATTAGCTTGTTTGAGTAAAGATGGACTTTTTTTTTTGAAATTTAAGAACAATTCATTTATAACAAGAGAATTCTAAAATGATATTTTTGAGATTATGATGTATTAGAAAGAATATTGATAGACAATACTCATCAATAATTTTGAAATCTTCTACAAGAATTTTGAAGAGTTATTTAAAATTATTGCTGAATCTGTTTTAGCTAATAAATAAATTTTAAAATATAATGAAAACAGTTGTATCTCAAAACTCTACCATTATTAATTTCAAAGAAAATAAGAACTATTTCATAAGCTATATTTAATTACAGCATATTCCACTTATATGCAATGAAAACACATTTTAAGAGCTAGAAAAATGATAGAATTCTATTTTCTGAAAATGTCTCGGGACTCTTGTGTATTAGCAAGTTGCGTTTTAGATAAATAGGTAGAATCATGTCAATACACCAACTAAGGCAGCATGAGCAGCCCATGCGCTGTCATTTCTGCAATACATTCTCCATCGATGAATAAAAATTGAAAGTTTGATACATCTACTTAAGAATTTACAAAGCTGAACAAAAGATTCAGTAACTACAGTAAATGCTGGGTGACAGATTGGAGAAACAGGCAGGCAGGAACCAGAGACCTGGTGTGTTCCTTAGCAGTAAACAACAGTTTGTACTTCTTAACTTCATGCTTTAGTGAAACAGAAAACTACAGCATCCCGGCTGGAGACACTCAACACAGGACTAAGAGTTCTTCCTTTTACCATAGACAGTATATAAGTCTGTGGACTCATTTCATAAACAACAGGATTTTCTACTAGAAGAAGTGAGACAAAATACATTTTCCATACCTAAAGGAAAGGAACAGGGTAAAAAGATTCACTGAAAAGGCCCATCAAAATAAGAAAGTGGCAGATCACATTCAATCAATGGTCAAGCACAGAGCAAACAAAAGATACTCACAACCTATTGTCTCCCTCAGTTTTAAGAGAGAGGCCAAATTCTTCCTGGTTTTTTTTTTTTCATAGAATTTAGAGAAAAGCCACTAAACTGAAGAAGAAAAAGTGGAACAATGACATCTAAAGAATCTGACAATACTGCCATTTTGTTGTTAAAGTACAGGGTCTTGCTGTGTAATTTGAAACTCTCTGAAGATCCCAGGCTTACTCTAAACTCCAGATCTTCCTGCCCCAGCCTCCCAAGAGCTCTTAATAACAGTGTGTGCTACCACACACCCAGCATGATGAGATACCTTTAAAGAAAGGAACTGGAGGCTCGAGAGAGTTTTTAGGACCAGGGTCTATTACCAGCATGCACCCTGACTCCTTGAGGCATGAGCAGCAGCAGCTGGTCACCTGGGCTGGAGGTGGAGGAACAACAGGTGACACTGGGCCAGGCTCAAGGACACAGCCCTGGAAATTTACAGAAAGAGCTAATGCGGCTGAAGTTGTTGAAGACCAGTCTTCAGAGGATGCTCTACAGTTCTATAAAAAGTTGCTCCTCCATAAGCTAGTGACCAGCTAAGTAGTATGATAAATAGAAGGCAAGTCTTCATTTAGGACATATTTTGCACACAAAAGTGCTTTAAGTAAGATGCAAGCAATATTGGTGTGATCAACTCAGAAATTATACAGACATTATAACCACTTAAATATGAGACAAGACACAAATCTGTCTAGGGAAGTAGTTCAGTGACAGTACCCATGTGTGTTACATGTAAGGCCCTGGGTTTAATCCCTAGCATCAAGGGGTGGCAGGGAAAACACCAGGGCATCAAATTTCAAGCTTCACATATTCAATAACACAAAATACACACACATGGGCTGAAAGATGAAGATCCCATAGAGGGTTTAAATTCTAGTCACCCTGGTCTAGTTTTTGTACTATGTCCAATATTTTTGAACAAATTCCTATTACAGCTTGAGAGTAGAACTAAGTTCAGCTCAGGCCATAAACTGGACAGTGTCATTTTCCCAAAACTTTTCAGTTATAACTAAAGTTCAATGCACTTCAAACTACAAATTCCAAGGCTTCTTTCCTTGGGAAAGGACAAATTCCTTTACTGCTGTGGTCCTTGAGGATATGGCCAGTTCTTCAAACATAGTTAGCTGAAATGGAACAGAGAGTGGATAACTCTAGCTACCCTAAGCATCAAGGAAAACAAAGTCCATGGTCATCTGCTCAATCTCAGTCTTCTAACTTCTGTTGCTGCTTCACATGGTGATAAGAAAACAGAGCTTTGCTTTTAATGTTTGCAGGGGTCTTTTACAAACACGGGCATTTTACAGGAATGGCTTGGCCTCCTGGAATACTCTTTTTAGCTAAAGACATTGAGGCAGGATTCCTTCTTTGGCTTCAAGAATGTAAAGGACATGTGCCTGTCCACTTAAGAAGATGTCTCTCAAAAAAAGAAAAACAATGTCTTTCTCCCTTCTATAGGAAGCATTAACTGCCTGTAGATCTTCAGGGAGAGGTGGGGCCTTGTGAGCCCACCAAACTTCAAACCTTTACATAAAAGAGCTCTCTCAAAGTTAGGGTTATATGAACTACTAATAAATAGTTTTAACTTGTTTTCTATTCATGGGGATACAGACACAAACACCTTCCTGTGTTAAGTCAAACATTTAATATGAAAACCAGAGGTATTTTAAATAATACTCACTGTTTACTCAGAAAATTCTGTAGTTGGGGACTCGGGTGGTAGAGCACTTGCATATTATTGGTGAAGTCTTGGATCTAGCACTAAATGAGAACGAACAAACAAACAAACATAAAACCTCAGGAAATAAACAGAAAAAACCTTGCATTAACGCAAAATTAAAGAAAGAGATCTGTTCATCAGTCCATCATCTTGGGTACCAGTGATTAACCGATTTATGGGTTTGTACTCTTCTCTCTCAGAAGGGTTTGTATTCGGACTTAGATTAGAATTAATAGGGCTTTTGTGAGGGTCTGCCTTAAGATCTGGGGTAGGAGGGCTCCCAGTCAGTTGCGCTCACAGTGATTGATGTTACTTTCACAGATTCCGACTCAACAGGCTTCATCGACACCCTGATCAAGACCTTCTTCTCAGGAGGCAGCCCTTCTAGCTGCTTAGACTTCTTTAACATTTTGTGGCACTGGGTCTTATGCTCCATTTTCTCCTTGAAGGTTAAAAACTGTAGCCAGCACTTGGAGCACCGGTGTCCAATCCTTTCCCAGTGACCCCTGTAAAGGCACATGTACAGCATCCCAGTTTCGAAGATCTTAAGACAAAGTGGACAAAGCAGGGTCTTTGTGTTTACATGGCACTTTGTGAAATGTGTTTCCACATCGGAGAAGACAGATGATCTGTACCTACAGACCTGGTACACATAGGACATTGCCCCAGGCTTATGATTGTCCTTCATGTGCTGTAAAAGGACTTGGTCTGTCTCAAATGACAATTCACAGATTGTGCAGATCACGGAAGGGTCTAGTGCCATTGGCACACGGTTGATGTGCCACTCCAGCTGGAACAGGGGAGCGAACTGCTGGTGGCAGCGCAGACAGGTGGTATGACTCTCCCAGGCATCGTCATTTTCCTGTCTCTCGAACTCCAAATGATGTTTGGTGTGGCTCATAAATTTAACATTTTTTTAGAGCTTTTGAGCAGCTGGGGCATTTAAAGGTTCTGTGAGTGTTCTGTTCTGACTTCCCATCTTCTGTATACTGTCTGCAATAAAAGTCACAAAGTAACAGGATCAAACTTCCTTTCTTGGGATCAGAAGTCTCTTGGCTTGTTAAACTTGAAAAGTCTGCTTCAACCAATCCACTGTCCTGGTGAGGGTGGACAGAGCCCCCTGAAAGAGGTGCCCAATTCACAAAATGGTTCAGTGAGTTGGGAGCATCAAAGGAAGGTGTCCTCTGTTTGGAAAGTACCTGAAGGGGGCAAAGCTAAAGAAAGGTTTACAATCTCAATACTACTTTCAGGCCACTGTGGATTTACCGGAAAATGGCACATCAATATATACAAACTTTCATTAAAATCTCCTCCTGAAAGTGCTGCCTTTATTGGACTATTCTCTGAGCTTGAGAGTGTAACCAGAGGGAACAACCGTTTGAAGAGCTTCTAGGCACAACTTGTGGTAAATTACTTTTAAAATCAGACTCGGACAGAAGCTGAATAACAAGAGGACTATCTGTTGATCTTGACTGAGCTAAAGATGCTGGCAAGACAATCACTGTCTCTGGTGTGAAGGCGCCGGGTCGTGAGGGCTGCAGTTTTTGAATAGTGGTCTAAGTTGGTAATGCTTTCTTTTGAACCATAAACCCGGGTGACTTTCTTCAAAATGTTATAGTTGGCTTGTTGGGAAGTTGAAGTTACTCCAACAAAGATCAGCTTAGCATCTTCTTTTACATTTTCTACCCCTACAAACATCAGCTCAGTATCTTCACAAGCATCTTCATCTTGGACTTGAATGGGTTCTGGTGAACTCTGCTGTTGTTCTGGATCTTTTTCTTCTTCATCTAACAGGAATGGCTGCTCCATTTCTAATGTGGTTCCTAACAAGTGTGGCCACGAGCCCCAACACTTCCTCCACACACATTGTCACAGAGGACATACACTGTAACTTTTAATAACTTCTGAGCCCAAGCGCTGCAAGTCACAACCCCGAGCCTCCCCGGACACCCTGGCCTGTGAGGCATTGCTTGGGAAGCCCCACACAATGACCTCCGGGGCCCTGCTGCTCCAAAAGCCATGTGCCCAATTTTTATGTATCAAGTTTATAATATTTTGTGATGTTTGTGTAGAATTTTAGGTACTGTTTCCCTTTAATTCTTGGTATGTTCACTTGTTTTGAAGCTGTCTCATACTGTCATTCATATATATATATATATATATATATATATATATAATTTTATAACACGGTTTTGTTTCTTTGTTAATTTTTAGGAATAACATAGTCTTTTATAAAGTAGGGTTTGTTTTAAACCATATGATAGATATTTTAAATCTTTTTAGTCTAAAAAAATGGAATGAAAATGTGTCATGATGCCATAACATAGACATTAATAGTTTCTTTTCTTTCCAGATCATAACTAAATTTTCATAACTTAAGATCTAACTGTATTTAAAAGCCCACAACAAATTTTAAGGTACCAATTGTTTTTAAAGTAGTAGTATCTTATAATTAATTTATATTTAATAATCTCCCCATTTATAACCATAAAACTTGTTCTTTATCACATCTCAATGCTGCCTCATTTAACCTATGTTAAGAACATACATACACAAAGTGCTAGGTTTGCTGCTGGAGCACCTTTTATAAAAAAGAAGCTGGCACCAATCACTCTATTGCGATGTCAAAGTTTATTGTGTGGAACAACAGCAGACATGGTATTGTGGTGTGGGTGGAACATGCACGTCAGTCAAGTGACCAAGAGAGACAATAGTGAAGAGACACTCACAAATAAGGCCAGCTGAATCATGATATAGAAACAAGATCATTATGAAGAAGGAAGGAGGCTCTTGCCATCAAATCAGCCCAGACAGTTATATTTGCTTGACGGTTGGACTTTTATATAAAAAGGACATAAGTAGTTATTTTTGTCACTCAGTTTTTAATGTTTTCTTTAATAATATTATCTATCATCCATTCAAAAAAAATGTCTTGTTTGATTGTTTCTGTGTGGTATCTTGTTTTCACAGAGATTCAGAGGTTCTAGACTGACTGCACTCTTTTAAGCATATTCTTGGATTTTCTATCAAGCTGTTATAGAATTTCTCAAAGGAGAAGCATCTAATGCCTTTTTCTCCTGAGAGGTGCCAGTATCTTTTGAGATGCTTTGGGGGAGCTGGGATGTTCACACTGGACCAGCTAGTTACACCTGAGCTTTCCCTGCACATCTTTAGATATTATATTTACAGGCTGTTTTGTCAGTGTCTGGTTCAAGTAATGCTCTACAGGAGACTCCAAGATGTATTAGAGAGACAATTAGTTTATCTTTACTAACTTGGTCACTAATGGAAGACAGAAAGTGTTATCTCTAGGCTTCCATAGTTATGTAAAGGCATTATGATATTATTCCTCAGTTTACCCCCATCACAGACACTCTTTTTCTAGTTTTTTGTGTTATTTCTACAGTGTACCATTTTACTAAATATCCTGCACATTGTTCAGTAAAACAAACAAGAATATTTTTAAAGTGATAATTGTAACTTAGCTGGCATGTTAAGATTTTCATTGTCAATTGCTTCAATTCATTTGACCTTATTAAAAAAGAATAATGATGGAATGAAAGAATAATTGAAGGACGTCATATTAGCGAACACAACAAATTCTTTACCTCTTGAGTTTAAACAGTATCACAAAATGTCAGACATGCTTTAATTGTTGCAATGTTGACCATCAACAATTTTCTTTCTATGCTTTAGAAGTAATAAACATCTCATTTTAAGTGTAAATTGCCTTCATTTTGCAATTATACACATAAAAATCATGCCATCCTCTATTAGGAAGGTGATATTTAGTTTCAAGTACAGAAATTTGACCTTATTCACAAGTTGACTGTCCATGATTTTTGTTATTCATAGTCAGTCACAGTTTGAAAATAACATTGAAAAACAGTTTCTGATACAAAAATAAAAATCTCAAAAGTTTAAAATTGCATGCCTTTCCAATTAAGATGTTGAATTTTCATTCTGTTTTGATGCCTTTCATCAAAGATGGAAACCACCACATGTTCCAAAGTAGTTATATTTCATGTTTTATCTAGCCACTAGGTAATGTATTATTATGTTAGCTATTTGAACCATTATAACACTATTACTGTTATAATGCTTCATAGTATTGAAGTAGTCAAAAGATATGTCAGAGTGCTGTTTCATTCATAAGTATGATTGGAAATTCATAAAAGATTTTATAGGTGCACAGATATAAGGAAAATTATATGTAGGCAATGCCATTTATGATTTCTGAGATAAATAGAAGTACTGCAACCAAATAAGCAGAAGATGCAATAGAAAAGTTCTTATATCTCACTACTGTTCAATATTGATTAAGCATTGATTTTAAAATGTTCTATTTATAAAAATGATGTCTATAATTAATTTAAGTAATAATTGATCACTTTAAAACATAATTTGAATGAGCAAGAAAAAAACTTCTTGCTATAATTATAATGTTTTACAAGACTACTGCTTTTAGTTTAAGCAATAAAATATTTCATAGCTCAATATGGAACAAATGAAAACGGCTTGTAAAATATTTTAATGAAGTCATTTCAGTGATTTCATATTACATGTTCTCAACTATAGGGCCAGTAATGCTCTGTGAACCTTAGAAACATCATGGGCAAGGAAATGACTTGCAGATGAAAAGTCTCTTCAGGTAACAAAAGGCTTACATTATGTTTGTCCTGTTATTTTCTTGATAAAAAGAAAGAGACATAGTTATATAAATACAGAAAGCCGTACAAAGCACTAAGAGTTATTGCCCTTCTGGTCTTAAAAGCTGCCCTGTCTTATTTGGATTCATGCTAGGGATAGTATGAAAAATGCACTCCTGTAAAAACATTAACATAGTATTGCAATTTGAGTTAATGAAACAGAAGCCCAATACTTTCATTTATTTTCAGTCCCAATAACAGAAAAAATTACTTCTTATAAATGTTAAACAATATTTCCACATTGAATTATCAAAAAAATGTTTATCTCAATTTTTCTAGCTAAATGGATTTTGTTCGGTGATTTTTTTAATACTAATTTGTGCACTGCCCCTTGCAACAATTATAATCATATGGTACAGCATTTAAACACTTACAGATGTCTTACATACACCAGCAAACACACAGATTAGTCAAAATAACCAAGGTGATTTCAGCTTAGCCACAGTTCAATGCTTCAAAATTATTGGACAAAATTGTCAGTTACTAGTAATGAAGTACATTTTTATTTGTATTGGATGAACCAATATGAATTTTAAAATTAATATGAAAAATCGAAAATCAACAAAAGTAAAACGTGACTCATTCTGATGGGTTTGTTAGGGCCTTGAAACTTCATTTAAACTCTGATCAAGTTTCAGTGCAAAATTGGGAGGCATTGAAATAACTCAAGTTTTAGAGTAATACCACCCATGTGCATGAGTTTGTTCCTAGGTCTATTATAGTATAGACATATTAGTAACTTCAAATACCAAAGGAGAATTTGATAACTAACTAAAAACCACACATTGATTATCCTTAGAAATGGGTTGTGGAAGTCTATTAGCTCTAAGCACACAAAGAGAGGAATTGTGCTTATACTATGTGAACTCACAGAAACATGGAAAAAATCCTCTTTCTTTTGTAAGAATCCCATTGTATAATGAAAACATTATTAGCCTAGATGATCATTTATGATTATATTTATGTAAAATTGTGTTTTAACATAAAAAAACTAATATGTGTTTTTACTTCCTACAGATTGGCAAGTATACATTACAAACTGACAAACAAATACTGTTTTTGATCTACAACCTGATGCATCAATAATATGCCCAAATTGTACTGGTTGAAAGAAAGTGTGCCTTGTTTTATAGTTACTGTGGAGCAACTTTATTTTTGAATTAGTATATGAATAGGAGCCATCCTACCCTACCATTCCTAGTTCTTCCACTGACTGTCTGTACTTGAGGTTAGAAGAGACTAATTCATTATATATTATGACAATAATTGCAGATATTGTGACATCAATGATTAATATATGTCACATTTATAGAACAATCCTTTGTAAACAATGTTCTCAATTATAGCTTTATGAGTTCTAATAATAGATCTTTGTAAACATTTACAACTTTTCAAATTAAATCTTATAAATAATGTTATTTTATATGTAACTAAAAATTTAAAGTAAATTATTGTTTTTTGGTATAATTATGATAATCTATATGCTTCCACTTAATATAATTTGGATTAAAATCTAATTTACTTCTTCAAAATCTCTAGATATGGTCTTTTGGTTACATACACGCACAGTCAAAGTGAATTAACATGGCCCAATGCTATCAGAATCTGTGTCATCCTATCAAAATATTTCATACTTTTTCAATTTTAATTAACATGAATCCACATTTTCTTTTAATGAAATTGGATGTTTTTTAACTACATGATTTCAGTGAATTAATTTACTTAAGAATCAGATCAACTATTTGGCAGAATTTTATTACTCTTTCAGAATTATAATGTCCAAAACTCATGAAAACTGTTAAACTTTGTAAGTCTATGAATATTTTTCATTGCCTTGTAATGAAATATTTAAACCCTGAATCTATATGTTTGGTAGTTTTTGACAACACCTACACTATTCATTCATGTGTTGTCTATTGATTATTTATAATCATATTATTACTTGGGTCAATTCTAAGTAATAAAACATTTAAAAGCAGGGTTACTAATGGACCCCAAACTTCCTTCTTCTGGGTCTAGCAGAATGAGTCCTAAAATCACTCCAAATTTACACCTTCTCTTCAACCCACTGGCTCCACCCCTTACCCGACCCGTGAGTCCTGTAATTCGTGGGGGGGGGGCGAGGAAGACCCCAACCTGAAAAAGAAGAAAGGGCGAGAGAGGGAAAACACTCAAGGAAGCAGTTGCTTGTCAAGTGCCTTATATTTGGGCGCAAGGCGCCTTTTTCTAATATGCTTTACAAGGGGAGGGAGTAAGAGAGGCCAGGTGGTAGGAAAGTACAGAATCTTCTCGGCCTGTGCCCTGAAACAATTGGTGATCTAACTCCTTTTCTCAAAAGACACGGTACACTGCTTTGAATTTTACCTGCAGCTGCTAGGCAGGATCTTGTGGTTGCCAAGCTGCAGGGGACATTGTGCAGGTGGGGAGAGATAGGGGGTGAGGGTGAGGGGCGAGGGTCCTGGCTTCTGACACACCCCATAGGCTGAATTCACTGCCCAAGATTTGTCTGGTCAACTCTAGCCTTAAACAACTTCTAGGATTCCAGCAGTAATTGCCCTATCTGCTACTCACTCCTTCCCCTATACCCCTCCACACACAAGTCACTTCTCAACCACACTAAAACTCATTCATTTATATCTCCCACAACCTGTTCAGGAATCTTTTCCATAAGTCTCTCTCACCCTATTTTTCCAGACCTACAGCCAAACCAAGAGCCAGTCCCAAACTTACCAAACAACTTCATTCCACCAAAGTCATTTTCAACCTGTAGGCCCAGCAATTACCTTAATTAACACACATAGTTAGATAATAACACATTATGGCCCCCAAATACCCATCTAAAGACACAGTCTAATGAAATAAATCAAGAATAAATTCCATCTATCTGTTGCCTTCAAGAAATACATGTTAACTTTAAAGAAAATTATGTACAAAAGTATTCTAATCAAATGGGAACAGAAAAAAACTGCTCTTGGTGTCCTAATATCTGACAAAATAGACTTCAAATAGTAATCTAAAGATGTAAAGAGAAGTTCTTCATTCTAATCAATAAAAGAGTTAATAAAGTAGACATTGGTGTCCCAAATATACATGTATCAAACTCGGTAGTGCTCAATTTCATTAAAACAATGTGAAATGGATCTCCATGTAGCTAATTAATTTTTAGTGATGCTGGGGATTGAACCTAGGGCATTTTCCATTCTCAACAAACATTCGACTGTTGACATACACTACAGACTCTTGTCTAATGAAAATGCAAGGACAATGAATGAAGCAGAAACTGAAGGAAAGGCTATTGAGAGACTATTCCACCTAGGGATTCATCCCATCTGCAGACAGCAATCCAAGACACTATTGCTGATACCAATAAGTGCTTACTCCCAAAAAAGGCTCTGTCAGATACAGATGTGAATTTTCACAGCCAACCATTGAACTGAGCATGAAGACCCCAATGGAAGTGTTAGGGAAAGGACTAAAAGAGCTGAAGGAGATTGAAAACCCACAGAAAGAACAATATCAATCAACAGTAGCCCCTTGAGCTCGCAAAGACTTAATCACCAACCAAATAGTACAAACGAAGGGACCCATGGCTCTAGCTCTGTATGTAGCAGAGGATTGCCTTATCTGGCATCAATGGGAGTGAAGGTCCTTGGTCCTGTGGATGCTTCATACTCTGATGCTCTAGTGTAAGGTGATTTTAGGATGGTGAGGTAGGAGTGGATAGATGGGTTGGGGAGCATCGTCATAGAAGCAGGGGTGAGGGGGGATAAAAAAAGTTGTTTTGAGGAGGGGAAAATGGAAATGGGGACAACATTTGAAATATATAAATAAGTAAAATATCCAAAAATGAAACAAACCAAACAAAAAAGAAAAATACTATTGGATTTAAAGATATAGTTTGACATAAATTCAGTGAAGAGGTTATTTGTATAAAAAGTCGTATAAAATCTTAATTTATTGATATAAATCAAATGGTCATAAGAGATACAGAAAATTGAACCAATGTAAGAGGTTGTTCTTGAGAAGAAAAATAAGAGTGACAGATGATTGGCCTACTGTGGTAAGAATGTAAGAGCCAAAGGATAAGTGATTTTGTTGTGAAAAGGTATCTCCCAGTAATAGCAGAAGTTATACATGCTCTTCAGTATAACTGTCTGAACATGCATGACCTGACCAGGGACAACAATAAGCATGCCAGTGTAGATGGGGAAAAGTCCATAAGACCTCAACCCTACAAGAAGAACTACAGACTACTAAGGAATTTGAAGAGCAAAAGTAATAGAAATCCTCTGCAAGAAGCACAACAACTGGTTACAAGAACCAAAATAGTCAAATAGTGAATCCTTAAAGCACTCATAAAAGTTCCATTAAATAGAGCCAGTAGTTTATATTTAGGATATATAGAATTATACATAAATATATTTTATAAATACTGTATAAATTATACATGTGCATTATCATTATGTTTATAGTATATTATAATATATTATATAGATAATATTTTATTCTCTCTCTCCCCTTTCTCTCTCTCTCTCTCTCTCTCTCTCTCTCTCTCTCTCTCTCTCTCT
>JANHMN010000001.1:134057129-134108662 GCA_030674055.1 Rhabdomys pumilio | reverse complement strand
CTCTCTCTCTCTCTCTCTCTCTCTCTCTCTCTCTCTCTCTCTCTCTCCATATATATATATATATATATATATTCGCTTAATGCACAAAGGTGCTGAAATTTAAAAAGATCAAGGGTGGTATATTGAAGGGTTTGAAAGGAAGAGAAGAAAGGGAGAAATGATACTGTAATTATAGAAGTAAGTAAAAGAAAAAGAATAAAGTCTAAATATCTGTCTTTGATAAAGAAAAATTTAACAATGATATTGCTAACAATTAGCTCATAACCATTTTTATTATCACATATAAAGATAAAACATAAAATAGAACTGCTACCAAGTTTTAAACTATTCTTCTCAAATGATGTGACTCTGAATGCTCAGCCTTCTTCTACCACATCCATAAACCATATTTAAATAAACTAGAAATGGCACTTGAGACAAACTGAATCAATAATTTTGACTGGAGGTCATCACAAGTCCTCCTGTACCATTCTTTGCTAACTCTTTTTAGAGGTTGGTTCTCTCCCTGTACTTGGAGATTAAAAGGCAGCAAGGGCCAGTATTCATTCTCTGTCGGTGATGGGCTTATAGGCATATGGAGGAACCCAAGCTTATGACATGAGTTTGGGGATCCAATCTATGATCCTCATGTTAGCATAGCAAAGATTTTTAATTACTGAACTATTTCTTAGACCTCAAATCAAATACAACATAGTAAACTCTCTTTGTATTTTAATAAAAGTGTTGAGTTAATGCAGTTCTAAAGTTTAAGCCTTAGCAAAGTGCTAGAATAAAAGAGTTCAAAATGCATAGTAAATGTACATTCAAAAGGACCTCTGTGACACTTCTTCCCAGAATACTATGGAAAGTATTCCATTTCAATTCCAATAAGTTTTATAAATATTTTGTGAAATTTGGCATAATGATTTCTGAAAATGAATATATATGAGGAACATCAAATTTAATTGGTGATATACAATACTAGTATTGATACATATAAGATAATATATCATTAATTTAGAATCAGCATAACAGAAATTATTACAAGTTTATAGTATATAAAAGAAAACCCAATGAATGTTAAAGTCATTTCTAACAGTGGACATAATGTTTCTGTCTTAATAATTTGAAAGATAAATTCATGAAGCACATAGTATAAATTTGGGAAAAAATTAATTTCTCCACAGGAGTTTAAGAGAGTAGGATACAGAGTTTTTTTCTGTGTAGCAGGAGTGGGTCTTCAGGGTTAGATGCTGTAGACCTTCTTCTCCTGGGATGCTTTAAAGAAGCTATTGCAGAAACCATAGTTGGCATGGGGAGAAAGATGAGTTAAAGTGTTCAGTTTGCCTACCTATCATATTCAAGTGTCTCCTCTCGGTTTAACCAACTCCTGATGAATTGCTTCTAGACAAGGTGAAGAGGTAATAAGGAACTGGAATCCAGAACTTTCTTCTTGCATTCCTGGCCTCAAGTATGGTCATGGTTTCTCATGGAGTTTTGCACTGAGGCTCATACCAGTTTTCACCCCCTTTTCTAATAAAATTCAAACCTAAACAAGGATATAAAGTATCAAAAAGATGTGTCAACATAAAATGATAGTCAGTTTTCAGAGGGGTTTACTTACCCACATACTACTAGTATGAATTTCAAATAGTGTAGTTACTCTGGAGAAACTGGTGGTTTCTGACAGCTTGCGTAGAGAATATGATATGAATAAGCAATGAGGGTCCTTGGAATTTACCTTTGGGAACTGAAAATCAGAGTTCTTTCAGAATGCCATACCAAATTTTTATAAGTTATTTTGTTCATAATATTTTAATGTGGGTAAAGCACAATTGAAGTGAGTGAGTAGGGGATATTTTTGTGTATTCATAGTTGGAAATATTCTGACACAGCAAGAGAAATCATACATTACTAATATGTTTTTTAAATATTATTTTATTGAGAGAAACCATGAAAGCCTGAAAGGCCCTGGACAGTGTTTTGATTTTTACTTTCAGAATATATCATTTTAATTGTAAAAATAAAAGCTAATCTTGGAAAAGAAAATATTAATTGTGAAATATCAAACACTCATTTTAGATAGAAAGTCATACAGTCTTATAATGCAATTCCAAAGATGCTTGTCTTTTTGAGCATTCCCAGTATTTCAAGTGGTGAGTAAATGAGCTGTACATGATAAAATTGTTTAAAGCTCAATTCACACATACATGCGCAAAGGACCAATTGACCTACAGAAATGTCATTAGAATACAGTTTATAAAGATGCTTTGTTTCTAATCCTTTACTGTAGTTTTGCTATGTTGTTATTAAATACATCTCTAAAATTTTCAGGTTTTAGAAGTTGATTACAAATGATAGGCAAGGAATGTGGCAAAATAAGTAGAACAAAAATTTTTCATACCTACCCTTTCAGCAGTGCATTAAGAATTCAAAACTACCAAATATCTATTCAGTGCCTTCTCAAGTGTTAATCATTATATATTATGATTATATTCAAATGACAAGTGGATGTACACAGGGGGGAAGCACACATTTGTCTACATATATAACTGATATATGAATCATCATAGTTATTCATTTTCTTTCAAAATATAGTCTCAACTAATTGAATTAAGAGATTTCATTTCATTAAAACTGAAATACTTTCAAGGCATTGTACTGTGCTAACTTTTTCTGGAAAAATGAAAGTGAGCATATATTATGCACAGAACAAGGAAGGATTCCACAAAGTTCAATTTAGGAGATTAAGAAATTTAATGAACTTGCTCAATGGAGTACAGGTGAGGGATTACATGAGACTGTGAAACCCCCAAATAGCTCTCCTACTACAAAGACCCATTTCATCATGAATGATGAAATCATGACCTCCTGGAACTGCATCATAGGATCCCAATTGAAATTAACTTTTCATTGAATAAATACAAATATCTGTTAAGATGACTTGAAGCTCATAGAGTGGACAGAGTCCCAAATGAAGACCCTATGCTCTTCTCCTATTTCCTTCTACTAGAAAGATAGACATTACTGTTATTGTAGGCCATTGTATCATTGTATAGATGATATTGTTACTATGAATTCCAAGCCATGGGAATCTGTACTCTGAGGTGGCATCATGTTATGCTGAGTAGAAAACTGCCATAGATCATATTGATGTATCATAATGTAAATGTGTTTAACAGATTTTTAATACAGAACTTTCTTATTTCCTCTAATTTATTAGTAGAAAAAGTCTTCATTGAGCCTTAAATAACTAGAAAAAGCATACTCAGTGAGAAACATTTGAATATGGATGTTAAATGGTAAAAGTGTGTGCTTTGTAGCTTTATAAATTTATTTAGAGTGCTATAAAATATGTTGAATAATCAATTTCTATAAAACAGATGTTATCACCCCTTTTCCTTCACTGTTTACCACTTACAAATCTTTAGACTTGTTTCTTCAATTCACAATGTTCTACTTATAAAGAGATTCCCTGTTCTTATTTTTTTCTCTTAAACAACAGCTTGTGTTGCTTCCCCTTATATCCTTTTGTTTCTTTTGACAAAGAAAGGTCAAGTATTTGTTCAATTATATGTAACCATCCTGAAATGATTGAATGGTCAAGACAAGCTCCCTGATTCTCAGCTTCCTCTTTCTTCATTTTGTCTTGTTTTCTGAGCTAGTTGATCTGAGGTAGAAGGTATAGGTTGTGTGGTAAAATGTTACCAGATAAGTAACAGCCAAATTCTCCCAAATTAAGAATAAAATGTGGATCACACATTAACCCTGACTGCACCTCCATCTGTGTATCTGCAACATTTCCATCTTATTCGTCACAGTAGAGCTTGCCTAGAAGAGAAGTAATTCTTAGATGTTTTAGTTTCTTTCTTTACAACATTGATAATATTTCTAATATAAAGAACTTCAAAATGGCTTCTAAAAGAGGAATGATGTCTTGGTCTGTATTCTTTGCTGTGATGAATCACTATATTTCCTTATAAAGGAAAATATTTAATTTCAGGACACATGATAGCATAGGCAGACATGAAAATAATTGAAATTTCTACATCTGGATCTACAGGCAAGAGGCAGAGAAAGGGTAACAGAACCTTTCTTAGACTTTTGTAACCTGAATGCCCAAACCCAGTGATATACTGTTCCCAACAAAACCACACCTTCAAACAAGGCAACACCACCTAATCAGACAATGTTATTACCTGAAGACAAAGCATAAAAATGTATGAGCCTATGGAGATAATTTTTATTCAATTACCACAGATGATAAATAGGAAAAAATATGTATAGGACATATATGCTAGACCTATTATCAATGCCATCTTATTAGTAATATTTATTAAATGTTCACATAAAACCATTCATTTTTGAGTCTATTAAAGTTTTTCAAGTGTATTGATATTATTGTCTTTAGTGTAAAATTAGCAGAATTAGACACTTTTTTTTAGAATGTCTTCAGCCATATAGATCATTGTTTGGAATATCTAAAATTGAAAAATAAAGTTTGTAGGAAAAAAATATGGCTGGGGAACCACAGGGTCTCTCATGCCACGTTGTGTGTATTGAGAACACTCTGGGAACTTAGGCCCAGCTTTTCACTAATTGCCTCTCCACGGTTCCTCATGAGGAAGTCCTTGGGTTTCCAAAACCAGTTTATTGGCATAGCAGATGGTGGATGGATCTGGATGTGCACCCCCAAAACCCAGGGCAGACTTGATTTAAATAGGGAGGGGGAGAGGGGGAGGGACTGAGGAAGAATGCTTAATTGGCTCCACCCTCTGGCCTTCAGGTACCTCATTAGTATGTAAATCTCTCTAGGGCCTGGGGCCTGTTTATCATGCCCACCTGTGTATGTGACTGAAGGGTGAAGGTGGACTGGAGATTAGACCTCATGTCAGGTCTGACATCCCACTCTCTTTTCTTTCATAAAAGGAGGGGCAACTCTGCATTAATGAGAGATGTGGACCACATAGAGTAGTCTGGAATGTGGGAGCATGGGGAGATATATGCCATCCCTGACAGGTAATATCCTGTTGGGTCCCTGGCTATCTCAAACCCAGCACTCTACGGGGGAGATCAAACCTTCTCTTTGTAGTCCAAATCTCACTTTCTTTTAGTGAAAATTTTGGATGAGGGAGTTAAAAAAAAATTATGAAGCCTGTAGAGTGTGGCACGATTAAGCCAAAGGGTGTGGCACAATTAAGCCAAAGAATAAGGGGAGCTGGGAGTGGGAGTTAGGAAGGTAAGGGATCATTGAAACAATTGAACACAGGTGGTACAGTTTTAGGGTAATAACACTTGATTAATCTAAATAGACATTATATTTTCCTTACTAACATGTAACATTAGCTATGTGACTTTGGCAAGAGAGTTCGTCTGTAGCTGGAAGGTCTGGATCTGTCTTCTGTAGTGAGCATCTCTGGGTCTGTCATGTGTCCCTGGAGTCTTCAGGGTGTATCTCTGGATCTCAGCATGCATGTCTGGGTCTCAACGTGCATCCCTGAGGTCTTCAGACAGAAGAGGTGGCTGAAAGAAGGCTTTGTTGCAGGCAGGTACCAGGAGATGGCATTGTCTCTGCTGGACTTGTGGGAGCACCTATAGAATAAAAGAGATGTTTGAGGAAATTTAGTCTTAGAAGGCATCTTTGAGTCTGCTTTTGGATGGCTGAGGGAGAAGAAACAATGTTAATTATGTATCTGGGTTTGGCAGCAGCAGTTTGTCTGTAAAAAAAAATTAGTTGTTAATTAAGATTCAAGAAATGGTGATCAGCATGTTGACTTAACTTGTGGAAGTAAAGTAGATGACTTTTGAATCTAAAAGAAATCTTAAATGTTGAAAAAATTTTGGACATATATCACAAATGGTAGAGAGAAAATGAGACATTTAAACAAGAAACAACAACAAAAAAAAATGGTTGAGAAGCATGGACATTGTTGCTGTAGGTGTTCCTGTTAGGGAGAAAAGGAAATATTTAAAATTTTTGCTTGAAAAACAGGAACAGTGTTATAGGTCTTCCTGTTGTGGAGAAGCAGTAATGGTGGGTTTAGAAGCAATGGGGGCAGGGCTTGCTCTGCCATGTGGTTGCTGGGTGCTCTGGCAGAGAGGTCCTATATTCCCCCTTTTTTACTTAGAAATCTTAAATGTAGAGGAGGATCAAAAGGCTAACTTGAAGAAAGTTTAGAGGAAGAGACATATAGGCTTGATAGGAGAGCCAAGAGTCAGAGAGAATGAAAGGCTGTGTCTATGGGAGAGACAAGTGGCAACCAGGACCGGCCTGTTGTCTTTAGCCAAAAGGAAGAAAGGTGGAGGTGGGGAGGAGAGCAAGCAGGGTCTCAGACCAGCTACTTTTCAGGCAAACAGACTGAATTAAATGGTCTCAGCCTGCCACAAATGACGGAGAAAAAGAGGAAAAGCCTATGTTAGCCCATGTTAGCAGGCTGTGAGACTCCCTGTGGGGAGAAACACTGGAGACTAGAGTTTAGAGTCAGTGTTTTTGAAAAGTTAGCAGGCACTCCTGGGGGAAGGGGCAGAGAGCAAAGATTAGGAAGTCGCCACCATCTTGTATGGTTGGAGAATATGTGGGGAGAAAGAGAGACAGAAACTTATGTTAGCAGGCAGCACAAAAGACTGAAGTTGGTGCTCCCGAGAGCTTAAAACGAAAGGGGAATCTCTCACCTAAGGAAAAAGTCTTAGGATGTGGGTCACAGAAGGCTCTGTGGCTTGAAAGACAGCTGTTATCTGTGAAGGAGTGCTCTCTGTGGAGCTGGGGGGATGGGCAAAGTGGTGCCTAGGGAGTTTCCACCATCTTGGCCTTGAGCTGGAGAGCACATGGAGAGGGAGAGACAGAGAGAAAGAGGAAGAGTAGTTAAAGCAGAGAAGCTGACCAGGAACACATGGAGAAAGAGTGGGACCTAGTCTTTTTTAACTAGGCAGGAGCTAGTGGTAGCTAAAAATTAGAAGAAGCTAACAAGAAACAAGTGGAGAGAGAAAGAGAGCAGCGAGACAGAAAGAAGCCTGCCTAGTCTTGTGAACTAGGCTGGGGATTACTCATCGTCCGGGAGTTTCGTGGAGATGTTTTTTTGTGGGCACCGTTGGGGGGCGCTCTTGCAGCTGGCTCTTCCCGTGTCGTCTACCACCTGTAGGGAATGATGTAGGCTTGTGCTTGGGCACGGTTGTCTGTGTTGTCTTGTGAGTCCATGTGTCTGTCACAGCTCAGTTGACTGAAGCTGTGGCTCAGCATGGCAGATGCAGCAGTATGGGATCTTTAACTGATTTGGTTTCACACTGCACCAGGGGGCACTATGGGCCCCATTTGGTGGGAGAAGTTTTCTCTCAGTTTGAAGTTTCATGGGGTGTAGAGTTCTTGGATTGGGGATCCCTGGAGGTATCCAGAGACTGACTGGTCTCAAGCCCTTGGAGTCTCAGACTGCCGAGAGTCCACAGAAGGACCGAGACCAGGGGGCATGTGGGAGAGTGACCGGCTAGCCCACAGTCTAGAGAAATGAGTGGGAGGGGAGAAGAAAGAGGCTTTGGCAGCACCTCGCAGAAGAAAGGTTACTGTACTTGCTTGGTTGCATGGGTGAGTCCCATCTTGACAGGGGTGGATGTCTTAGTGTAGGAGAGGCAGGCACAGGGCTCTCAGTGAGAATCTCCATTCTGGGCCCCAGCCATCTCAGGGGTGGGCACACAGCAGAAGGAAGACTGTGGGAGCGTGTGGCAACAGGTCTATGCACCAGGATTGGCCACCATCTTGGGGGTCTTTGGACGCAGGCAGGATGGAGGCAGGGAATGCGCAGGCACCCGCTGAGAAGGGAGAGCTCTGGTGCCAAGCCTCACAGGAAGTATACCTGTTTAGCAGACTCGTCCAGGACAATTCTTGTAGACTCGTGGGTGTTGGTGGTCCATGTTGGTGTGCCAGTTGTAGGAAAATAAATATGGCTGAGGAACCACAGGGTCTCTCATGCCACACTATGTGTAGTTGGCTGAGAACTCCCTGGGTTCCTCCAGCTGCTCACTAAAGGCCTTTGCTGTGGCTCCATGGCTCCTCACAGCGTGGACCCAACACACAAGAAAATTCTTGGGTTTCCAAAACCGGTTTATTGGCATGATGGATGGTGGATGAATCTGGATGCATACCCTACAAAACCCAGGGCAGACCTGAGTTAAATAGGGAGGGGAAGAGTGGGGAGGGGCTGGGGAGGAATGCTTAATTGGCTCTACCCTCTGGCCTTCAGGTACCTCATTAGTATGTAAATCTCTCTAGGTCCTGGGGCCTGTTTATCATGTTCACCTGTGTATGAGACTTAAGGGTGAAGGTGGAATGGAGATTAGACCTCATGTCAGGCCCGAGAAAAGTTAAATAAAATTTATAAGTAGCAATGTCAAAAATCTTAACAATCTTTGTTTGATACATATTTGTAATATTGATCAGATTTAAAAGATAAAGAATTTTTGAAGTCTCTTATTTATTTTTGTTGAGGTAGTTACTATGAGCTTAGTTATAGTTATCTGTTTGTGTAAGTATTAATGATATCTAATAGCCAGATCTTAAAATGTTGCAGGTACGGAACTGATTAAAAATTGTCTTGAGATATCATAGACCCTGCATAGGGTATGACCGTTATACTGTCTGTGACCCAACAATATCCAAAATGGTCAACACTTGAAATGTTATGGATGCATTAACTTAAGAGTCTACCAGAATATACCAAACTAAAAGCTCCAGGCAGAATTTGTACTGACTGAACAGATTTTGCTCTGCTTCTGCAACCCATTTACTGGATATTTTTACCAGTATATTGACGTGTCCTGATTTTTCTTCACGTCATTACAATAAAACTTTAAAAAGCTGTTATCATGTTGAAACACAGAATTTGGGGTAACCTGAATCTGTATGCTTAATCTATGTTCACTGTTCTTTCACTACAAATAATGTATTTTTTTCTCCTTTAAAGTGAGACTTGTTTTGCATTAGTGGGGTGTTTGTGTTTTTTCTATGTATGTGTGCACATATTGTGTCTATGACAGAGCATGGTATATATCATACAAGTTGGTTTTGTTCTTCAATATCTTTCCATTTTGTTATTGAGATTATCTCATGATAAACTGTGTCTCACCATTTGCTTGTCTTATATGGCCCTTGAATTCTTTTGTTTGTCTTCTAGCATTAGGTTTATAAGACATTGTTTACATGGATGCTGCTTGCCCAAACTTATAAATTGATGCTTGCATGACAAGCACATTAGTTATTGAGCCATATTCCCAGACCAATGTACTTTTATAAAAAAAATAGCCATCAGGGAAATGCAAATCAAAACAACTCTGAGATTCCACCTTACACCAGTCAGTATGTCTAAGATTAAAAACTCAGATGACAGCAGATGCTGGAGAGGATGTAGAGAAAGAGGAACACTCTTCCATTGTTGGTGGGATTGCAAGATGATACAACCACTCTGGAAGTCAGTCTGGTGGTTTCTTAGAAAATGGGACATAATATTTCCTGTGGATCCAGAGATACAACACCTGGGCATATACCCAAAAGATGCTCCAACATTTAAAAAGGACACATGCTCCACTATGTTCATAGCAGCCTTATTTATAATATCCAGAAGCTGGAAAGAGCCCAGATGTCCTTCAACAGAGGAATAGATACAGAAATGTGGTACATTTACACAAGGAGTATTATTCAGGTATAAAAAATATTTTAAAACCCATTTTTCTTTACTGTACCCTGTTCTCCAAGTTGATGCAAAAAAATGTCCTTGTCAATGTGAATTGCTAGTTCTTGTTTTGTGATTGATACCTGATTTATTCCTCAATGTTTTAACTGACTTTCCTCCTTAGGGAATGCACCTGCAAAAATAGAAACATTTTTCAACATATTTAGTTCGGTGATAATAATGTACATAAATTATCTATATAGAACCACTCACTGATCATGTCATATTTAAGAATTTGTTTAGTTATTTGACTGTCAATAACATTTAAGCAATTGCAATAGATATCTACAAACAATAGTTGAGAAGGGAGTATTTAGATTCCACAACTTTCTAACTAGTTAAAGATATCCGGGATACTTAATTTACCCATATGTCATAAAGAATTTAAAGCATTATACAAAAATATTCTTGTAGTTTTAAAAAATACATTAACAGAAAATCCAGGCAAGAAAATCAATTTACACAGCTCTCAAGTGTAGATCACAGGTTAGGTATATAACTATGAATATTAGACAGAACACCTATTTTGTAGAACAAGTTTAAGCAGAATTAAATAATTTCCCTAATAAATTTAAGGAGATATATGTTTCAGGATAAACAAGTTTATTTTATACTTCTTAAATAAAGTATGGTTTATGTCATTTTGAAAGAAAATTGTCTAATATAGCATAAATGCATCTTGGAAACAGTATAGGGAGGTGATTCTTGTGGTTATTTCTTGTCATTGCATGAAACAGAAATCAAGGGAGAAGTATCAAAATGGGGTCTGCAAAGTTCTGCTGCAAAATATAATATTATTTTCTGAAAACCAACAGAGGATATAACCTGCCTGTGGCATAAAATACTTTCATCAATATTGATTTAGAATAGTTATTTTTCAACCTTTTCCAAGTATAGATCACTGTCTCAATCTTCTGCTCTGGACTATTGGAACTATTGAGAAACACACATATGCATCCAATGTTATGCATTAAATTGTCTAACTAAGGCTGTCATCTTGAGTAATTATTTACTTGCCACTTTCATCACCAACATTATATAGGTTTGTAGCATAGTCTGAATTAGCACATTTCTGAATCACAGGTTTGTGGCTTTTTGTCTTCATTGTAAGCATTCCACTCACGAATTGATTGATTTTTTAGGCTGACCAATGCAGGGCACTGTGGGGACCTCCTTCCTACTTAGTTTACTCATTACATATAATATTTTGTTGCTATTCTTAATATCATAGAAGACAACAAACTACTAGGAAATATCTTGTCAACATTGATAGCTATATTAACTCAAGTGAGTTACTTTTGTGCCTTGCAATAGGTTAACTAATCTGTGCAATAACAGTGATGATAGTATCTCACAGTATTTTAAAGTGACTGAGAAAAAACCCTGAGTGGGATATTCAGCTTAAAGGACACTTACTCAGGGGAAGTGTGACTCTATCTGAGGACAGCCTGATTGTGCCCTGCCTACTCTCTTTGTAAATTTCTTCCTGTCTGAATTGGTTTCCAGATTTTAGGTTTCTTGAATTATTGTCCAGATTATGGTCATTATTTTCACTGTAGACTCAAGTCAGAATTTGGAAACTTTGTCTAAAGTAGATCTTCCTTACAAACAAGGAGAAATAAACAAGGAATCAAAAATCAATTAAGACTTGAAATACATATATTTATCATTGTACAATTTTAATTACTGCCAGTTTTTTTTTTGTTTGTTTTAGGCCCATTTTTCTTTTTTTTTCTTTTTATTGGATATTTTACTTACATTTCAGATGCCATCCCCTTTCCCCATTCCCCCTCCTTAAAAAACCCCTATCCCATGCCCCCCTTTCCTTTTTGCTTTTATACATTTTTTTTAACTGTTAATCAAAGGCTTTATAAGTTTGGTAATGCTCAATCAGAAGTGTAACCCAATACCCAACATGGATATAGCACCTATCTTTGGTGGAGACACGTGAACATCTGTCTCCATTCACCCCCTCTCTTTCTCACTCTTCCTCTCTCTCATCACCTAGCTTCTCCTCTCCTTCTTCTTCTCCTCTCCTTACTCCTTCTCTTCCTCTCGGTACTTCTTCCCCCTTAGCTTCTCCTACGTATCACCCTTCCTGTTAAAAAAAAAAATTTTTTTTCTCTCATAATACAATAAGAGCATTATTACATCTATTTGTACCAGTGAGGTGGAAGATAGTCCTAATAGCCAGACCATCATTTTGTTGACTAACCAGAACCTCTGTCATCTCTCCTAACTAAAACACTTAGTTTTGAACCTGGCTTATTTTTTCCCTCGGCTTTAGAATGAATGTCAGCTAAAAAACATCCACTCAGATCTTTTCTCTCAAAGTAAATGGTCAGAATTGGTTATGAGACTATAGGTTTTCAACTCCTTCAGAAATCCAGAATGACTGAGTTAACTGAAATTATGGGAAGCATTAAACATAGCTTTTAAAACTTAGCCAATTTATACAGACCACTTAACACCAGGACAGCCCCTATACTACCGAATGTTGGAGCATCAAATCATCAGTCTTCTGGCCCAGAATCGTCTGACAGACCTTAGTGGTGCAGAATTATTACGGGCTGATTACTCTGTCTAGGCAGATATAATCAGTCGACTATTCTGCAAGTGTGTCCTTTTCTGAACAGTAATTTGTCTGTAGATGGAAAGAGGCAATTCTTGTTTAGTGGCTGTCTCCCTGCCACTGGAGTAACTCCAAAGATGCTCAATTTCTTCTTAGAATCCAAGACAGAAAGCTGTCAGGAGCAGACAGGTCTCTAATCAAAATGAACATTAATATAGAAATATTTGTAATGTCAGTTCTATGGACTTCTGACGTTTTGAAAACCAACAATCTATATAAGGTAACCTGGACTGTTGTCTGTTAACTCCTCTCATCTATTTCTAAGTAAAACATAGAGAACACAATAACAATAATATCCAAGCCATGAGTTTGCTATAATCCCTTAACTCACAGGCTAACCATCTCAAATCAATTAAAAAAGTTAAAGAAAGTCTCGTTCTAAGCCTTGTATTCCTATATGTGTTATACAGGCACAATGCCCACGAGAGTATCAATATTGATCTCACTTTTATATCAATAAGAAGCTTGTACCAATGAAAGCCTTAAATTTGAAATCAAAGTAAATTTTGTATCGTTTAAGAAATTATAACTTCATCTTGATAATAATTATACACATTTCTACCAATAGGTTATGGCTATGCCATAAATCCTAGCTAATCCTCCATGCTCCAACAAAACCACTACTTTTCCCTAGAAAGGCAGCCCAATATTAACCACCTTAGTCCCCAAGCCCAGGGAATAGGGGCGCTGACTCTTCTTTAACTTCTTCAAGCTGATAATGGGCGTCGAGATATTAGAAGAGGTGTGGGGGAAAGAGTAGATAACCCTCTGACTCTGTCTTCACTGCATCCAGATGGAATTCCAGGACATCAGAGGTTTGAGCAGGTCTGCTCAGTTTGCTTGATGAGTAGATACACCAAGGCTGTGTATTCTGCAATATACAATTCTCAGAACAAGTTTTAGTATCAAGATAATTTGTTTTCTAGAGGGCTGACATTTTTTTAAAGATGTTGGTTCTAACAACTCCCCACCCCACTTTTTTTAAGTTGGTTATAATATTTACTTTTCAAATTTTATCCCCTTATCACATTCCCCCCACCACCCAGGAACCCTTTATCCCATCCCCCCCTTTGTGCTTCTATGAGGGTGTGATTATCCAGTTTCTATGATGCTGTTTCCATTAACATAAACTGCCTCCATACTTTATAAATCCTTCCATTTGTGTTATTAAATCTCCTATTTCTCTTTTCTTTTTTCATCTTTTTTTTTCTTTTTTTTCATCTTTTTTTTTAAATTGGGTATGAAATTTAGAATTCTGATTTTATCCCCTTACCCCCCTTCCTCCCACTGCCCAGAAACCTCCTATCCCATCCCCCCTCCTCATGCTTCTATGAGTCTGTGCCTTCACCTTCTCCCCACCCCCATTACCCCTTTCCCACCCTCACATTCCCTCCCCCACTCTGTGTTCATTTTCATGGGACCAAGAATTTCCTCTCCCACCTATGCCCAACAAGGCCATCCTCCCCTACATATACCACTGGGGTCATGGCTCCCTCCCTATGTGTTCCTAGGCTGGTGGTTTAGACCCTGGGGGGGCTCTGGTTGTTTGGTATTGTTGCTTTCCTCCTGGGGTCACAAACCCTTTCTGTTCCTTCAGTCTTCTCTCTAAGTTCTTCATTGGGATACCTTTGATCATATCAGTGGTTAATTGTGAGCATCATTCTCTGAATGTGTCAGTTTTTGGCAGACCTCTAAGGAGTCAGCTATATCCTGCTTTGGCAGCCCGCATTTCCAGCCATTCATATTAGTGTCTAGCTTACGTACATGGGATAGATACCCAGGTTGAATGGTCTCCAGATGGCCTCTCCTTCAGTTTCTGTCCCATGTTTTGTTTCCATATTTGCTCCCTTGAGTGTTTTTGTTACTTGTTCTAAGTAGAACTGAGGCATCCCCTCTTGGTCTTCCTTCTTCATGAGCTTCATGTGGTCTGTGTGTTGGGTCTTCTCTATTCCAAGCCTGTGGGCTACCATCTACTTAACAGTGAGTAAATACCATGTGTGTTCTTTTGTGATTGGGTTAACTCACTCAGTATGATAATTTCTAGATCCATCCATTTACCTAAAAATTTCTCGAATTCATTATTTTTAATAGCTGAGTAATACTCCATTGTGTAAATGTACCACATTTTTGTATCCATTCCTCTGTTGAGGAACATCTTGGTTCTTTCAAGCTTCTGGCTATTATAAATAAGGCTGCTATGAACATAGTGGAGCATATGTCCTTATTATATGTTGGAGCATCTTCTGGGTATATGCCCAGGAGCAGTATAGCTGGATCCTCAGGTAATGCTATGTCCAGTTTTCTGAGGAACTGCCAGACTGATTTCCAGAATGGTTGTACCAGCTTGCAATCCCACCAACAATGGAGAAGTGTTCTTCTTTCTCTGCATCCTCCTCAGCATCTGCTATCACCTGAGTTTTTGATCTTAGCCATTCTGACTGGTGTGAAGTGGTATCTCAGGGTTGTTTTGATTTGCATTTCCCTGATGATTAAGGATGTTGAGCATTTCTTAAGGTGCTTCTCAGCCATTCGAGTTTCCTCTGTTGAGATTTCTTTGTCTAGCTCTCTACCACATTTTTAATAGGGTTATTTGGTTTTCTGGAGTATAATTTCTTGAGTTCTTTGTATATCTTGGATATTAGCCCTCTATCAGATGTAGGATTGGTTAAGATCTTTTCCCAATCTGTTGGTTGCCATTTTGTTTTATTGACAATGTCTTTTGCCTTACAGAAGCTTTGCAAATTTATGAGGTCCCATTTGTCAATTCTTGATCTTAGAGCATAAGCCATTGCTGTTCTGTTCAGAAACTTTTCCCCTGTGCCTGGTTATTCCAGGGTCTTCCCTACCTTCTCTTCAATTAGTTTCAGTGTATCTGGTTTTAAGTGAAGGTCTTTTATCCACTTGGATTTTAGCTTTGTACAAGGAAACATGGATGGATTGATTTGTATCTTTCTACATGTTGACTTCCAGTTGAACCAGTACCATTTGCTGAAAATGCTATCCTTTTTCCACTGGATGGGTTTGGGTCCTTTTTCAAAGATCAAGTGACCATAAGTATGTGGGCTCATTTCTGGATCTTCAATTCTATGTCATTTATCTTCCTGCCTGTATCTGTACCAATACCATGCATTTTTTAATTACTTTTGCCCTGTAGTACAGTTTGAGGCCAGGGATGGTGATTTCCCTAGAAGTTCTTTTGTTGTTGAGAATAGTTCTCACTATTCTGGGTTTTTTGTTGTTCCAAACAAATTTTAAAATTGCTCTTTCTATCTCTATGAAGAATTGATTTGGAATTTTAATGGGGATTGCATCAAATCTATAGATTCCTTTTGGCAAATGGCCATTTTTCCTAAATTAATCCTGCCAATCCAGGAGCATGGGAAATATTTCCATCTTCTGACATCTTCTTCAATTTATGTCTTCAGAGACCTGAAGTTCTTGTCATATACATCTTTCACTTGCTTGGTTAGATTCACTCCAAGATATTTTATATTGTTTGTAACTATTTTGAAGGGTGTTATTTCCCTAATTTCTTTCTTAGCCTGTTTATCCTTTGAGTATAGGAAGGCTAATGATTTGTTTGAGTTAATTTTATATCCAGCCACTTTGCTGAAGTTGTTTATCAGGTTTAGGAGTTCTCTGGTGGAAATTTTAGGGTCACTTAAGTATACTATCATATCATCTGCAAATAGTGAAATTTTTACTCCTTCCTTTACTATTTGTATCCCTTTGACTTCCTTTTGTTGTCTAATTGCTCTAGCTAGGACTTCCAGTACTATATTGAATAGGTAGGATGAGAGTGGGCAGCCTTGTCTAGTCCCTGAACTTAGTGGGATTGCTTCAAGTTTCTCTCCATTTAGTTTGATGTTGGCTACTAGCTTGCCATATATTGCTTTTACTATGTTTAGGTATGGGCCTTGAATTTCTGCTCTTTCCAGGACTTTTTAACATGAAAGGATGTTGAATTTTGTCAAATTCTTATATATTAATATATATTTATATTATATTTTTATATAAATTAACTTTGTTTAACTCATTGAAAATTAAATAGACCAGAACGTCTCCATCCAGATATTGTAGCTCTCTTCTGTAACCCTAAATCTTCATAAACTGAGATGCTGGACTCATCAAGAATTGCCTGAGCCACAGATTGAGGGTTTGCATCAATCAATCATCAATCATTCATAAACCAAAATAGGAGAAAAAAATAATAATAAACCAGAAAAACCATAAAAATCCATGCTGAAGTGTTTGACATGATGGAAGAACATGTATTTTTTATACCCATTTTCATACTAAATGTTCATAGGAAAGTTACTAGATACTGAAGAACAAGTGTATGCATTATAATGAAAAATTGTCCATGCATAAACCATGTAGCATCCACAGCCAGCAATATGTAAGCCTTAAACCAATAAATTCATTAAAAAAGTTTCATCAACTGTTATTTTTTCTTAAATAATATAGATTCCTTTATATGTATAGATATAAAGAAGGAGCTTCCTGCAATATCAAATTTGAAATGTGTTCTGCAATGCTTTGTTTAGTATCTTTAGTATAATTGTTGATTAATCATGTGAAATTAGTTTATAATAGCAAAACAGAAAGAAGGATGAAAGCCTGTTGTAGGAAATGTTTGTAATACATGTAGTACACTGGGATCCTCTTGGTAGGAGAAGTCAACAATTGCAAGGCATCTTCCTACATCAAAATTTTGCCTTGACATGTGCTGCACAAATTCACAAAATTCCATAATTAATTAATTATTTAATGATAATTGAATAAATTGTAAATGTTAAATTTTAAAAGTGACAATTGCATTTGAATAAAATGAAAATGTCTCTTCATTAAATGTCAAGACAATGAATATCTGTATATATTGCTCTAGCATTCAGAAGAAAAATATTATATTAATTCTGGGTAGAAATAACAAGTGTTTTTATGACATCAAGCAAAAACCAAATATTATCAGTAGCAGATGTAATCATAAATGTATTAGAGGTATACGTTACCTGTATCTCACAAAGAAAACACACAAATGCACACACACATGAACACAGACACAAATGCCCTCAAACACACACATGAACACACACACATGTACTCACATACACACACCTACTTACACACACACATATATTCACAAACACACATGTACTCATACACATACATGGACTCACACACACATGCTCACATATCCTCACACACAGCAGCACATATCATTGTGCTTACAATATAGAAATGATTGAGTTTTTCATTACCAGCAACAAAAAGTTCAAACTGTGTTTTGCCTAAAAATTTGTACAACTAAGATAGCAATTGACGTATCTTTTGAAAAAAGCAGTGTGGAGCAGCCACAAGATCTGGACATGCAAGTTAAAACCCCTTTTTCATTGCTGCCTTAAAAGTACTTAGCTCAAGAAACTGCTATATTGGTTTATTAGAATTTATGCATTCAGTCTAGCAATCTTTGAAATGATAAAGAAAATTAAAAGTAGAAATATGTGATATAAAAGTGATTTGCATATTCATCTCCTTTCAGTTACAATAGTTCAATCTGCAACAAAATGTTTCATGATATTAAGATTCCTAATGTTGTTGAATGTACTGCTATTTCAGTACAAATGTGGCAATAACTTTAGAAGTTATGAAATAGGTATCAGTGTTTATATTTTGCAAAAGTGACTGACATAGTCTCATGGATGGCATGGCATTAAAAGTTTCTAAAGAGGATTTGCAGTGTACCATTTTGAGTTCTCAGCATTATTGAGAAATATAATAAATACATTAAAGCAATATTCTAACTATAGTATTTAACATATAATATCAAATTTTTATAAAGTCAAAAATGGGCTTAGAGAGGAATTCCAATTACTAAAATCTGTAGAAATCTTAATAAATAGTAAAGGTTCTTGAATTTAGCAAGAGTGAAAAACTGGATGTATCACAGTGAAATCAAAGACTCTGAAGTTAACAGTCGTTATCTAGTATAGTGATAAAACAAAAAGCAAGTGGATTTATGAGTTAGGCTCAATTCCTAGATGTTTATATACCTTGTAAATAATATTAATATGGGTAGGTACATGAGAACACATGCCTGTAGAGGCCAGATGCCCATCTTACACATCTTCCTCTATCATTCTTGACCTTGTCCTTTGATAGAAGGCCTTTCTTTGCTCCTGGAGCTTGCTTTTTTTTCTGTGCTATCTGGCCAATGAGCTACTAGGGATCTACCTTTCTCCATTTCCATTTCACAACATTTGCGATGAAAACTTGTGACACCAAACTTAATATTTACTTAGGTCTAGGAATCCACTGTCATTTCCCCTAGTTTGTACTGCAAAAATTTATTTTCTAGGCCATCTTTCTTACACACATGTTAATTTTCTTACAGGCATGTTAATCTATACAGAGTAAATTAGTTTCAAATATTTAAAATATAAAATGCAAAACATAATAAATGTATAGATGTCATGTGTATTTGCATGGATTTGATTTATATATGTATGTACTTTATTTCAATTATGCAAATTTCTATAAGAAGCATTGCTAGACATACATATATGTATATAGATAATAAATTATTTTTATCTAGAAGTTATTGGTTTATAAATATTAAAAGGTACAACCAGAATATATTACATTGCTATGCTTAAATAGCCAGGTCAGGAAGGTAAATAAGATAAATTGCAGCAGGTAAGAGTTAGTTAATTTGACAAGATAAAAGGGAATAAACTTGTAAAAAAGATGAAAACATAGTACCTTCTTTGTATAACTAGAAAAATACATCCAAGAAATTTCAAAAGTGTGATATTTTAAAGATGATCCTCACAATCACAAGAGCAGTTGACATGTCAAATATGAATGGTGAAAATCTTACAAGACTCTACACCACAGGCAAGGAATATCTGTTAAAAACAGGAAGAATCAGTGTTCTTCATGATTGAGTTCCTGATAGGTTATAGAACTTTTTCAACCCTAAAGATGTATGAGCAGCATCAAATAGAGTCATCAAGTTTTATTTATACCTAACTTTCCTCTTTCTTTCTATTTCTGTCTCTCTGATGCTTATTAAATCTCTCTCATACACACACACAGACACACACATATATATATATATATATATATATATATATATATATATATATATATTATCATTATAGACAGATAATAAATAGACAGGTATATTTATGATAAATGATAGATAGATAAATGATAGTTGATTATGAAAGACAGAACTATAGATAACATACTGACAGTTAAACAGACAGATGACTAGAGATATTATGTATATGTATGTCATAATGACTAGTAAAGAATAGGTCAGGAATTTGATGGAGAATGAGGAGAGATTCTGGAAAACATGTAAGGTGAGACCAAAAGATGGAAATAGTACAATACAAATATAAAACTGAAAATATTAGAATATTTTGGGGAAAATGTCTAACATGACAAAAATGGACAAATAAAATATGCTACTTTAGGAACATACAGTTTCATTCCCAAAAAGGTAAAAATATTGAAAATATACAAAAGCCTTTTGAAAATCAGGAGAAAGGCCCTACATCACCACTGCAAAGTAGCAAACTGAGATCAAACCGGCAGTGAAGTTTTGTATCATTGCAGATGCAGCAAAGTAGAATCAAGGCAAAAAGTGAAGATACATGGGCCACGTTTTTCAGAAAAAGATTGAGGACATGAATTTACAGATTTTGAAATTCTTACAGGGTATCTATGTCATCAGAAGAAAACACTTTATCCAATGTACACAAAAATTCACAGAAGACAGGAAACGGCTTCAAGTGTTTGCATACATATCTTCCACCTATAAATTTGAAAGAGAGGAAAGAGGAACAGGCAAGAGAGTTTTTGAGAGAAGAAGAAGAAAGGGTGGAAATTATATCATTATATTATAATATCAAAAAATAAAAGAAGTATTTGAAACAAGATAGAATTCCCTGACATGCTGAGAATCATTTGATTTGATTTTTTCCTTAATTTTATTTAATTTCTTATTTTACTCTCCAGATTTTATCCCCCTGCTGTAGCTACAGAAAAAGGCTGGAATAAACTGAGGAGGAGGATGACCCTGTAGAAGAACCAGCAGCCTCAATTAATGTGGACCCCTGAGATTAGTCAAACACTGGACCACCAACCATGCAGCATACATATGCTGATATGAGGCCCCTAACACATACACAGCAGAGGACTGCCAAGTCTTGGTTCAGTCAGAGAAGATGCACCTGGGCATCAAGAGACTGGAGGCCCCAAGAGTTTAGAAGTCTGGTTGTGTAGAAGTGGGGATGGGGACATCCTCATGGAGAGAGGTCATAGAGAGGAAGAATGGGATGTGGAACAGCTGAAGGATGGACCAGGGAGGTGGAGAATAAAATCTGGAGTGTAAAAGAAAATAATAATAAAAGACAAAAAAATCTTTACAAAAATAGTTGAGTATTAATGGTTTAAAGTTTACAATACCAACATGAAGTCCTATTTAATTGAAAAAAGACATTGAGATACTTATTTGAGGAAAAATGTTTACTCTAGTTTATACAATTCAATATTAGAATATACAATGAAGAAGTATGTCTTCATACGCTTTAAAGTTAATGTTTATTTTTGTTATTTCAAACTAATTTTTATAAACTTCATGTAGCTTGTAAAAAATGACACCTACAGATATGTATCGTTAAACATCCTGTAAATGTTAGCATATAAATTAAATAACTTCTGCTTGCTTATAAAGACCAAAGAAAGCTGACAATCAAGTATATATTACAAACTTAAACATTTTGTATAATACAGTGAAAACAATTTATAATTATAATTTTTATATAGATACAACTAATACACAATACATATATTTTACTTTTGCTAACTTGTGAAATCAATTTAGCAACCACAAAATCACACATTTCCTGTCCACCTTGGCTCAGAACCAATGTACCATTTAACTTTTCCTTAGTGTATTATTTGTGCTTTCGTATTTGAATGTTTCTTCTTCTATTAAGTTTGAAAGTACTTTAGTAACTGCCTTAGTAATGACAATTTATGCAGTATGGATTAGCTTGTCTTTTTTGGTTTTATTCTAAATGAGCATTCATAAAGCGTAAACTCTAAATGTACTAGAATTAATGATAAGTACATCCCTGGTAAATGTTGATGGGATATTGACCTTTTAAATATGTTTAAAGTACATTGACATCACAAAAAAATACAATTAACCATTACTGTACAATTATTTATAAAATCAACATGCAATACCGAAAAGCATAGCACTGAATATGCCTGACAATTTTTAAGATTCATTAACATTTGAACCAATTACTAGTACTTTAGTCCATTTGCTTTTGAGTCCGCACTGAAGTCTGTGGGTGAAATTTATTAATTTAAAGGCATTACAGATATCTTTTTTCACTTAGATACATCCTACTGTCTCCCACATATCTCCCCCAAGGGAGTTTCTTTTATATTAAAGCCAAGTGGTTCCGGCCTTCCTCTGCCATGCTATATTTTGCATGAATAATCAATAATAGCACAATGATGTCAAGAAAGTAAGATCTTACAGTAATTTCCTAGTTATACAGTCCATAATATTGAGTTTATAGCACTTATGTATGCAAATATAAATAAAGATAAAAATTAATCCACAACAGTACAGTAGTTTACCTGTATTTTATTCTATTCTTTTAGCAATTTCAAACTAGATAAAAATAGCCAAAAGACTACATACAGAAATGACAAATAATGCACTATAACTATCATGTTTCAGAGAGTAAGTATTGATATCTGTTAATCAATCCCATAACCATGTACTCAGTCCAAAAGGGACAAAATACATTAATTTACCATTCTTTTCTTTATGTATTCTATTACATGTATTAAATTTGATGCTCAAGTATTTTAAAAATGTAAGATTTTTATTATGCTTTAAAAAGCATGCATTTAATGTTCAGTTCTAGAGTAAGCAAGAATTTTCTGAACATTTTAGAAATACATATATTTTCAAAACATAGTCTTCTTTAAAACAAATTGAAGATTTCATTTGGTGACAAAAGATGTCTAATTTGGATATTATCCTTCCAGTTAGTTGTTAATTCCATTTTGATTCTTTTTAGTATTTTTTGTTTTGTTTTTAGGAGGAAGCTTTTACTATATTAAGTTTTCACATGACTCCCACAATAGCCCTTAGTTTTATCCATCTCTCCCATATTCATTCACATCATTCTCTTCAGCTAGATCACTCTTTGGCAGATATCCAAAGGTTTCTTTGGCATATATCCTACAACCAAGATAATTGCTCAGCCATGTGTAATGTTTGTCTGTCATGACAGGCAGAAATTAAAAAAAAAAAAAGTCTAGATAGCTGCCAATATACACATAAATGACTTTGTAGTACATTTACATAATGAAATATTATTTAACTAGTAAAACAGTAAATTATGAAATTCACAGGGAAATGAATGAAGGTAGAAAAAAATCATTCTGAGTAAGGTAACTCAGGCACAAATGACAAATAATAATGTGTAATTGCTCCTATTTGGATGTTAGCTGTAAAGTCTCTGTTAAAGCACGTCACAGTTCAAATAATCACAGAGTTTATATATAGAGTAAGGTATTAGTGGAGAGATATTGATATTCCTAGGAATGGAAATAAAATAGATAAATATAGATATATAGAAAGTGCTCTAGAAGTACACAAGTCACTGTATTTTTAGATATATTTTCTTTTATAAAGTAAGAAAAAATGATACAATTGCTAAGTACCAAATAATAAGATTAACTATAATTGATAGATTCCTGGAAGTTCATTTCTATTTTTTCAAAAAATGTGTTGTTGATTAACTATAGAACTATAAAATATCAAATATAGAATTATGCCCTTATGATAACATGCAATGAAAATAATGACCAGAGTAAAGCTGATACTTTAATTTAAAATCAAATAAATGGTACTGATTTATATTTCCATAACAATATATGTTGGAATAGATATTTACTGAATATAAATAAAAGATACAAGTAGTTATTGCCTGATCATTGTAATATGTCAAAGAAAGAAGTCATGTTAGAATATTCATGATTAAAAATAACCAAATATGTACTAAACATTTCATAATTTTTTCTAACTTAGCTATTAAGATATAGCCCAGATTTCAGATACTAGAAAAATCAAGCATAATTTTTTTCCTTGATTTTAGAAGATATATCTTAGCAAATTTGAACTTGGTTTTCATTAGGAAACAAACAAAAAAGAAAAATGTAAATATTCCTATCAATCTAAGATTATGGTTCTAACTGTTTTGTATTAGAGTAAATTTAGTAATCTATGAAAAAAATAATTACCTGGTAAATATATCAGAATCAAATAAAGTATATATAGGGAACATTGAAAATACAGATGATATCCACCATACAAGATATAATTGAGAATAACCATATAAAACATAGAGTAAAAATGTATGTCAATTTTCCAAAATATATTTGCCAATACTAAAAGTGGCTTAAAATAGTTTTGCATGTACTTGCATATGAATTCATATTTTTTCAGGAAAAATATTTCATATTTGATTTCCAAATAAAAATCAACCAAACTTAACACTTCTAAAACTAAAAATAATGTTGAATATACACTTCACTTCTCAAAGCAGAAAAATATGAGAGGCTAATTCATGAGAACACACACTGATGCACTCATATAAAATTTTATGATATATTTTATTTAATGATTTTGTTCTATGTTCTCTGCCTTTTTACAAGATTTATAGATTCAAATATAATATAATACATGTTAGTTCATGTTTAACAACAAAATTGTATCTATTCATTGACAAAATTCTGTAACAAATTACTTATAAAAAGAATAAAATATAATTATTTGAATATAGCTGTGGACTTCATTAATTGTGGAACATGTAAAAGAAAATAACAATTAAGAAAATGTTGATGCTAGTTGTTCCAATATGTTACATATATACACATATATGTATTTTCATGTTTATAAAAAAATCTATACATGTTATATGCATGTTTCTAAAAGAAGAATTTTTTTCTAAGTGATATGTTTTAAATATAACATGTGCTTTTATGATGTTCAGTAAATTTAATCATTCTTTAATTTTTAAACTATTGAATATTTTAATATAAGTTACAGAGTACCAAAATAAACAACTATATTTCTTTTAAAAATTTTAGACATAAATAGATAAAATAAATAGTTAAAAGGTGGAAAACATTAAATATATGGTTTTAAAATTTTTAATGCAGGCCTCTGATTCATTTGGAGATCATTTTCATGCAGGATTAGAGACATAGATCTGATTTTGATCTTCTACGTGTAGATTTTCAAATTTTCAAAAGCCATTTGTAGAACAAGCTGTCTTTTAATATGTGGTCTTGGCATTTTTTATGAATATTTTGTGGTAGTTCCATGGATTGATATTTTGGTACTTTCATCATACACTGTCCTGTATGTCTCCTATTGTGCCAATTATGTGGTATTTACAAATGAGTAGAGGCAGAAAGCTAATACAACTTGAAATTAGTTATAATGACTGCTTTAACAGTATTCTATTAACTTCAGATCAGCTTCAATATCTGCTAAATATACACTTTTGTATGAACATTCAGATTGTTTTAGGTAAAGAAGAATTTTTCAGGGGAGAGGGAGGGCACAAAGAGAGTTGCAGAGACATAAATAAACTCAAAATTCATAATACACACAGATTAAATTACCAGAACAAAAATAATGTTTTGAAAATTATATTTTACCTTTAAGGATATTATTCCATGTTTTAAGCAATGAAATAAAACAAAATAACATTAGTTAATTCTTATTTATTCAGCATTCAAATAAGGTATTTAAGCAATAAAATATAACATGTTATATTTTTTTGATAATTCAAATTTTTTGTATGAAAGTATATACTATAAAGATACCATATCTTCTACATATAATATGTCAAACAAAATGTTGGGAAATATATAGTAGAAAAAAAGAAAGGAAGAAAGAAAGAAAGAAAGAAAGAAAGAAAGAAAGAAAGAAAGAAAGAAGAAAGAAAGAAGGAGAGGAGGAAGACTGGAAGAAAGAAAGGTAAAAATAAAATTGCAGACATGAAGCTATACTGACGAAAGTTCAAAGAGTGTAATTGATAAATTTTATGTCTCAATAGATGTATGATTATTGTAAGACAGTACTAGATAATTGATTTGTAATATGTGTTTATTTATTATTTTGAGACAGAATCTCTCTCCATAGTTCTCTCTGGCCTGTAACTTGCTTTTTAGGGAAGGATGGCCTTAAACTCACACACATCCATTTCAGTGGCCTTTAAAATTTGAATATTTTTTAAATATGAAAATATGTTCAATAATATTTTTATTGAGCCAAACAACAGTATAGCTTTCTATATTCAAACTAGTATGGCACTGGCTGACCATATCTTATATCATCTTTCAAACAGAAAAGTTGGAAAATATCTAGGTATTTAGATAAATTGCAATTGAAAATAGGTAGCAAGAAGTTCACATGAAAGGAAAATAGGAAGTCTTGGGCAAGTGAGCTTGAGGATCCAGAACATTGAGTCTCTAAAGTAGGGTCAAGGTAAACCATAAGTACATAATTTTTACTGTATCCCCAAAATAAAAATCGATGCTATAAAAAGTAAAATGGAAGAAGGATGATGAGAAGAGATCATGTTTAGAAAGCTTCTATGAATACACTGTATAATATTGATTTAGTAATTGCATCATTTTGTTGGTTATTTTTATAATATTTTTAAAATTACATTCTACTTACATCATTTTCCCTTTCATGTCGTTTCTGCAACCTCAACACGCACTTCTATATCTCTCTTCAACAAATAGCCTCTTTATCTTTTACTATTGTCATAAATATATGTCAATAATATATTTCTAGTGTATTGTCGAGTTTGTCAGTCTGTAGGTTTTCCTGTAAATAGGGATGACCACTTGATATTTGATAACCCATCAGGGCCCTTTTCTTGGGAAGACTATTACTGCCATGCCCAGCACTGCATTGTTTTCTGTAGTGTTTTGGCTAGTCTTGAAGCTTCTAAATCATTCCTCATGAATTGTTATGCTTTTAGGAATGACTACTTGATTATGAAACTTATTTTTGTTGGCAAAATGAGTTTACCCCGCATATATGACAATGTAACACCTGTGTAAAGACTCTGAGGTGGGCAAAAAAGAGGATATGGGCCTCTGAAACTAGATACAGATAGTTGTGAACCAACATGAGTCTACTTGAAATCTCACCAGCATCATCTGAAGAAATATCTCTCTAGGCTTATTTTTGTTGTTGTTGTTTCTATGTCAGTGAAAGTACTTAAAAATAGTCATAGCCAATAAACTACAAAGAGAAAGTGAATTTTTAAAGCATGAAAAAAGAGAAAATAATCAGAAATGTATTGACTTATTAAAGAGGAAATTAAGAAAAGTATGAGAATATTATGACATCCATTTAAATCTGTTGTATGAATGACAAAATATATTTTAAAAAATAATTTAATTTTCAGCAATGTAATGCAATGTCATGTATACTGAAAAATATATATATTGCACTATATAAGGTTATTTAGAAAATAATTTGAATCATATCAAATAGAAATACATAATTTTCAATTTAGACAATTTATTTGCCACACAATATTCAACATACCACTACTGAAAAAATTTCAGTTGAATTTAAAAATAATATCTTTTAAAGATTAATACCAAAATTTCAATATACTTTCAATAAATAATTGTACTTCTAAGCTTTTATAATGATTTATTTATGTTGTTAATTATGTATATGTGTTTATGCATGTAACAGTTGGAGTCAATGGAAGCTGAGAGGATATTAGTGACCCTGGAACTGAAATTGCCAACAATACAAATATGAATACTGAGAAATAAATCCTGTGTAGAAACAGCTGCTGAACTATCTCAGTTCAGGCTAAATTGTTCTTAAAATATCTTCCTATTGAACCAGTAGTTACAACTCAACAAACACATTCATGTATATTTATACTTTCAAAATACATGAACAGTTTTGTGTCTTTCAGTAGTGAAGTAGTGTTTTCTTTTGCATTCAGACTCATCTTGGCTATAAATGTTCATTGAAATTGCAGTACTGCCATTCCAAACACTGGATCTTGAAGAATTCACATCTTAGATCACTTATTATGAAATATCAAGAATATAAATACTCTACATATTTTTAGAAATATTTCTAATATGTAAAAGTTGTTTATATGACACATATGAAATAATAATATATGTCAACTTTATAACCATTCTTATAATTTTATAGTAATATGGTAAGAATTTTATTCCTCAACTTACCTTAATGCAATTTTTTTTGTGAAAATCTTTATTGGATATTTTACTTATATTTCAGATGCCATCCCCTTTCCCCATTTTCCCTCCCTAGAAAAACCCCTATCCAACCCCCACTTCTCCTTTTTGCAGTTATACTATTTTTTAATGTTAATCAAAAGCTTTATAAGTTTGGTAATGCTCAATATCAATCAGAAGTGTAACCCAATACCCAACCTAGATATATCAACCATCTTTGACTGGCAGAGACACACAAACATCCACCTCCATGTCCCCCTCTCTTGTCACCTAGCTCCTCCTCTCCTTACTCCTTATCTTCCTCTCCTTACTCCTCCCACCTTAGCTCCTCTTGCATATCACTGTTCCTGTTAAAATAAAATTTTTCTCTTAGAATACAATTAGAGCATGACTATACCAATTTGTGTCAATAAGGTACAAGATAGACCTAATACCCAGTCCATCATTTTGTTGACTAAAGAGAACCTCTGTCGTCCCTCCTAACTAAAAGACTTAATTCTGAACCTGGCTTTTTTTCTTGGCTTTAGAATGAATGTCAGCTGAAAACCATCCTCTCAAAACCTTTTCTTTCAAAGTAAATACCCGGGATTGTCTATGAGACTATAAGTCTTTAACCCTGTCAGAAATCCAGAATGACTGAGTTAACTGAAATTACGTGAAGCACCAAGCATAGCTTCTAAAACTTAGCCAAATTCTAGAAACCACTGAGCACCTGGACAGACCCTATGCTACAGAATGTTGGAGCATTTGATCTTCAGCCTTCTGTCCCAGGATCATCTGACAGACCAAGTGATGCAGAATTATTAAGGGCTGATTACTCTGTTTTGGCAGATATAATCAGTCAACTATTCCGCAAGTGTGTCCTTTTCTGGACAGTGATTTGTCTGTAGATGAAAAGAGGCATTTCTTTGCTAGTGGCTATCTCACCACAACTGGAGTAACTCCAAAGATGCTTAATTTCTTCTTAGAATCCAAGACAGGAAGCTGTCAGGAGCAGACAGGTCTCTAATCAAAATGGACATAAATAAAAAAATGTTTGTAACGTCAATTCTGTGGACTTCTGACATTTTTAAAACCAACTATCCATGTAAGGCAATCTGGACTATTGTTCATTAACTCCTCTCAGCTAAATAATATATAGAAAACACCCTAACAATAAACTCAGATCCATGAATTTGCTATAGGCCCTTAACTGACAGGCCAACCATCTCAAATCAGTTTAAAAAATTAAAGAAGGACTGGATCTAAGCCTTGTATTACTAAATGTGTTATATAGGCACAATGCTTATGAGAGTAGCAATATTAATCACACCTTATATCAATAATAAGCTCATACGAATGAAAACCTTAAACTTGAAATCAAAGTAAATTTTGTACCATTTAAGAAATTATAACTTCATCTTAATAACAATTATACATATTTCTACTAAAATTTAATGGGTATGAAATAAATCCTAGCTAATCCTCCCTGTTCCAACAAAACCACTACTTTTTTCTAGAGAGACAGCCATATATTAACCACCTCAGTCCCTAAGCCCAGGGAATAGGGGCACTGAATCTTCATTAACTTCTTCAAGCTGATTATGGGCATTGAGATATTAGAAGAGGGGCAGGGGGAAGAGTAAATTGATAAGCCTCTAACATCTGTGTCTTCACTGCATCCAGGTGCAATTCCAGGACATCAGAAGTTCAAGCAGGTCTGCTCCACTCACTTGATGAGTAGATACACCGAGGCGGTGTATTCTGCAATATACAATTCTCAAGACAAATTTTAGTATCAAGATAATTTTTTGTTTAAATTCTGGAATTAGTCTTCTGGTGTCCTGCCTCTGTCATGTCTAATCCACATAATTCTGATGCAGGAGGTCGAGGCCAAAGGACACCGGGCAAGCAGGAGGAGAGATTGCCTGCCCCTGCCGCTGCCTCTGGCGCCCTGTCGCTGACCAGTCTCTCCCAGGTGTTGCCCCGGTCTCTCCACGCTGAGCCGGTCCAGGCCCCGGGTTGGGTCGATAAAGAGCTGGCTAGCTGGCAAGGAGAGAGAGCTTGGTGTCCCAGGCAGGTACTGGGAGAGCAGAGTTCTCTCCAAGTGTTACAGCTCTCGTGACAAAAACTCTTAGAAACCAGGATGATTCTTGAGCACACCCTTTACTTCCCCTAAATAGAGCCCTTACATACAGTTTTGGGGTGGGTTAGGGTCTGACAGCAGATAATGTCTATTGGCTTGATCTGAGAGCTTGGAGATACCTCATCTGCATGCGGGAGAGCCTGAGAAACCATTCCTCATGACTGATGGTCACAAACCTCTCTGTGGGAGGGGTTGTTGGAGGACTGAAGCTAAGTGAAAGGAACCAGGGCCTGGGAGCAGAGCTGAACTCCTGCCGTCCAATAAAGGTTCCGGGGTTCTAAACTCATGCTCAACCAAACACCCAGCTACTTCTCACAGCCCACTGCCCTACACATTATTTTTCTACTTTCTCCATCTAAACCGTCCTATATACTCTCCAATGTTATCTTTCAAAATTTATATGAATATACATGTATGAATATCTTTGATATGTATTAATAACATTGATAACACATATATGCAATAACATATATGTATTCATATATGTGTGTATTCTTAAACATGTAAGTACAACCTTCTTAGTCTACATAATGTTCCATAAATGCTTACGTTGTCAGAGTCAAACATTTTTACTGGATAAGCAATGAGTTGTCTTTCCTTAGGGGAGTTATATTTCCTTCTGAGAGAGGTAAACCTACCCATAGGCCATATCCACTTCACAGATGCTACATTGTAATATTTTGTTTGTGTGTTTAACTTGGAACACAAGTGGAAACAAGAAAATGAGAGGGGTTATTTGAGTAGTAGTGAGAATGAGTTAAACCAGGGAGACTAGTAGAAAACTAGTAAGACAAACGTATAGAAGTGGAATGAATACTGAGGGTGAAAAAGCTTCCTGCTTTTGACTGTGGATATAATGTAATCAACTGCATGTAATTTCTGCCTTGACATAACAATGACATAACTGTAACCTGGAATTTTGATGTAAAATAGACACTTAGCTCAATTAGAAGTGGAAGTGTTGCTGGGCAGTGGTGGCGCACGCCTTTAAACCCAGCACTTGGGAGACAGAGGTAGGCGGACTTCTTAGTTCGAAGCCAGGCTTGTCTACAGAGTGAGTTCCAGGACAGCCAGGACTACACAGAAAAACCCTATCTCGAAAAACAAAAAATAAAAAATGAAAGTGTCCAAATTACATTAAGAAAATTGTTGTCAACTGTGGTAATCATATTTACTAATTTTCACATAGATGGAAATGACATTGAGAAGTAGTTTTCTTTAAAGTCGCCCTTTAATGAATTTAATGAATTTAATGAATTGCAGCTGTAGGTACATAGCTCCTAAATGTATTTTCCTTGCAGGGCAACCCAATATCTAAACTTCAGGAAATAAGCAAACATTAGTGAAACAAAATTCACTTCTTATTTTAGAGTAGTCAAATTTATTCAGTTTGATAGTTTTTAATATTATGAATGTTTTTGGATACTTATTTTTATCGAAGTGTGTGTGTGTGTGTGTGTGTGTGTGTGCAAGTGTTTATTGTATTTCATGTCTGTGCAGTTGCCTGGAGAGGTCAGAAGAATGTATTAGATCCACTCGAGTTAGGTGTAATGACTGGTAACCAAACTCATACTTTTCAGGAGTCCCATGCTCTTTATCCACTGAGCCATTTGTCCAGTACTATTCTTTTTCTTTTTGTATCTTTTATTTATCTTAAGTATCTCTTAGTTACCTTGCCCAAAATACTTATAAAATAATTTACTCTATCCTCTAAATTGATGCATTGATTCATAGCTGAATAAACTCAACTACCCACTTAGGAATGATTAAAACACAGTTAGAAGCAGAGTTATGCATTGTTACCCTTGTGTAAGCAATTTACTAGGGTGGAACTGTCCAATTACTTTCAGATATATACAAGCAAAGCACCGTAAACATTACAGTGTTCCAGTTTAAAGAGAACAATAAAGTATGCAATTTATATAAACAACTAGGCTTTTTCCTTTACTGTTTTCCACATGACTGTTTTTACTAGCAAAGTCAGTTAAGTGTCAAGTCAAAGACCATACAATTTGTAGAATATAGAAAAAAAATATAACAGAGATTGAACTATGCTAGTCTAGTAAATACTGTATACATAAGATAAAAATCTGTTTTGAAGATGTGTAGTTTTGTTTCTGAAAGCCAGGGATTTTGCAAATTACAATACAATCTATTTTCTGAGGGCTTTTTTCTTTCTTAATTATACTTTACATCATATTTTCCTCTTTAGTAAATGAATCACTTTGCCTACATTTCAGCAGCCAATGTCTCAGGGAACTGTTTAAAGACTGCCCACATTTGTCAGCTCACCAGCCTCACTATCATTAACCCTGACTAAATTCATACCAAGCCACCATTTACTTCAGCTTGCCTAAGAACAATTTGAACTAGTGGCATCCATATTTAATTGAAGTCACCTATGTAGCAAATGGGATGATTTCCAGCTGTCATGCTTTGTCAAGTCTTCTAAGTGCATATTTAAGAGGTAGCTTAGTAGAGTTTATTCTCTAGTACCATTAATATGTTCCAGTCTCAAGTGAAGACAGCCTGTTACCTCAGCTCTCCCTCTTCTCTACTTCATCCATTTTCTTTTATGAGGTCTTTTTTTCTTCTTGACTTTGTTTCCCTTTCTTCTCTCTCATTCACTCTCATACTCTTTTTTCTTCTTCTCCTCTCATTTGCTCTTTGTTTCATTTCTTCTCCTTTCCTTATTTTCCTTTGTTGTTCATACTCTTTATCCATTCTTGAGAATGAAGTACCAGGCTAAAGGACAATACCATACTTTAATATATTTACGGTAGCTTTCGCTGTCTGGATGTGGAATTGTATCTGTTGTATCAACCCACGTGAACAACTGTAACTAAATATCATAAAACTAGACAGTTTATAAATAATATAAATGTATTTTTACCATTTATTACAATGAATTTCTTATCACCATCCTCTTTTGATTGAAGTTTTCTTCTTACATCTGTAATAAAACCATTTATTCCATTTGTGAAAGTTCTGTCCTTGAACCTCAGTCAACCACAAAATTTCCAGCATCTTAACGTATTAACCTTAGAGTTTCACAGTAGCAATTTTAGGGAGACTTAGAGTATATTAACTGAAGAACTTAATTTATATTAAGTACCCGAGAACCATTTTAGAGTGTTGGTATTCATTTTAATGATATATTTTGAATTTAACTAAGATTTTGATTTTGTTTTGACTTTTAAGAATAGAGTATAAGTATTAATTGTTTCTCAAGAAACAAAATGAACCTATAACTTTACAATGATTTCAAAAAGAAGGAAGAAGGAAGTTAGGAAGATACCATAAAACCCAATGCCATTATGTGGTCACTAGGGTCATAGCATATAAACACTTGTGCTGTTATGTGCTTTTACACTGGTAAACCTAGTGAATACTGTTAAAAAATTGTCAAATGGCATGCCCCCTGTAGAAGGTGGTGCTCTGCTCTCATGGGTTTCTTCATGTCTGATAATTTTATTTTCCCCTAATATAATTAGTTATATTATATTTATTTAATTAAATATATCGTTTGTATTAAATTATATTTGTATAATCCAAAGAGCTCAGGTTAAATAAGCTTCATTTGTAATACCAACAAAAGTGCATGGATAATGCTTAAATGTCACTAGTAAGATGAAGGAGTAGGATGGGTGATTACATATTTTTCTATTTTCCACTACTATGCCACAAATTATCATAATATTTATTGTTAATTGTACTTATAAACATTTTATTTTTCTCAAGGATCAAACAGACTTTTGGAGATTCATATATTCTTATAAAGAAGACACTTAAAATTATGTGTGACCAAACACAGTTGCTACCTAGTATAAACTATACAAATATTTCTAAGATTAATAAACAAATCAAAGAAAAATTTTACTTGTTCAAATATATTACCTCTTGATATCATGAAAATCATACCATTATACTCTCTGTATACCTATGCCAGAAATTCTAACAATATCCCTCATATAATTTCTCATGTATTATAAAATATCCAGTTTAGTAAAATAATACTATCACTGAATATTGATTATAAGAATATAAAAAATCATATTAAAGTCACCCTGGATGCAATATAACTAAATTCTAATACAAACAACAAAATGCAACCATATATATATATATAAAATCACATTGAACTTGGACAAGGCAAACAAACGGAGGAATAAGAACCAAGGAGAAGTTACAAGAATCTGAGACCCACTTATGCACATATTCAAGAGTCCCATTAAAACACTTAACTGTGAATTCTAATATAAACACACAAAAGATTTAGTGCAGACCCACTTTAGCCCTGTACTTGACACTTTAGTTCATATGTTGATTTAGAGGGGCATATTCTCCTGGTGTTCTACATCCTCTCTGTCTCTTACATCCTTTCTGCCTCCTCTTCTGCCCAATAAGTTCTTGTTATGTGTTCCATCTCATGTAGTAGTCTTTAAATCAAATCAGACACTGGTTTGTTACTCCCACAAGCTTTGTGCTAATATTACCCTAATAGAGTTTGCAGGCAAGACAGCATTATAGATGAATATTTTGTGGCTGAATTGGTACATATGCTTCCCCATAAAAAGTTTTTAAAAATATCTTAAAATAAATATCTTGAAAATTAGAAACATGTAGTGAAAAATTAAATTCTAGATTTCTAACTATCGTATATTTAAATATTCACTGAGCATAAAAAGTAATATCATAATGGCAATCAGTCATTCAGCCATAAAGAGAAACTCAATACAAAGAAAACACAGTACTTAAATAAGCAGGCATTTTTAAAGTGCTCAACTAAAATTTATTAAATATAAAATTGATTGTATGCAAGTGTATGTGTGGCACACTTGTGTGTGTAAGAGATACATAGATACAGAAATACAGACAGAGACAGAATAGACAGGGAGAAACAAAGAGAAAGAGAAAGAGAGATAGAAAGAGAGACTGACTAGGAAGCTGAGGAAAGTGAGAGAGAGAGAGGGAGAGGGAGAGGGAGAGGGAGAGGGGTAGGGGGAGGGAGGGAGAGAGAGAGAGAGAATTGAGAAATTGTGCTGGGTTTGGAGAGAACATAATATTCTTGAAATTAACCTGAATGTGATTCCAAGCATCTAGTGCTGAGTGGCTCAAATCAACAACTCCTCTCCAGAGAATCCTGTGATTTTGTAAAGTATACATACACAGACACCCACACATGAAGAAAAATCTTAAAGGTTAAATATTAAGAATTTGTTCTAATGCTTTGTTTTAATTTAACTCCCAAAACTGTGAGACAAAACTCCCAAAACTTTCTGACACCAAAGGTTTCTGTCCCAGATTGATAGTAAAAATTTGTCATACAGCCGGTAACTGGGCAGAGAGGTTCAGGAAGGACTTTTAGATTATGCAAGCAAGGTCCTAAGGGGGGTAAGACAGATTTTCCATGATGAAGAAGCAGAAAGATCAAATTAAAAGGTCAAATAACATGTAAGAATCAGTGTAAGTGGCCATAGGGGCCACTCCCCTAAGTGGGTCAGGGGCAGCAGAGATAAAATAAAGTGCTGGCAAATATTAAGGTAGAGGAGGTTTAGAAGAGCCTGCCATGTGGTCTGTGAATTGTATCTTGGGTATTCTGAGATTTTGTACTAATATCCACTTATCCATGAGTGCATACCATGTGTGTTTTTTGTCATTGGGTTACCTCACTCAGAATAATATCTTTTAGTTTTATCCATTTGCCTAAGAATTCCATGAAGTCAGTGTAATAATTGAGCAGTAATCCATTGTATAACTGTACCACATTTTCTGTAACTGTTCTTCTGTTGAAGGATTTCTGGGCTCTTTCTAGTTTGTAACTATTATAAATAAGGCAGCTATGAACATAGTAGAGCATGTGTCCTTATTATATGTTGGAGCATCTTTTGGGTATATTCCCACGAGGGGTACATCTGGGTCCTCAGGTAATACTATGTCCAATTTTCTGAGGAACTTCCAGACTAGACTGATTTCTAGAGTGGATGTACCAACTTGCAATTACACCAGAAATGGAGGAGTTTTTCAGATGGTAATACAAGTTAAAGTCAGAACACACTTCAGATATAGAATTGTGAAATCTTTAAGTCAGGATAAATGGTAGAGTACTTTATCTTGTTCACAAATATGTTGTATTGAATGTTAATTGAATATCATACTTTGTAATTTACATAATTGTGATGGTTATGCTCAATTTATATCTGAGAGAAGAGCCTGTTTTATTGTACAGAAAGTATAAGATAGTGGGAATTGGTTCTAATGCTTTGTCTTAATTCAACTCCCAAAAGCCACACTTTCAGATGCTGAGGGTCACTTCCCCCAACTGACTTTGGATGGTAATAAAAATTGCAGTACAGCCAATGGTTGAGCAGGGAGAAAGAGGTGAGACTTTAGATTGTGAGGGCAAAGGACCCCACAAGGAGTTCTTTAATAAGACCTCTAATAAACAGAATCGCCATGATGGAGAAGCAAAAAAATTAGACTAAAAGGCCTGCAGACAAGTAAGAATCAGGGTAATTGACTGGGTCTTGAACAGCAGAGAGCAAATATTAACACAGGACTATTAGAGGTAGGTGTGTGTTAGCTACAGGGAGGTTTAAAAGTGCCCAGTCATTGAGCTAATTAGGCATATTAAAATTTAAGCTGACGTGTGTATCTTTCATTCATTAGTCTAGAGAGCTCTGGCAGATGGCTAGAGGCTCAGTCACCCTCAGTGAAGGATCTTAAAACAGATCAACTACTCACTGCTACAGTTAAATGAACCAATTAATTAATTAATTAAAGAAAATCAAGTAAACCTTTTAAATTTAAGCCTCACATTAAATGCACATACTCAAAATTAAAAATAATAAAGTAAAGTATTAATAATATAAGTTTAGTTTCATTTAATTCCTTATTTTCATGATGGTTAATTAATGTAAAATACCATCATTCAATTTTTACATTAGTATTCATATTCTTAGGTCAGCTGTTGTATGGGAATGCCTACATTAATTCAAGAACTGAAAATAAAACCCTATCAATTCTTGAAAATTCTGAAAGATAAACTGATTTTATACTTATGGAATTGAACATTTTCTTAGCAATATAAAAGGTCATTTGGGAGACAGGGGAAGAACACCATTACAGAAAGTAGAGTTCGCCGGATGATGGTGGCGCACGACTTTAATCCCAGCATTTGGGAGGCATAGGCAGACGGATTTCTGAGTTCGAGGCCAGCCTGGTCTACAGAGTGAGTTCCAGGACAGCCAGGACTACACAGAGAAACCCTGTCTCGAAAAAAAACAAAACAAAACAAAAAAAAACAAAAAAAAAACAAAAAAAAAGAATAAAAAAGAAAAAAAAAGAAAGTAGAGTTCAAAAGATTAAACAATCGGCATGTGTTTCACGACAAAAAAAATATTTTTTTCTCACCATTAGGGACAGAGTACTATATAATTATCTAAATTAAATCCTGTTATCATATTAGAAATAATTAACTACTTTGTGGACACTTGAAGAACTAACATACAAGATTAAGATTAATGTAATAAAAAATAAAGGGAATTTTTAGACATGGAATTATTCAAAGCTTAAATACATATTTGGATAGGCAGTTGAAGAATTAAAACGTATTAAAAAATGAATGCGAATTGAAGAAGTTGTAGCAAAACAGGGGTAAAACTAAAGTGAAAACTTTGAAGAGTTTCAATTTAATTATGAATACTGTCTCTGACCACTGAAGGACTTAGAATTGCTGACAAATTTTTTCAATGTGTTGATTTATTTCACTAAGTCCTTGAGTACATGATAATTTGCATGGCTACTGTAATGATATTCTGGGGCACTGTATAAATTCAAGTTCATAGGTGTCAGTCAGTAATATTCCTACTAATGATGGCACTATCAAAAGCATGTGGATGATTTACAGTGACATTCAAAGGACTTATTGTTAAATAATGAAACTAATTAATATGGGAAGGAAGGAGAAAGAAATGTTAATGTAAGTCTGTGCAAGATTTAGATATAATAGCCAACTTGTATGAAGTCCATTCACAGAATCTAGTGCCCAGCACTGTGGTTGTTATTAAAAATTTAAGTCAGTAATATATGAATCTTAAGTTTTTTTTTATTCAGCATAGCTCAGTTAATACAATAAAATACAAAGTCAAAGTTGCAAAGAATGATTCATTATATGTAAAAAATTGATATGCAAATTGAAGTTTACAAATTAATGGAGCCACTGGTAAAAGAGAGATGTCTCAACAGTAAGAGAACTAGCTGCTCTTGCAGAGAGCTCAGGTTGGATTCGTAGCACCCATTTGCTAGTTCTGTAATTCTAGTTTCTGGAGAAACGATGTCCTAATGCCCTCTCTTGACAACTAAGAGTACTATGCATAAATAAAGAAAGCCACGGAGAGAATTTCAAATAAATAAATAAACAAATAAATCATATATGTGTTGTTGTTGTTTTGCCAGTCCCTTGAACAGAAATACAGATTGACACTAATAATAAAAATAAGTATAGGGGATGAGGTGAAGGCACACTGATTCAGAACACTTACTGTTCTCACAGAGGACCTAGGTTCCATTCCCAGCACCCAGACTGTGGTTCTTGTTTGTAAGTCCTAAGTTCAGATCCATACCTTCTTCTGATTTCTGAAAAAACAAGTATGATATGCATACATGCAAGTAGAAATTTTTATACATATAAACTAAAATATGTAATCTAAATAACAAATAATAATTAATAAAGAAGCCCACTTATCCTAGGCTGTGGTGTTACATACATCTAATTCTAGGTCACTAACGGCAAAGGCAGGCAGATCATTGTGAATTCCTGGTCAGGCTGGTTTTCAAAGGTAATTCCAGGAAATTCAAGACTCCACTGGGATACCCTGTCTCCAGAAATAAAAAATAAAACAACAACTAATATTTTCAATTTTGGAGCAAAACCTATATAGTCATCTAATTAGTTTTGCTATTTTGTATGATAAAAATAATAAAGTAATACAGTTTTTATCAAGTTTATACTAAAGAAAAATCATGTTTAATTATGAAAATGTTCTCTTAGGAAAATGAATAAACACATTTTGAGAATGTTCTCATTGGCTTTAAATGTCTGCTGGCTTTAAATAATCCAAGTATGATGTCATATCTTTTAAACATGGATGAACCTGTTTGCCTTGTGTTTATATTGTGAGTAAATTATATTTATTTATCTTCATAGTTTTAAACTTGTAATTGTGCCATTAAAGAATAATTGCTGCTGAAAATTTTTGAATGGCCATTTGAATGGACACTCATAAACTAAGTTATAATTTGTTTCAAATAATTTCATTTAAAATGACATGATATTTTTAATATTCCCCTTAAACTAACAGAGTCATAGCAAGGCACTATAACAGTTTACTTTATATTCTTCTAATGGGTTGTCTTTTGAAGTAATACTGTCAAGTCACAGAAAATAAAAAACAAAGTGCTATGTGTTTTTCTGATTTCTTGAAAAATGAGTGCTTCCTATATCTAATAGGAGTTTTTTTGTGTGAAATTCAAATGAGTGAAGAGCATAAAAGACATTAAGAAAACAAAACCTCTGGCCTGTCTTTTTTGATTTGGAGAAGTAAATATCTTTTATCTCATTTTTTCTAACCTTAACCTTCTGTCTGTAATACCTTCACTATGTGAATACTCAAATGATCAACTTAATTATCAAATTATCAAATCACTTCCCCTTTCTGAAATAGTGCTATGATTTTTTTCTATGAAGAAGAAAATTCAAGCTACTTATCATTTCTTGTCATACACAGTGCTGAAATTTCTTCTCTAGAGAAGAAGCAAATAATGCCTTCCCTTCAACATTCAAGATACCAAGGACAAGCTTAGGTAGAATACAATGAAATTTCAACTAGGAAATCAATGAAAGTGTACAGTGTACAGTGAAATATGAATATGTGCATTGCTAGATGAGTTAAGCTGTAAGAATAGCCTACCTCCAGGAAAAACATTTATTTTATAGGTTGTTATGATATTGAAAAAGACAAGAGATAGAAACAAAGAATTTAAGCAGATAAAAGCCTAAATCAGGAGTTCAACAACTGTTGTTTTTGATAGGAGTGGAGATAACTGTTTGACGTTCTCTTCTAGAAAAAAAATTGTGAGAAGAAAGTAGGTAACTGACGGGTGCTAATATCCCATCTATGTTCAGGATTTTAAAAAGACAGCACTTTGGTTTTTTTTTGGTTTTTGAGACAGGGTTTCTCTGTGTAGCCCTGGTTGTCCTGGAACTCACTCTGTAGACCAGGCTGGCCTTGAACTCAGAAATCCGCCTGCCTCTGCCTCCCAAGTTCTGGGGTTAAAGGCGTGCTCCACTACTGCCTGGCTAAAGACAATACTTCTTAAGTTAGCAGATTCTTAAAGTAAAAGTTCATCTGAGGTACAACCTAATTGAGATGGAAAGTTTAAGGTGTCGTATAATGGAGCTTCTTTCTGAAAAACTACAAATAAAATGGTGAAAATACACCACATACTGAGATGAAATATAAAGTGGAAGCTATGGTTTCCCCGGGATGTTGATTTAAGGTACAACTGGAGTCTATACTGTTATCTAATATGTTGGTTTTATTGGGATTAACATAAGTGATAGCCAGAATATCAAGCTGCACAAATCACTTAGATATCTGTATGTAAAATGAGGAATAAACACAAGTCTGCAAAAATGTGTCTGATTTCATCATAAGACAGAACCTCACTTTTCAAAGTAAAATGGATGTGAAGGGAACCATATGGAAGGGTGTTGGTTCACTTAAATTCAAGAAGCTCAGTGAACTAGGAAAAGAGAAAAATTGACAGCAGAAATCAGAAAGAGAAGCTAGGATAGAAAAGGGAAAGATATGTAATAAGATGGCACGATAGTCAAAGCAGAAAAGGGTAAATGTCAACATATAAAAATTAACAACAAATTCTCCCTATAAGCAACTGTGCCGATTGTAGACTCTATTGGCTGAGGAAAGATTTGTTTTGTTTTTCTGTTTCTTTTTGTAGCTTCTGAATTGGCAAATGTATATGACTGAAAATAGGGTGGTAAGTTGAATAATATTATCTATTATAATATTATTATTATTATAATATTATTATTATTATTCAAATGGATGGATGTTAGAGTATCTGGCCACTAAAACAATCTCAAAAGGAGACAACACCTTCAGAAAGTTAGATCTGCATTGGTTGCCTAGAGTTCCAAACCAAATCCAATTATCAACTAATGGAACCAGAAGACAACAAAATTCTGTTAAAATCATGTTTTACATTATTCTGGTCTTTAAAATGATGTTCCCACTAATGTTTAATAAAATGTTTCTTTGCCAACATATTTGCAGAAAAACCCATAATCTTGCAAATAGCAGACAAGTAATTGTAATCGATGGATAAAATAATATCGAGATACTAAAATATGATAAAGAGATATATTTCAAAAGTTAGGTAAACTAGAGCAATAAAATGCTTACAGTATTTTGGAGGTAAATGAAGAGAAGTTTTTCAATAGATAAATATAAAAATCCTCTCACTGCCTCCTAATAAATGCTTTAAATGTAAAATATGATGAATTATGCATAAGTAATAGACTTTTGCTTGTGTACATTTGAATCTCATACTTTTCAAAGTCACTCTGTGTATAAATGACATACATTACAAGCCACTTAAAGATAGCCATCTCTGATTTGTACTGTACAGTCATTTTTGGCAACTAGTCTCTCATGACACTCAAAGATCAGTGGCGAGACAGCAATAAGTGTTGACCTCACCCTTGCCAGCATCTGCTGTCATCTGAGTTTTTAACCTTAGCCATTCTGACTGATGTGAGGTAGAATCTCAGGGTTTTCTTGACTTGCATTTCCCTGATGACCTAGAAAAAAGAAATAATTTCAGGCAGGAATCTAAATCTTAGACTAGAACAAAGAAGTAATTTCAGACAGGAATCTAAATTTTAGGCTAGAACAAGGAAGTAGGATTCTGACATGAAAATGACTTTGGGCTAGGTTAAGAATGTTGGCTCATATATTTTGGTCATCCTGATAAGCCCTTAGAAACAGTGGTCATGGGAGTGTCCACATAATTTTGTTTGTTGCCTTGCTTGTTCTTTGACTATTTGGGTTTATTTTTGTGCTTGTTCCTTGATAATTTGCATCTATTGTACTGACAGTCCCTCAACATAGAACTAACTTTAATACTTACATGCAATTAAAATAGTATAAAAGCAAAAAGGAGGAGGGAAGATAGGATGAGGGAATTCTAGGGAGGGGAAATGGGGAAAGGGGATGACATCTGAAATGTAAATAAAGAAAGTATCCAATAAGAAAGAAAATAAACCCACACATGATTGTGTCAAATAAATAATTAAATAAATAATCTGATAATGAATTAAAAAAAAAAAGCCGACTACATAATTTTTTACCATAGTAGAGAAGCATAAAAGCCTTTAAGATGCAAGGGATACCTCAGGAGCCATTTTTAATCTCATTTTTTACAGTTAACATAGGTCAAGTAAAGTTCAAAAGGCAGAAATAATAGCATAAGTTGTCTTATAAATTTTTTTCTAAGGCAATTTAAATAAACCTATAGGAGCAATAAAATATTAAAATTTAGTTGCATATCAGACTCATAAAATAATGTATAAGCTTGATTATATAGTACCATAAAAATATGCATTCGAACACAATCTCTTATGAATATTTATGAAATTATGAATATTTTATTTAAACTTATATTTGTGAATTGTATAAATGCAATATAATTACAAAGGTCAGCATTATCAAAACTTCTCAACCAAACATGCAAAACCCAAAAACAGGTAATATAATATAATGTAAATTTGGTAACACCAAAAGCCAAGACAACTTAAAGACTAAATGTGTTGTCAAATTCCAACAGCACCTAAATTTTAAAAGAACAGCCTCCTATTTTGTGACATTTCAAACTGACAAATATTTATTTTCTTATAGTATATTTGAACCATGTTTTTTCATGCTAATGTTCCTCCTAGATCTTTTCTACCTCTTCACAAATCAAACTTCAAGCCTTTTTAAATATCTTTAAAAAAGAAATCGAGCAGGCAAAGAAGCAAACAGAAACCATCAGTATTTAAAAGAAAAAAGAAAGACAAACAGCATGCATAACAGATAAAACACAAACTGACAAAACCCATAAAAAGAACAAACAGACATGGAAACAATAATGTAGAGACAAAAGACAAAAACAAAATTCCAAACAAACAGTGTAAGACAGTCTACAAAAAACTACCATTTATTTCTTTGGTGTTGGTTATCTGCTTCAGGATACTAACCTGTCCTGAAGTATGTTTAATACACCCAAAAAGACTCCACTGGATAAAACTGCTGTTTGCCTTTGCAGGTAAGCATCAGTTACAGACAGCTCCTTGGTTGTTGGTAGGAGCTGTGCCACAATTTTTAAGTTCTCCAGAGTTTCTAATTTTACATTTATATTAAAGATTTTGAATTTGCATCTGTAGTCATGTCAAATAGAACAATCATTTAATTTTAAGGTTTTCTTGAAAGCATTCTCTTTTTTTCTTTTCAGAAATATAAGAGTAAATAAAAGTTTAAGTTAGAGGTATAAAATTATCTTCAAATAGTTATATTTTTCTCAACTATTATTTTAATTTGTGCTTCACTGCAATACTTAAATGCCAAGGTTTTTGTTACATGTTAGCTCTTCACAGGTAGATTGGAATAGGATCTGGGCCAATAAGTTTGCATCAAATAATCTCATTCTTTGTCTGTATGTGAAGTCAAATGTGAAAATATCAGCCTTCACCAGACCATTTCAAGAAATGGATATATTAAGCTTGACACTATGCAAAGACTACACAAGTAGGTAACTTGTACTAATTATTTTGTTTACCATGTATTTATTTTTTCACAGTTTTTAGACACATCCCAGTATGCAGTAGCACATAGTAGAATGGAGCTGATAAGGGTGACAGGCTAAAATTTTATCCAATAGCCAACTTTATTCATAACATCAGACAATGTATATACTCTGGTAGTTAAGAGGAGTAACATGAGTAAAGTGCACAATCACAAGGACAAGTCACACATGGCAGGCAAGCCACACATAACAAAAGTATATTTTTCCATAAAGTCATATAAACAAATATAATTATCCAGTTTTAATGAATAATCTCAAGTAAACTCAGTTTTATCCAATACACCTAGGAGGGGACCCAAGAAAAATTCAAGAACAATTCTATGGTTTTTTGGAAGAAATGGAGGTTACAAGATTCTTACCTTTGTTCCTTGGAGTTTGTTCACAAGTGCCCAGTAATCTTCTCACAAAACTCCATTCAGGAACATCTTCTGTCTAGTGAGTAGGACATTTTATTGTTGTTTTAGTCCTTGGTAGAATTTTGTTATTCCTAGTTTTAAAAGTAAAATTACAATATCATATATTTGCTATTATGATACTAATCCTTATGTAATATGCAAGGTTTGTAACTTCTCAAGAAATAGTGTCTAAGAAACATCAAATCTAAACATATCACTTTTTTATATTAGTCTTGAGTAAAAATAAAATATACTCATTAAAAAAACAGTCATGCACTTATTAATATATTTTAACATAAATTTGATTAAACCCATTCTATCTTTGTTTTCTTCTTTTTCTTTCCTTTCATTCCTCCCTCTATCTCTCATCTCTCCCTCCATCTCTTCCTTTCTTCATTATTTCAAAATAAGAAACATATCAAGGTTTTAACCTGGAATGACCAGTATCATACACTCTTGATACTCAAGCAGACAAACTGCATGAAGCTTCATTGTGGAATCATTTTTACTATCCATTTATAATTACCTAGAAATATCACCCTAATCTTCACCCTCAGATATTAAATGGGTTGAATGTATTGTATTATATTGAATATATTTATATTGCTTGATTTACATTCTATTTAAACAAATATATTTAGATGTGAATAAGTACAATATGTGTTAAAGTTTTGGAAACAATTACCAAATATATAATGATGATTACTACAGACACAAAAATATGTAGGTTATTAAGCATCATTATCTAATAAGTTTAAAAATTACACTAAATAATGCAAAAAGATAATGTTAATGATAATCTTTAAATGTTTACCTCATTTATATCATTGTATGAATGTATTATGTGAGTGTGTGTGTGTATTCATAGATATAATCTCAATACATACTAACATTGCATTTTACATAGACGTTCTAATTTTGTTCTGCTCAGTGAGTAGCTGCGTAGCACAAAATCTCAATTCACAAAGTTAATGTAATCAGAGAACTAAATGTTACTCTGCTACTTTTAGAGTTAGCATCACTAAGATTCCTCTTCAATCCCTGTCTAGTTTTCTCCAAGACATAAAAACTATATTTGTGACCATTAAGAAAGTTGCGTTGCTTATAATGACCAGATTCTCATAGGTCAATAATCACTACTGAAGAATCTCTGAATACACAATTACAGTCTCTCACCATTATTCTACAGGAAGACTCAGCTATGAACGCAATAACCTCCCTCAGAATATACTTCTCAATACATTTAGTATGAGATTTTTGTGGGAGAAATGACTAAAAGAGCATCTTCAGGTCTGTACTTCCAGTCAAGCCAGTTATAAAATAACTATAATGATACCTCATAAAGTCAATGAATGTTTATATGGACTCACTTATATACTTCTTTTTTTCTTTTCTTTTATTGGATATTTTCTTTATTTACATTTTAAATGTTATCCTCTTTCTCAATTTTCACAGCGGTAACCCCCTATCTCATCCCCCATCGCCCTGCTTCTATGAGGGTGCTTCCCCAGCAACCCACCAACTCTCTCCTCCCTTCTATGGCATTCCCCTACTCTGGGACATTGAGACTTTACAGGGATAAGGATCTCTCCCTCATTGAAATCCAACAAGGCCATCCTCTGCTACATATGCAGCTGGTGATATGGGTCACTCCTGGTGCACTCTTTGGTTGGTGGTTTAGTCCCAAGGAGCTCTGAGGCATTTGGTTGCTTGATATTGTGGTTCTTCCTACAGGGTTGCAAACTTCAGTTCAGCATCTTCAGTTGTTTCGCTAACTTCTCCATTCATAGAAGTGGAACATGTGTCCTTGGTATATGTTGTAGCATCTTTTGGGTATATGCCCAGGAGTGGGATCGCTGGGTCCTCAGGTAATGCTATGTCGAGTTTTCTGAGGAACCGCCAGACTGATTTCCAAAGTTGTTCCAGCTTGTAACGCCACCAAAAATGTAGGAATGTTCTTTCTTCACATGCTAGCCAGCATCTAATGTCACCTGAGTTTTGATCTTAGCCATTCTGACTGGTAGGAGGTGGAATCTCAGGGTTGTTTTGACTTGCATTTCTCTGATGACTAAGGATGTTAAACATTTCTTTAGGTGTTTCTTGTCCATTTGATATTCCCCTGTTGAAAATTCTTTCTTTAGCTCTGTACTCTATTTTTAATATGGTTATTTGATTCTCTGAAATCTAACTTCTTGAGTTCTTTGTGGATATTTTACATTAGCACTTTACTGGATGTAGGTTCGGAAAGAATCTTTTCCCAATCTATTAGTTGCTGTTTTGTCCTATTGACAGTGTCTTTTGTCTTACAGAAGCTTTGAAGTTTTATGAGGTCCCATTTGTCAATTGCTGATCTTAGAGCATAAGCTATTAGTGTTCTGTTTAGGAAGTTTGCCCCTGCACCTGTGTGCTCGAGGATCTTCCCTACTTTCTCTTCCATAAGTTTCAGAGCATCTGGTTTTATGTGGAGGTCCTTGATCCACTTGGACTTGAGCTTTGTATCAGGAGATGAGAATAGATCAATTTACATTCTTCTACATGCTGACTTCCAGTTGAACCAGCACCATTTTTTGAAAATACTGTCTTTTTACTTACTGGACAGTTTTAGCTCCTTTGTCAAAGACCAAGTGACCATAGATGTTTGTCTTCATTTCTGGATCTTCAATTCTTTTCCATTGATCTACCTGCCTGTTCTGTACCAATACCACACAATTTTTATCACTATTGTTCTATAATATAGCAACAAGTCAGAAATGTTGATTCCTCCAGAAGTTCTTTTATTGTTGAGAATAATTTTTGATATCCTGGGTTTCTGATTATTCCAAATGAATTTGCAAATTGCTCTTTTGACGTTATAACTGTTTAAGTCTTTTTTTTTATACGTGTTGAGAGAAATACTTTTTACAAACATTAAAATGAGAATCTTCTTTATCCTAATATGCTACTATACACAAAATGAGTCTTTATCTAACATTTCTTTCTTCCATCCTTTGGGAGACCCTTTAAGCACCCCCTCTATAGACAATCAACAGACTTCTGAGATAAACTCCATAAATTTTTGAAATTTCCTACTTTATTAATAAGATACTACAACTAAAAAAAATAAATTTCTGTGTTGTCAGCTGGTAAAATTTTAGGCTACAAGTAAACAAAGTATTCTCCTTAATTCAGTTTTACTGCAGTTAAATAAAATATGTTAAATATCTATTACTGAAACTATGTGAGTTCTAAACAATCTGTAAACTTCCCTGTGAGCAAGTGATATTTGTCATGAATGGTTACATAGCCTTTAGTGAAAATTGTTTTACCCATTTTGGAAATTTTTCAGAAATCATTCCATCTATTTTTACCAGAAGAAATACAATACTTAAATGTTATTAAAAGGTTTTTTTTTTTTTAAGAGCCAAAGAAGATATTTGAGAGAAATCAGATATTCACAGTTACATGATCCTTACTACTCCTAGGATAAGAGGGACAACAGAAGGGACCTAGTGACTGATGCCTAAGACCTTCCATCTGTGATGGACTGGAATCAGGCCAGGTCTGCTGTATAAGACGGGAGGCTGAGGACAAGGGGCTGGAAAGGAGCCAAGATACTGTCATAATTTTTGTAAAAGTGAAGTTCCATGAACTTGTATGTTGCCTGGTAGGAATGAAAGTGTTACTTAATAAGAGATTTGTGCGTACTTTCTTTATATTGGAAGGACAAAATATACCCACTGGTGATATGCATGTGTAAACTCTTTGTGAAGAGAAATTCTAGATTTGGCTCTATATACACCCCAAAGAGCCAATTCTGATGCAAACACATAGAAGTATTTATTACCAGCTCTGGAAAAATCTCTCACCACACCCATTGCAGCAGGTCAGAGTGGGAGTCCCGAATCTAGAGGTGTATAATAATTTTTTGTTTCTCCTGTTATAAAATATTGTATAAATCTTACTACTAATTTTACTATTCTGTAAGTTTGTACTTACTTTATAGTTGCATTGATTATAATTTCCAGTTGTGTTAGTGTGTTGAAACCTGGCATTTTTGTTACAGGCATTTTTGTTACAGCTTTTTTCTTACTGTTCTGAGTTGTAGAAAATCTTGATTCTCTGAAAAAAGTTTGAAAGTGCTGGAAGAAGTGAGTTAGGCTTTAAGCAGAAGCAAGAGAGTAGAGGGCTTGATTTTTGCTGGTATACCAGCTTTAATTTTATTAATTGCTAGCACCACTGCTTATGGAATAGCATTGACACAAGGAGTTAAAACAACTCTTTTTTGTTAACCCCATAGAAAAAAAATATGCTACTAATGTAATGAGTATTCAAAAGGATTTACATAAGTATATTTATTTCTCAAGAAAGAATACAAAGATTTCTGATGAAAAAATTTTGATTATAGTTATTGCCAGGTATTTTATATTTCTAAATATGTAGCTATTGTAATTTTGTATGTTTCTACTCATGTTACTTCAATAGTTTAATAAATTTATATTAATTAAGAGATCACTATATTGTTTCTTTAATTATCTATATATATCTCATATAATATGTGTCATTTACTTTTAATTTATTGAGTTATCTGAAACAGATTAAATGATCAAGTCATGAATAGAGTCTTACATGAAAATACCTTAAAAGAAGAATCATTATTCCATAATTCACTTGATAACATGTGCACAATTTTTTTAAAAAAAAAATTAAAACCAATCATAGAAGTACTATCTGCACTTTACTATCATCTTTGTCTGTCTCTTTGGAATGTTGTTTAAGGCAAGGTTCCTTTCCTCTATATAAAGACAATTCCAAATCTAAATTCATCTCACTTTCACATGCATTTTGCTTATATAACTTAACTAGAAAAGTTTTGACTAGATGGTGTTTACAATGCAGTTGATATTTATTAAAATTTCCCATTCATAACCACCAGTAATTTCTGTATTACTAAGATACAAAACTACAATACATAAAATCTCAGAAAAATTTCCTCACAATATAGAAACATAAAATGAAATTAAGAGGAATTATGGGAGGTACAAGTACTGTGCTCTTCTTCTGCTGTCCTTTATCCCTACATGCAATGACAAGGTGTCAGGATGGTACTGTCCTATTTATGTACATGTCTGAAATTAGTGATGTATTACCTGAGGTTTCTTCCATCCACTGTACACATCCAGTCTGTACTCAGTCACTATGGCCGCAACTTCAAGTAATGATCAATTGCTGCTGTCTAAGCAGCTTCTTTGCTACACAGACTCAATGATTGATGGACTCAGAAAGAATCCTCACATTCACACTGACCATGTGACACTGATATGTCTGTGGCTGCCATTTCCCAGACTTGATTCCTGAGGGTGTAAACGTATATTTTGTCAGTGCTTTTTGTTGAAATACTTTTCTTCCCTTCATTGTTTTTGTCAGCCTTAATCCCCACACAAAGTCCTTCATTTCAGATTCTCTCAATACTGTAAACTTGTCAAGACTTTTTCTTTTTAATCTTATATTCATCCCCGCAAAAGAAGGCTCATTAATTTTCTTTTCATTTGATTTTGATATATATTTTTTATCTTCAGCAATAATTCCCAAGATATAACACAAGGAAAAATGCATATTGGCCATTTTTCTGATATAGATTCATTCATGTATAGTGAAAATTGATATAGATGAGTTTATGATTTTCTATATGGTAATATTTCTTTTTATGCTGAAAATTCCTACTTATCAATGAGAAAATATTCATTATATTGAAGCCAAAAATATTTTGAAAGAGACTGAAATTAAAAATGTATAAGTGGCATATGGACCATAAAGAAGATAGCCACTAAGTAAATGTTTTCTTTTTTAAATAAAATTACATTTATAATATATGTAGTGGAAATCTTTTAATAATTGTTTTAATTTTTCAGTATCTTTTTGTTTCAAAAGATTCATTACTATGACTCTTAGATTTTTGGTGTCAGTAGTTAAAAGGTTTTGAGAATTTCATGTGTGTGTGCAGTTAAATATGATTTATGTCTACTCCCATTGTACCTTTCCAACTTTCACAGCTTATCTAAACACATCTCAACTTCATGCACCAATTTTATTTTTTGGTAATAATTTAGTAAGTTGAATTAATGTTTCCCTTATATGCAGTTCAATGTTCATCCACTGGGGCATAGGAATTTATTAACTGTCTATAATGTACTCTTTAAAATAGAATTATATGAAAAGACTAATGGCTAACATTAAATAGAATACTTATAAAGAAAATTAAAATGAGCTAAGATATTGAGTCAAAGTCTTAAAGAAATACCAAAGGTATGGCTGCTAAACAAGGCCTGAGCACGAGCAACACCAACAGACTGCTGTGGTAAATCTTAGGAGGTCACAACCTTGCACAAAAAACTACAGGCAACTAATAAATCCAGAGAGATGAAGAAATCCTGTTCCTCAGGAAAGAGCTCACCAATTAATTCTTTAATAGTTATTAGTCATTCTTTAAGTCATAAAACACAAGTAACAACATACATACTGAGAAAATTTTATGTATTTACAGAGTTTTTAGTACTTTTTACATAATTATGAATATATACACACATATATGATATTTCATATATATAGATATATCAATTATTCATATATATCAATGATATATGAATGATACATGTAAATCAATAATTGAGAAATGAGGCTACTAATTTGAAAGAGAACAGGCAGTAGTACGGTGAGGTTGAAAATGAGACAAATGAAAGTAATAGGTAAAAGTTATATCAGAAGTTGAAGTAATAAAATCTCATTCACATAATTGACTAAACATGAGGTGCCACCAAAAGAAATGCCTAAGTCACCTTGGACTTTTTTTTAAATCATTGATAACAATGTTTCAAGCTACACAACAGAATTAATGAATGTTGCAATGTTGAGAAAAGGTGTCTCCAGGAAAGAACTTAAAATGTCAATAACAAATGGTCAGTACTGAAAAGATAAATTATATAACATTATATAAACTGAGAAGACAATATGCATATATTCATATACACGTTTTCATGCAGCATTAATTAATGAACAAAATGAGCCACAAATACAAAAGCTGTAAGGTGCCTGCTATGTGTACAGAAAACTAAATTTTGGGTTAATTGGAAGGGCAGCAAATACTCTTAGATGCTACACCATCTTTCTACCCATACCCTATTTCTCATTCTTGAAAGTTTCACAAAGGCCTCACCAATTTCTGATGAACTATTAGCAGTTAAATACTACTATGCAGAAAGGAATCAATTTCTTTACCAATCTTTTCCTTACTGTTTGTAATCCTGTCTGCTAGTAAATAATTTACTACTCAAGCTCATGCAGACAATCCTGGTTAGTTCAGTGGTTCACCTCCCTACACACACACACACACACACACACACACACACACACACACACACACA
>JANHMN010000001.1:133988106-134057119 GCA_030674055.1 Rhabdomys pumilio | reverse complement strand
ACACACACACACACACACACACACACACACACACACACACACACACACATACACACAAAGACATAAAAGCAAAATTTGTTTTTAATCATTTTTTTTAGTTCTTTTAGATAAGATAATCACAAAATCCTTGCTCTCCCTTATATCTTTTCTTGTTCTCTTTCAAATTAATAGCCTCTGTTTCACCAATTGCTGTTACACACACACACACACACACACACACACACACACACACACACAATAATACATAAATATAATGTGCTCAGTCAGAATTATGTTACAAGTATGTTTATATTTGATTTTACTATTGATAATTTGGAATTGGATAGTAACCAGTTGAATTATTGAGCTCTTCCCTAAGAAAGATCATTTTGCTATTCTTAGTTGACTGTAGAATTCAGGGGCTGTAGGCTTTCCACAGTTAACTTTTAACATTTGCATTTTTGTCCTTCTCTGCTTGTGCTTAAGGAACTCATGTTAGTGAGACTTTGTGAGTAAAAGTTCTGTCTTAACTTAAAGACTCAAGAGGTGAGCATTTTACAGAAAAATAATTTACATGTGAATAAAACAGGCTAACAGATTGTAACTGAAAAAATATAAATGAAGAAGAAATAAAAAAAATAAATTATCAATCATAAGAAAGCATGTGAAAGTTCAGAAGGGGGGGTCAGTGTTAATGTTATGAATGTGTGAGAATATAAGAATTTTTGATGGAGAATGTCTAAATAAATTACATATGTAGAAATATGGCCCTATTTTCCAAAATTAGCACTTGAAAAAAAGCATGAGTGAGTGGCAAGGGTAGAACTGAGATTAATAAGATGTAAATTCTACAGAGCATTTTTTTATCATCATCATCAACGTCACCATCACCATCATCATCATCATCATTATTTTATATTTTATATTCCAACAACTACCATTTCAACTCTCTCCTTTCCTTGAAGACTCTCCCTCCTCTTCTCTCCCGCAGATCAAATCTTCCTGTGTTTCCTTTAGAATAAAAAAAGGAAGTCCCAGAGATATGAACTGAACACGGCATAAGAATATACTATAAGACTAGGCACATACCCTTATGTCAAGGAAAGGGGTCATCAAAAATAATTAAAAAGTCAAAGGCAGCCCCAGATCCCCTTTAGAATTCCCATAAAAAGATCAAGTTACATATCATAACATATAAACAGAGAATATACATACAAGGGTAGATGCATACAGGGTCCGTGTTGGTAGCAGCTTCATTCTCTGTGAGAACCTGAGTCCGGCTTAGTTTGCTCTGAGGGCTGTGTCCTCTTCAAGTTTTTGACCCCTTTGTCTCCTGTATTCTTTTCTTCCCATCCACTACAGTTTTCCTGTGTTCTGCCTGTTATTTGTCTGTGGTTCTCTGGCTCTATTTCCATCAGTCACTGAATGAAGTCTCCCTAAATGACAATTATACTAGGCTTTGGTCTATGAGCACAGCAGAATATCATTATGAATCATTTTGTTGACTTTTTTCAGTAACATTTGCATCTATCTTAGGTCTCTGTGTAGTCCAGCTCCTATTTCTTGGCCATACAGACAACGTCAGGCATGGGCATCTTCTTGTGGTGTGAACCTCAAGTTGGACCAGTCATTGGTTGGTTGGCTATTCCCACAGGCTCTGCTCCATTACCCTAGAACATCTTGTGTTTGGTTTCACTGTAGATTATTGATGTACATAATTACAGGCACAGAATAATGGTTTAAGAATAGTAAGATATGTGCTCAGGAATATATTAAAGTATAAATATGTCTATATTAAAATATAGACAGTCATCATCATAACAATATTAAGTAGTAGAACTTTCATGAAATGACTGGGTCAAGAGGAATGCGGCATCCTTTGTGGTATTGGTTTCATTCTTAAAGGTTGACTTCCTCTCTTTCCTTTGCTACACTAACTCTGTATAATAACTTCTTCCTTGGAATGATGCAGCAAGAGGACCTCTTGGGATATGGTAGTGGTGGCCTTGATATTTAGCACTGTAAAACAGAGCCAAACTTGTTCTTAATCTTCAGTCTATGAGTCTAGAAATCTGTTGTACTGATATATGGCTCATAATGTATAAAATAGCTTCGAGGGAAATAAAGCATAACAAATACTATACAGTGGGGAGTGAAAGTGGGAAATAACTCTAAGCTGAGATATATTTCCAAGTTTATGTCATATTTAGGTATATTGAAGAGTTTATATTTGCATTCATCAGGTTGTGCAGAGCCTACATAAGTACATATTCAGGAACAAATATATGGTGATGTATTATATAATTACTAAATATATAGAGAGATTGCTGTCACTTACAGTAATTTGTGTATGCTTGTCTCAGGGAGTGGCACTATTAGAAGATGTGGCCCTGTATGAGTAGGTGTGATCTTGTTGGAGTAGATGTGTCTTTGTGGGAGTGGGCTTTAGGAACCTCATCCTAGCATCCTAGAGCCAGTATTCTGCTAGCAGTCTTTAGATGAAGATGAAGAACTCTCAACTTCTTTTGCATCAGGCACCCTGGATGCTACCATGCTTCCACCTTGATGAAAACAGACTGAACCTCTGAACCTGTAAGGCAGCCCCAACACTCTCTGCTTCTCTTTTGTTCCTCCAGGCTTAGGGTCACCATGCTGCCATCACCAAGCTGGCTTCTCTCTCTACCTATCTTTACTATGTGAGTGAAAAACCCTCAGACAGCTTTATTACTTTATCATTCTCCTCCTAGCACAATTGGGGGACACAGATTCTCCTGCCCTAAACTTATCAGCTAGCCTGCATCAACTAGCCTTCCTCCTTGGTAATCCACAGGTGACAGAGGCCGCTGATACTAGCTTTCCAAAGATCTTACATGATTGCTGTGTGCTACTCATTCCAAAGTCTGGCCAAAAAGCCCCTTCTCTTTTCCTCCTGGAACCTGGAAGTCCTATCTGACCCTTCTACCCAGCAATTGGCTCTCAGCCTCCTTTATTGAACAAATCAAGAACCAATTAAAAAACTAGACTTTAGTATCAGCATCTCCCACCCCCCTGCATACATGGTGTCTGATCCCAGTAGTAAAACCCTAAGACACTTACAACTATGTGTGCTTATGTATATCAAAAATCAAAGGATTAGGGTATTTTCTGTGATTGTGTGTCCTAGAAGCATTGGAAGCTATACTGATAAAGAAAGCCTCACCAACATGACTGCCTAAAATTAAGCAGAGCAAAGAGAACAATAGACATGATAATGAGAACTGAAGACTACGGGAAAGCAGGGAAAGCATGAGAGACTTCAAACCTATACAAATAACTGGAAGTATAAGCTCTTAATGCTGAGTCATTTTTATAGCTCCCATGTCTACATATATGAAGCTGACTAGAGAAGTAGAGTGCAATTAAAAAAGTAAAGCAGTGGTAGAAAGAAAGCATCATGAAATTATTAGACATAACAGAGAGAGAACTAAAGAAGTGAAGGAAGACCAGAAGACAAAGAATAAAGCTGCAACAGAAAAAATATAATCAGCTTTGAAAGTGTCTTTTTAACTGAAATGGAAAAAAGTAACCTTTAATGGAACTGAATTAGTATTTTGTTGTCCTTTTTCTTAAAGATAGGATGATTTAATGGATTTGTCTTACAACACTGGTTTACTGAATTATACATTGTTAGATGTATATGTGCCAGGATTATTATGTGGTTGATTGTTAGATCTTGAGAATCAAAAAAATCTGTAGAAGTGTTATGTTGTACAGATCAATAAAAAAAACAGATACATAAGTTTAAAATCAATAAAATATTATGTTTTACCTGGACAATTGGTGATAAGCTGTTTCAAGTTTCTTTCTCTTTAAAATGAGCCTCTTCCTAAAAATGAAACATTCCAAAGCTATTCTTCAGTGTATTGTTTTTAAAAATCATGTATTAGGTGGATAAACATACTCGGGGGAAGAAAGAATTATTTTATCCTGCATGATGAAAATGTTTGACTTTCCAGTTACTAAAGTCTTTTTGGATTTGTTTTTATATAAATCCCCCTGGAGTGCTCTGTGATAAACCTCTGGTACCAGAAAAATTTACATTCTTCAAATAGCAGTCTCTACCTAGAAGATTTCCTCCCTAGAGAAGATAGTGCAGATGACATTGGCAAGCCATATTCATCAGATTACAAACAGAATCATGTCACAAACAATATACCAATTGATATTTCTTAGCAAATAAATGAGAGCAGCATTTTGGTGTGATGTTCACACAAGCCCAAGTGTACCCAGCAACATGTTTTATCAAAGAGTAAAGAATTCAAATGTTAAGGATACCTAAGTCTTACTAGCACTGAAATATCTAAATTAAATTACTGTTACTATTTTTTATTCATCAGTATTATTAAATTTTAAGGTGTCCACAATCAGAATAGTACTCAAAAAGTGTTCACAAAGAAATTATTTTATTAATTACTTCAAAGATTAGCACAGAGTTAGAGGGTCAACTACTTACTAAGATTCACAAATTCTACTTAAGAATTGGGAAGACTTGTATCATTAATAACATCTAAAATTCTTATCTACCTTCCCAGCCTATATATCTCATGTATTTCTTGTCCTTAACAAGGATTTTGTGGGTCTCTCTGCTCTCATGGATCATTTGCTGTCTAATCCCAGAGAGCTTGAGTGGTGTTTTTGAAGTTCCTTGAGTACATCCTGTGAATAAGCAAACTGAAACTAACTATCATGAGGCAGATCAACTTTACATAGCATGATTTAAGGCTTTTTTTGAGGGATTTTTTGAGGGATAAAGTTTTGAGGGATTGAGAGTAGGAATATCCAGGATGGGCACAGATAATTGACTGGGGCTTACGGTACCTGAAATGCATCATTAGTATGAGTAACCATTTCAGAAATTTCATTGCTAGATGAGATGTTATCACCAGAAAGGAAATTAATCCTGTAATCTAATTGATGCCATTTGACATTCCTCAGCTGGTGGCTTAGATTTCCCAGACAAGGTCAGAAAAGGGGAAATCCCACTAAGGAAGGGCATATCCCATATTGCTCCTCTAAGCACAGAGGCTATCTGGATGTGGTAGACTTTGACCTTAATTAGCAGAGTTTTCCCACAATATTTATTACATTGCCTCACACATGCGTGCATACTCACCAAAGCTTGTTTTGAATTGATAGTACATTTCCTTTAAAGTGCATGCCCAGAAGACAAGAATTCCTGCTTTAATGTGCATTATTTAAGCACATTATCTGTCCGGTAAATGCTTTCTATGTGGGAATGCACCTTGTGCCATAATTTATCTATGCATCTTATCTACATGTTTTAATATGTTTTAAAAATATAATTCATATTCACAACACTCATTGATTTAAAATGTAATTTGTTTTCTGCTTATTTGTTTATAGAAAGTGGAAAAGAGAGGAAATAAAGTTGGTTTTTAGGAATGTGGAAAATGTCAGAGAGAACTTGGAGCTGAAATAATTGATTAAATTATACTGTATAAAAATTAGCTAAGCTTGCATATCTATCTATCTATCTATCTATCTATCTATCTATATCTATATATATATGTATCTTGCATATATATATATATATAAATATATATATATATATATATATATATATGTGTGTGTGTGTGTGTGTGTGTGTGTGTGTGTGTGTGTGTGTAAAAACCAGGCCAAAAACAACTTATCATTTTTTGTTTGTATAGTCTCACTTTGAGTTGTTTTATTTTATTTTAAAGAGTAAGGAGCCATCTCAAGTGTCATGCCAAATACCATTGGATTGATGTTAGTTCTAAAATTTACATTGATAGTCATTATATTTAGGGAAAAATTTAAAGATACTTGCAGTGTATTTGGCATAATTCTAACACCTCTCTGGATATTTAAACTTCACATAGTGACCTTATGGATTTAAGGAATGCTGCTCTGCTGAACAGTGTTGTGGCAGATACTGCTAATAAAATTACCCATGGCCTGAGGTTAGTATTTTTATCTTGGTCAAGCTTCAAGAATGGCATATATAGCTTGATCATGCTAGTCTTTTTTGTCCTGGGAATACTTTTACTCCTGCCCATTGTGTTGAAGCTCGTCTTTAACATCATCAACATGTTGGCAGCCAAAGTACATGGCTTGAACCTGAAAATGGACCCCCAGACAGAGTTATTAAATTAACAGGTTGGCAAGCCATGGACAGGTAAGATTCTGCACAGAGCCTTACCAACATAAGACAGAAGTGCATTGCTTTTGATAATGCATATTCCATGATGGATAAGAAAGGTGTTCTTGTCAGAAAGAGCTAAGACAGGCTCAGTCTTGTTAATGAAATAAAAAAGGGGGAGAGGCGGAGAGCCTTTGAGGCTGCTTGGCAAGAATCTGACATGGGCCAAGGATAATAAAATGGGCTGCTTTGCAGGAATATGACAATCTCCAAGAACAAGGAAGTAGGCTTCAGGCAGAAATCTGACATTAGGCTAAACAAAAATGTAATTTCAGACAGAAATCTAAATTTTAGGTTAAAATAAGGAAGTAGTATTCAGACATGAAAATGACTTTGGGGTAAGATAAGGAAGATGACTCACATATTTTGGTCATCCTGATAAACCCTTAGAAACAGTGATCAAGTGAGTGTTCATGGAATTTTGTTTATTGCTTTGCTTGTTCATTGACTATTTGCATCTATTTATTTTTCATATTTTTTATTGGATATTATGTTTACATTTCAGATTCCCTCACCCCATTGCCCCCACCACCCAGGAACCCCCTATTCCATCCCCGCTCCTCCTGCCTCCACAAGGGTGTGCCCCCACCTACCCTTACTCCTACCTCCCCATCACCCTGCTCAGTGTTTAGCCTTCATGGAACCAAGGATCTCCTCTCCCACCCATGCCCAACAAGGCCATCCTCCCCTAAGTATACAGCTGGAGTCATGGGTCCCTCCCTATGTGTCCCCAGGCTGGTGGCTTAGACCCTGGGGAGCTCTGGTTGGCTGGCACTGTTGTTCTCCTCTTTGGGCCACCAACCCTTTCAACTCCTTCAGTCCTCTAACTTCTCCATTTGGAACTCAGGATCAGATCAACTGGCAGCTGCAAGCATCCACCTCTGGATATGTCAGAGTCTGGCAGACCTCCGAGGAGACAGCTACATCAGGCTCCTGTCAGCATGCACTTCCTGACATCCATATCAGTGTCTATCTTTGGTGACTGCATATGGGACAGATACCAAGGTAGAATGGTCTCCAGGCGGTCCCTTGAGTATCTGTACGACACTTTATTTCCATATTTGCTCCCTTAAGCATTCTGTCACTCCTTCCAAGTAGGACAGTGGCATCCACACTTGGTTTTCCTTCTTCATGAGCTTCATGTGGTCTGTGAGTTGAGTCTTTGTTATTCCAAGCTTTTGGGATAACATCCGCTTATCAGTGAGTGTGGTCTTTTGTGATTGGGTTAACTTACTCAGGATGTTAATTTCTAGTTCCATCCATTTACCTAAGAATTTCTCGAATTTATTATTTTTAATAGCTGAGTAGTACTCCATTGTGTAAATGTACCACATTTTTGTATTCATTCCTCTGTTGAGGGACATCTGGATTCTGGAGATGAATTCATCTCCAGAATCTGAATCTCCATGAATTCTGGAGATGAAGACATCTTTCTGTCTTCTGGCTATTATAAATAAGGCTGCTATGAACATAGTGGAGCATATGTTCTTGTTATATGTTGGAGTATCTTCTGGGTATATGACCAGAGTGGTAAGCTGGATCCTCAGATAATGCTATTTCCAGTTTTCTGAAGAATTGACAGACTGATTTCCAGAGTGGTTGTACCAGCTTACATTCCCAGCAACAATGGAGGGGTGTTCCTCTTTCTCCACATCATCTCCAGCATCTACTATCACTTGAATTTTTTATCTTAGCCATTCTGCCTGGTGTCAGGTGGTATCTCAGGGTTGTTGTGATTTGCATTTCCCTGATGACTAAGGATGTTGAGCATTTCTTAAGGTGCTTCTCAGACATTAAAATTTCCTCAGTTGAGAATTTTTTGTTTAGCTCTGTACCCCATTTTAATAGGGTTATTTGGTTGACTGGAGTCTAATTCCTTGAGTTCTTTGTATATATTGGATATTAGCCCTTTATGAGATCTAGGATTGGTAATGATCTTTTACCAACCTGTTGGGTGCTGTTTTGTCTTATTGGCAGTGTCTTTTGCCTTACAGAAGCTTTGCAATTTTATGAGGTTCCATTTGCCAATTCTTGATCTTAGAGCATAAGTCATTAGTGTTTTGTTCAGGACCTTTTCCCCTGTGCCTAGGTATTCCAGGGTCTTCCCCACCTTCTCTTCTATTAGCTTCACTGTATCTGGTTTTATGTGAAGTTCTTTTATCCACTTGGACTTGAGCTTTGTACAAGGAGATAAGAATGGATTGGTTTGCATTCTTCTACATACTGACCTCCAGTTGAGCCAGCACCATCTGTTGAAAATTCTGTCCTTTTCCCACGGGATGGTTTTAGATCCTTTGTCAAAGATCAAGTGACCATAGGTGTGTGGGTTCATTTCTGGATCTTCAATTCTTCCTTTGATCTTCCATTGATCTTCCTGCCTGTCTCTACCAATACCATGCAGTTTGGATCACTACTACTCTGTAGTAAAGTTTGACATAGGGATGGTGATTCCTCCAGAAGTTCTTTTGTTGTTGAGATTAGTTCTCGCTATTCTGGGTTTTTTGTTGTTCCAAATGAATTTGCAAATTGCTCTTTCTATCTCTATGAAGAATTGATTTGGAATTTTGATGGGGATTGCATTGAATCTATAGATTGCTTTTGGCAAGATGGCCATTTTTACTAAATTAATCCTGCCAATGCAGGAGAGTGGGAGATCTTTCCATCTTCTGAGATCTTCTTCTATTTCTTTCTTCAGACACTTGAAGTTTTTGATATATAGCTCTTTCACTTGCTTGGTTAGATTCACTCCAAGATATTTTATATTGTTTGTAACTATTTTGAAGGGTATCATTTCCCTAATTTCTTTCTCAGCCTGTTTATCCTTTGAGTATAGGAAGGCTACTAATGTGTTTGAGTTAATTTTATATCCAGCAACTTTACTGAAGTTGTTTATCAGGTTTAGGAGTTCTCTCCTAGAAATTTTAGGGTCACTTAAGTATACTATCATATCATCTGCAAATAGTGAAATTTTTACTCCTTCCTTTACTATTTGTATCCCTTTGACTTCCTTTTGTTGTCTAACCACTCTAGCTAGGACTTCCAGTACTATATTGAATAGGTATGGTGAGAGTGGGCAGCCTTATCTAGTCCCTGAACTTAGTGGGATTGCTTCAAGTTTCTCTCCATTTAGTTTGATGTTGGCTACTGGCTTGCTGTATATTGCTTTTACTATGTTTAGGTATGGGCCTTGAATTCCTGCTCTTTCCAGGACTTTTAACATGAAAGGATGTTGAATTTTGTCAAATGATTTCTCAGCATCTAGTGAGATGATCATGTCATTTTTTTGTCTGAGTTGATTTATGTAGTGGATTACATTGATGGATTTCCGAATATTGAGCCATCCCTGCATTCTTGGGATAAAGCTTACTTGATCATGATGGATGATTGCTTTGATGTGTTGTTGGATTCGGTTTGCAAGAATTTTATTAAGTATTTTTGCATCAAAATTTATAAGAGAGATTGGTCTGTAGTTCTCTTTCTTTGTTGTGTCTTTTTGAGACTTAGGTATGAGCGTAATTGTAGCTTCATAGAATGAATTGCGTACTGTTCCTTCTGTTTCTATTCTGTGGAATACTTTGAAGAGAATGGGTAATAGGTCTTCCTGGAAGGTCTGATAGAATTCTGCACTAAAACCATCTTCCCCCAGACTTTTTTTTTTGGTGGGGAGATTTTTAATAACTGCTCATATTTCTTTGGGGGTTATGCGACTGTTTAGATGGTTTATTTGCTCCTCATTTGGCTTTGGAACCTCGTATCAATCTAGGAAATTGTCTATTTCATTCAGATTTTCCAATTTTGTTGAGTATAGGACTTTGTAGTAGGATCTGATGATTTTTTTTTAATTTCCTCAGTTTCTGTTGTTATGTCTCCCTTTTTAGTTCTGATTTTATTAATTTGAGTACTGTCTCTGCGTCCTTTGGTTAGTCTGGCTAAGGGTTTGTCTATCTTGTTGATTTTCTGAAATATCCAGCTCCTGGTTTTATTGATATTTTGTATAGTTCTTTCTTTTTCAACTTGGTTGATTTCAGCCCTGAGTTTGATTATTTCCTGCTGTCTACTCCTCTTGGGTATATTAGCTTCTTTTTGTTCTAACACTTTCAGGTGTGCTGTCAAGTTGTTAATGTATGCTCTTTCCATTTTATTTTTGTGGGCACTTAGAGCTATGATTTTTCCTCTTAGTACTGCTTTCCTGGAGTCCCACAACTTTTGATATGATGTGTCCTCATTTTCATTAAATTCTAAAAAGTCTTTAGTTACTTTCATAATTTATTCCTTGACAAAGTTATCATTGAGGAGAGCATTGTTCACCTTCCACATGTATGTGGGCTTTCCGTTGTTTTTGTCCATGTCAACGATTAGTCTTAGTCCATGGTGGTCTGATAGGGTACAAGTGATTATTTCAATCTTTTTGTATCTGTTGAGGCCTGTTTTGTGACCAATTATATGGTCTATTTTGGAGAAGGTACCATGAGGTGCTGAGAAAAAGGTATACTCTTTTGTTTTAGGATGAAATGTTCTATAGATGTCAGTTAAGTCCAATTGGTTCATAACTTCTGTTAGTTTCATTGTGTCTCAGTTTAGTTTCTGTTTCTATTATCTGTCCATAGCTGAGAGTGGGTTGTTGAAGTCTCCTACTATCATTGTGTGAGGTGTAATTTATGCTTTAAGCTTTAGTAAGGTTTCTTTTATGTATGTGTGTGCCCTTGCATTTGTGGCATAGATGTTCAGTATTGTGAGTTCCTCTTGGTACATTTTTCCTTTGATGAATATGAAGTGTCCTTTTTTATCTTTTTTGATTACTTTTGGTTGAAAAACGATTTTATTTGATATTAGAATCACTACTCCAGCTTGTTTCTTGGGACAATTTGCTTGGAAGATTGTTTTTCAGCCATTTACTCTGAGGTAGTGTCTGTCTTTTCACAAAGTGCATTTTCTGTATGCAGCAAAATGTTGGGTCCTGTATATGTATCTATACTGGTAGTCAATGTCTTTTTATTGGGAAATTGAGTCCATTGATATTGAGATATATTAAGGAAAAATGAATGTTGTTTCCTGTTATTTTTGTCATTGGCGGTAGATTTATGTTGGTATAGCTACCTTCTTTCAGGGATGTTGGAAGATTTCTTTCTTCCTTTTTCTAGGTTGTAGTTTCCCTCTTTGTGTTGGAGTTTTTCATCTATTATCCTTTGAAGGGCTGCATTTGTGTTAAGATATTGTGTAAATGGAATATTTTGGTTTCTCCTTCAATACTGATTGAGGGTTTTTGCTGGGTATAGTAGTCTGGGCTGGCATTTGTGCTCTCTTAGGGTCTCTATGATATCAGTCAAGGATCTTCAGGCTTTTATGGTCTCTGGTGAGAAGTCTGGTGTAATTCTTATAGGTCTGCCTTTACATGTTACTTTACCTTTTTCCCTTACTGCTTTTAGTATTTTTTCTTTGTTTTGTACATTTAATGTTTTGATTATTATGTGGCAGAAGTATTTCTTTTCTTGTCTAAAGTATTTGGAGTTCTGTAGGCTTCTTGTATATTTATGGACATCTCTTTTTTTAGGTTAGGGAAGTTTTCCTCTATAATTTTGTTAAGGATATTTACTGGTCCTTTAAGTTGGGAGTCTTCCCCCTCATCTATTCCTATTGTGCTTAGATTTGGCCTTCTCATTGTGTCTTGGATTTCCGGTATGTTTTTGGTTAGTAGCTTTTTGTGTTTTTGCATTTTCTTTGACAGTTGTGTCAATGTTTTCCATGGTATCTTATGAACATGAGATTCTCTCTTCTATCTCTTGTATTCTGTTTGTAATACTTGTGTCTATGACTTCTGATTTTTTATTTTTTTATGTTTTTTAGGTTTTCTATCTCCAGGGTAGTCTCCCTTTGTGATTTCTTTATTGTTTCTACTTCTGTTTTTAGATTTTGGATTGTTTTGTTTGATTCCTTCTCCTGTTTGGTAATTTTTTCTTGCAAATCCTTAAGGAATTTTTGTGTTTCCTCTTTAAGGGCTTCTATCTGTCTACCTGTGTCCTCCTTAAGTTCTTTGCAGGTGTTATTTATGTCCTTCTTAAAATCCTCTATCATCATCATAAGAAGAGATTTTAATTCTGAATCCTGCTTTTCCAGTGTGATGGGGTGTTCAGGGCTTGCTATGATGGAGGAACTGGGTTCTGATGATGCCATGTAACTTTGGATTCTGTTGCATACGTTCCTGCACTTGCCTTTTGCCATCTGGTTAACTCTAGTGCTGACTGTACTCGCTGTCTCTGACCGAAGCCTATCTTTCCAGTTATCTTGCTTGTGTCTGATTCCCTCTGGGTCCAGATATCTCTGTGATCTTCTCCAGCTGCTCAGAGTACAGTGGTACCTCTAGGATGCCTCAGGATATGGTGCCTCCAAGGTAGCAGACCAGCTAGGTGTCTGCAGATCTAGGTGCAGTGTCTCCTCTAGGATGTCTCTGGATCAGGTGCCCACTGCTCCGAGTGCTGTGTTTGCTCTAGGATGTCTCGGGATATGTTGTCAGTTACTCTGAGTTCAGCTGTTCCTCTGCCATTCTGGGTTCAGTGGTGCCTCTGCTGCTCTGGGTTCAGAGGACCCTCTATCACTCTGGGATCAGTGGACCATCTAAGTTTTCTCCAGAGGAGTCCAGGGTCGACACAGGAGTGGGCCAGGGTGTGGGTCTGCACCAGGCCTTGGATCCAGGAAAAGGCTGGAAGGGGAGAGCCACTCCGAAGGGGCAGGGGATTGGGTTTCTGCTGGAATCTGAGTGCTCCCTGCACTCAGCTATGGGCATAGGGCCCTGTGTGGGTCTTACCTACCTCTCTGGGATCAGTGGCCCCTCTATGATGTCTCTGAAGTAGTCCTGGGTCGACTCAGGAGTGGTCTGGGCGCACCAGGCCTCAAATCTTGGAAAGGGGCAGAAGGCGTTTCTTCTGTTTCTATTCTGTGGAATAGTATGAAGAGAATTGGTATTAGGTCTTCCTTGAATGTCTGATAGAGTTCTACACTAAAACTGTCTGGTGCCAGACTGTTTTTGGTAGGGAGAATTTTAGTGACTGCTTCTATTTCTTTAGGGGTTATAAAGCTGTTTAGATGGTTTATCTGCTCCACTTTTAACTTTGGTACCTGGTATCTGGCTAGAAAATTGTCCATTTCATCCAGATTTTCCAATTTTGTTGAGTATAGGCCTTTGAATTAGAATTTGATTTTTTTTTATTTCTTCAGTTTCTGTTGTTATGACTCCCTTTTCAGTTCTGATTTTACTAATTTGGATACTGTCTCTGTGCCCTTTGATTAGTCTAACTAAGGGTTTATCTATTTTGTTGATTTTCTCAAAAAACCAGCTCCTGGTTTTGTTGATATTTTGTATAGTTCTTTCTGTTTCTACTTGGTTGATTTCAGCTCTGAGTTTAATTATTTCCCGCCCTCTACTCCTCTTGTATATATTTGCTTCTTTTTGTTCTAATGCTTCAGGCGTGCTGTCAAGTTGTTATTGTATGCTCTTTCCATTTTTTTTTTTTTGTAAGCACTTAGAGCTATGAGTTTTCCTCTTAGTACTGCTTTCATGGAGTCCCACATGTTTTGGTATGATGTGTCCTCATTTTCATTAATTTCTAAAAAGTCTTTAATTTCTTTATTTATTTATTCCTTGACCAAGTCATCATTGAGTACAGCATTGTTCAGTTTCCATGTGTATGTGGGCTTTTCATTGTCTTTGTCATTATTAAATACCAGCCTTAGTCCATGATGGTCTGTTAGGGTACAAGGGATTATTTCAATCTTTTTGTATCTGTTGAGGTCTGTTTTGTACCAATTATACAGTCTATTTTGGAGAAGGTACCATGATGTTCTGAGAAAAAGGTGTATTCTTTTGTATTAGGATGGAATGTTTTATAGATATCAGTTAAATCAATTTGGTTCACAACTTCTGTTAGTTTCATTATGTCTTGGTTTAGTTTTTGTTTCCATGATCTGTCCAGTGCTGAGAGTGGGATGTTGAAATCCCCCACTATTATTGTGTGAGGTGCAATGTATGCTTTGTTCTTTAGTAAAGTTTCTTTTATGTATGTGGTTGCACTTACATTTGGAGCATAGATGTTCAGAATTGAGAGTTCATCTTGGTACATTTTTCCTTTGATGAGTATGTAGTGTCCTTCCTTATCTTTTTTGATTACTTTTGGTTGAAAATCAATTTTATTTGCTACTAGAATTGCTACTCCAGCTTGTTTCTTAGGATTATTTGATTGAAGATTGTTTTTCATCCTTTTACTCTGAGGTAGTGACTGTCTTTGTCACAGAGGTGCATTTTCTGTATGCAGCAAAATTCTGGGTCCTGTTTATATATCCAGTCTGATAGCCTATGTCTTTTTATTGGAGAATTGAGTCCATTGATATTAAGACATATTAAAGAAATATAATTGTTGCTTCTTATTATTTTTGTTATTAGAGGTGAAATTATGTTTGTGTAACTATCTTCTTTTGGGGTTGTTGGAAGACTACTTTCTTGCTATTTTCTAGGTTGTAGCTTCCCTCTTTGTGTTGGAATTTTCCATTTATTATCCCTTGAAATGCTGGATTTGTGGGAAGATATTGTGTAAATTTGGTTTTGTCATGAAATATCTTGGTTTCTTTATCAATAGTGATTGAGAGTTTTGCTGGGTATAGTAGTCTGGGCTGGCATTTGTAATCTCTTATAGTCTGTATAATATCAGTTCAGGATCTTCTGGCTTTTATAGTCTCTGGTGAGAAGTCTGGTGTAATTCTTATAGGTCTGCCTTTATATGTTACTTTGCCTGTTTCCCTTACTGCTTTTATGCTTTTAGTATCTTTTCTTTTTTGTTTGTTTGTTTGTTTCTTTGTTTGTTTTGGGTTTTGGGGTGGTTTTTTTTTTTTGGTTTTGTTTTTTTTTGTTGTTGTTGTTGTTTCATTTTGTTTTGTTTTTTGAGACAGGGTTTCTCTGTGTAGTCCTGGATATCCTGGAACTCACTCTGTAGGCCAGACTGGCTCGAACTCAGATATCCACCTGCCTGCCTCTGCCTCCCATGTGCTGGGGTCAAAGGCATGTGCCATTACTGCCCGGCTCTTTTTTTTGAATATTTGATGTTTTGATTATTATGTGACAGGAGGTATTTCCTTTTTGATCTAGTCTATTTGGGGTTCTGTAGGCTTCTTGTATATTTAAGGAGATCTCTTTTTTTTAGGTTAGGGAAATTTTTCTCTATAATTTTGTTGAAGATATTTACTGGCCATTTAAGTTGGGAGTCTTCACCCTCATCTATACCTATTATCCTTAGGTTTGGCCTTCTCATTTTGACCTGGATTTCCTAGATGTTTTGGTTTAGGAGCTTTTTGCATTTTGCATTTTCTTTGACTGTTGTGTCAATGTTTTCCATGGTATCTTCTGTGCATCTCTCTTCCATCTCTTGTATTCTGTTGGTGATGCTTGCGTCTATGACTCCTGATCTTTTTCCTACGTCTTCTATCTCCAGGGTAGTCTCCCTTTGAGATTTTTTTTTACTGTTTCTACTTCCATTTTTAGAACCTGGACAGTTTTGTGTAATTCCTTCACCTGTTTGATTGTGTTTTCCTGCAATTCTTTAAGGGCTTCTACCTGTTTACCTTTTTTCTCCTCAAATTCTTTGAGAGTGTTGTTTATGTCTTTTTTTAAAGTCCTCTATAATCATCATGAGAAGTGATTTTAATTATGAATCCTGCTTTTCCAGTATGATGTGGTGTTCAGGACTTGCTATGGTGGGAGAACTGGGTTCTGGTGATAGACAGTAAATTTGGTTTCTGTTGTTTACGTTCTTATGCTTTCCTTTTGTCATTTGGTTAGCTCTAGTCCTACCTGCACTCAATCCTTACTCCTTTAAATTGATGAAAAGACAAAATAAAGATTATTTTAATGGTTTTCTCTGTTATATATCAGTTATTAAATAGCCTTTCACCATATAGATATATTATTTTTATATTTTTATATGACTCATAATACTTGTTCATCTATTCACAACAGCTGATAAACAAAATTAAACTGTTTCTTTCAATTAAAAATGAATGTTCAAAATGAAGTACATATAGATAAAGTATTGTACTAAGCATTGAATAAAAATAAAATAATAGTTTTTCATGTAAATAGTAGAAAATCCAGTGATGAGTGATGTTAGTCACAAACATAAAGATAAATGCCACTGTTCTTATTTAAATGTAGAACCTAGCTCCAAATCTTTAGATGTGAATATATCACCTAAAATATCAGGAAAGTCAAATACAAAATGTATGTGTGTAGGAGAGTAAGTCTCTAGAAAGAGGAATCATTAGAAGCAGGTGCTATGATAGGAAGGCTTGAAAACATGGAAGTTCTGTTGAGACTTAGTTGGGACATTAGAGAAAGGCCATATAGAAGTAGAAGGAAATGAAATAAATAATATTAAGAGGTTTGAGAAGGCTAAAGGTAATCATCATTTTATTTTTATTTAAGATTACACAGATCTAACTGTATGTATAAATATGTACAGATGTGGTTTGTGGTTTGTGGTTGTGGAGTGTGTGTGTGTGTGTGTGTTTGTGTGTGTGTGTGTTATGCAGTTTAATTAAATTACAGCATATGTAGTGGAAATATTCACCCAACAACATGATCTATCTAACAAAATACTCAGTTTCTTAAGCCTGCGTAGGAAACCCAGATTTAGATTGCTTGTCATGGGAAACAAAGAAACCCCTCGAAATGCAGACTGTTTTAATATCCATTGATTTACTCCCAGAAATAGAAGGCAAATTCTTATGCTTAAGACAGCATAGACTTTAGTCAAAGATTGTAGAAATTAAATAAAGCTGTCCTGGACACCTAATTCTTGGACTAGTTTTCATAGTGATCTAAGTTCATATGCGTGTTCACAAGGGATTCACCAGGCAATCAATAGTACAAATATCTGTGATGTCTACAATGAACAACAACGACCTATATGGAAAGACATCCCTAAAGTTACAACAGTGGCATTTACATTCTGGGGATTAAGTTATCAAGATTTTAAAAGGGTCTTCCAGCTTAAATAAACCAAAGAAGAAAATTCCCACACAGCTGTGGCCAAATGTTTGGGTTTCAGTTAACTCTAGATGTATTCAAGCTATAAATTCAAATTAGTCATCACAGGGATTTATGAACAGACATCTAATTGGACATAAGGACCTCTCAATAGGAGCTAATTAATGTGTATTACTGTAAATCAAGCCTACTACCTGTAACTGATTAGACAATGAACCCAGAAGAGAAACTACTACTGCCACTTAAATCTGAGCAGAAAAACTGGGAATAGTTCTACTTCATGACCCAGATACACAACTACTTAGCATATACCAAAAACATGTTCCACCATGACACAAATAAATACAGTTGTTCAACTATGTTCATAGAAGGTTTATTCATAGTAAACAGAAATTGGAAACAATCTGGATGTCCCTCAACTGAAGAATGAGTATAGAAAATGTAGTACATCTACACAATGAAGTACTTTTTAGCTACTAAAAACAAAGACATTATGAATTTTGCAGACTAATCAATGGATCTTGAGAATATAATTGTGAGTAAGGTAACCGGGTCCCAAAAGTTCATGTACAACATATACTCACTTATAAGTGGATATTAGCCATAAAATAAAGGATATTCATGCTATACTCCACAGAGCAAAAGCTAAGTAGGAAGTAAGGCACAAGTGAGGATACTTGAATATTACTTAGAAGAAGGAATAAAATAGTCATAAAAGGAAGATGGAGGGAGGGAACAGGATAAAGGAGGGAATATGGATGAAAATGGGAAGCATGCAGGATCAAGTGTGGAGAGAGACATGAGAATTGGCCAGATGACAATAAGAATGAATGGAAATCTGCAACTGAAAGGGGCAAGGAAGTACAGGGCATCTCCAGGACAGGACAGAGACATGGGATAAGGTAGTAAAATGCCCAAAAATCATTGGAGATGTCCTTATCTATGAGTCACCATTGGCAATATGGGACCTGAAAAGGCCACATTCTGTATTCTGGCAGGAACCCTAATGGAACAATAGGGACAAAAACCCACCCACAAAGTTTTGGACCCAAAATTTATCTTGCCCACAAGAAATTTAAGGACAGCGAATAGGCCAGAGACTGAGGGAATAGCCAACTAGTAATTGGCCAAATTTGAGAGCAATCTCATGGACAAGCACTAATACATGACACCAATAATGATACTGTTATACTTGCAGACAGAAGTCTAACATGAACATCCTGTGAGAGGCTCCATCCAAGAGCTGACTCACACAGAAGCAGACATCCACAGCCAAACAGTGGATTGAGCTTGCAGAATCTTGTGAAAGAATAAGGATTGTGGGGCCCTAAGGGGATAAGAATTCCATAGAAAAACCAACAGTCAACTAACCTGGACCCTTGGGGCTCTTGTAGACTGAACCAGAGAACACACACAGGTTGGACATAGGTCTTCTCACACATATAGCAGATATGCAGCTTGCTCTTCATATGTATCTCAAACAACTGGTGTATGGTGGGTATTCCATAAGCTTTTGCCTATATATTGAATATGTTCTTCTAGTTGGGTTGCCTCTTCTTGTCTCAGTGGAAGAGGATACACCTAGCATTAGAGAGACTTGATATACAAGGCTGAGGAAGTACTCAGGGAGTACTCTGTTCACACTTAGAAAAGGAGAGGAGGAAGGATGGGGGAAGGATTGTGGAGGGGGTGAAAGGGAGACCAGCAGTGAGTAGTAGGTAAAGTGAATAAGCAAAAATAAATGAATAAATGGATGAATAAATGAATAAGTAAATAAACCTGAGCAATATAATCTCTAACTGAAAATTTAATTCTTATCTTTATACCACAGACAACTATAGATTTTTTTCCCTCATCAAGAAGCAGTTTCTTGGATGTTTGTTCCAGATAACATATATCCCGTACAACAAACATATTATTTTTTGAACAATATGTCCACAGTGCATAGAACAACTGACCATAAGGACACTGACATCAGTTGGTACATCTACAACAGAACCCCTATACCTAAGCCTCAAAAACCTTCAGAAACTAGGATGACATGAAAAATGTTATAAGAGTAAAAAAAAATCAAAGGATAAGGCATTGAATGATAGTGTTTTCTAGTTATAACAGGGAAGCTATGCCCGGAACAAAACAAAACAAAACAAAACAAAACAAAACAAAACAAAACAAAACAAAAAAAAAAAAAACAGAAAAACAAAAACCTCAAAACATGGTTACCTAACAAACCAAACACTTCACAAAAACAGTTGACATGCCAAAGACAATTGTTACATGGCAAAGAAATGCCATCCATAGAAGACAACAGGAAACTGATGACTTCCATGAAAGTGAGAATGAACCTTCTCCAGGAGAGGGCCTCTAAGATGTTACCAATACTAAGCGGTTAGGCTTAAACACACATGAGCAACTTTAATTTTCACACCACAATAATTAGTGTATCACAAGTTATATCAAGCAACACAAACATGAGACTATGAGAAGGGATGGGAGAGTCAAGGGAGGAATCAGAAAGAGGTGAGTGAGTAGGGATATTATATAAAAAATATTGATACTACAACTTTGACATTGAATAATACTATTATCTACACAATATAAAACATTAAATTGATAAATATGAATTATCTTACTTACTTATATCTTAATTTATGTCACCAACAATTTATAGTTTTTTTTATAAACTTTCAATGCATTTTTATATTCAAATATGATTTTTCTTGAGAGAGTGCAGAGTGAGGATTTTTGAATTTAGTTTGAAAATCCTTTCTGACAATCCCTTCCATACTTAAATTAATTCATTGATTTCTTTTAGTTATTATTAAATTATTGATATTATTATGTCTGTTATTTTAATGTTTGTCTTTTTAAAATCTACGGTCATTTTCTCCTTTTCTCTTTGTATTCATCTTGAAATTTTGTAGTTATTGAGAAGAAACTGTCAAACTTCTCTTCATTCAAACTCAGTACCTGGAAACAAATATTCCATTCTCTGAACCTATTAATGTATCTATTTTTTGTACTTTAAATAAAGCTTATAAGTAGCAGATATTTTGCTATTATTTGTGAATTCCTTAAAAACAATTTATAGTAAACTCAAACACAAAGAAATATAGTTCTCACATTAAATGTTCTGTAGCAAATAAGTTAATGAAGAGAGTTAGAAGCAAAGATATACTGTAGATTACTCGTCAAATGAGCACATTGTCCTACAAATAATTTGATATCCTTAATAAATAACAATCAAATTTTTGTTGGATTTCTTTTGCAGACATTACAGATAATAAGTGAAAGTCTGAGTGGTCATAAAACAGCCAATCTAAACAATGATTTTAGTATAAAATATTTTCATTGACTGTGAAGTTCTATTTTATGCAAAAGAACAGAAAATAAACCCTTAGTGTCAATTTTTGTTCAATCAATCTTATATGCCCAAAAGTCCTTTAACAAGCTTGTTTACAGAATTCGTTTATAAACAGTTTAGAGCAATAGTTCTTAACCTTCCATAAGACGTAACTCTACTCTTTAATACAGGTCGTCTTGTGATGACCCACAAACATAAAATTACTTTGTTGCTATTTCATATCTGCTATTTTCTACTGTTATGAATTGTAATATAAATATTTGCGGGTATAGAGGTTTTCCAAGGGGTTTGGGACCCACAGTTTGAGAAATGCTGGTCAGAGTATCTACTTTATACTATGTATAAATATCTTATATATAGTTTAGAGTACCCACTGATACCAGAGATCATAGTAAGTGTTGTGGCTAAGAGGAAGTAGACTTTTTGCTTTCATGCATTCCACTGATGACAAGATATATAGATAAGGTTTCTATTCTTATGTATGGTCTCACTACTTAGCTCTGGCTAGCTAAGAACTTTTAGGAAAGGTTGGCCACAAATTCAGAGATCTGCCTGTCTCTGCCTCTAATGTGCTATAATCAAATGTGTGCACCACCATACTCAGTGCAGATGTTAATTTTATTAAAAAAAAAGTGTATTCTATGAGTGGAATGGCAGTGATTTATGAAGCTTTCTACAGTTATTATAAATCCTATGTAAAAGAGAAGCATGATGCTTTACAAAATAAGATGGAAACATATTATTTTATAAGATAAACAAATGCTTTCTCTAACACACATGTATAAATAATTATTTGTATTTAATAATTGTACACCTAGTGTATAAAATATACAACAAGTATAATGTACAAAATATGGGGAAGATGATTCTTAAGATGTTTAAAAAAAAGTTATTTTGACCTTTTTTATAGAAATAATTGCCGGGTGGTGGTGGCACATGCCTTTAATCTCAGAACTTGGGAGGCAGAGGCAGGTGGATTTCTGAGTTCGAGGCCAGCCTGGTCTACAGAGTAAGTTCCAGGACAGCCAGGACTACACAGAGAAACCCTGTCTCGAAAACCCAATAATTATAATAATAATAATAATAATAATAATAATAATAATAATTAATAATAATTTTGTTTCCTTGCTTTAAAAATACTAGCAGAAATGGGTTGTCTTGTTCTGATTGCTCTCTAGCCCTTTTAATTCTTATCAGTTTCCCAGGAAGAAGAAACTGCTAAGCAGAGGTGGGGTGATTATTGTAATGTTTTATGGAGCCCACTGGAAAAATAACACATGAGCTATGACTTTTTAATTAATTATAAGAGAACCAACTTGAGCTCATTTGCTAGTCTAGAAAGGGCTACATTTTATTCATCATTTTAGCTAGAATAGATAAAGTTAATCTATAAAGTTAAAATAGATAAAGTTAAGAGCCACAGCCTGGCACCTAAGTTGGTAGTATTCATAAAATGTTCACTCTCCAATGGAACACTCATTGAATCTAGCTACATGAGTGCACATTACTTTATTAGAGACACTCATGAATCAGAAAAGCTACTCATCTTTCTCTGTGCAAATACAGAAGTGTAAATATAACTATGCTTTTATAAATAGTACTCATGTGTGTGTGAAATCAGTTCTGGAAGAAAATATTGGAGAAAATAAATGGTTCATAGGAGAACTGTATCATAAAAGTTGCTTCCTTTGTAAAAAGCACTTGTCTTCTTCAGTGACATCTCGACTCCAGCAGTTTTAAAATTTTATTTATTTATTTACTAAATTATTTTATTTAAATTCCATTGTAGTTTCCCCATTTACTCAAGGACCAATATTTTTATGTGAATATTCTTACTTTGGAAGATTTCTATGTTATGTTGTTTCTTTTTTGCTGTTTAGCAGCTACTCCCTACCCCCACAGCTGGGAAGAAAGGTTAAAATTCAATTAAAAATATTCATCATTTATACTCTTGAAAAGCAAATTGCATATAATGTTTTGGTAACTGGGCACTTTGAGATAATATTTACAATGTGTTTTCTTTTTGATTTTTTACTAAAGGTGAAACCATTTGAATGAAAATGTGCATTTCAATGAACATGCTACTTTAACAAAATCTTCTTTCTGAAATATCCTCTATTGTAAAGAGCTGAATAGAAAAAACTAAATATATATACAGAGCAAGAGAAAACGAAAACGAAACCAAAGCAAAACAAGAAGACATCTATGTCATTAACATTAACATAGAGAAGAAATATTGAATTTACATTCCTTTTTAAATTTAAAATTAATCTGCATATTGATAATATTGGTTTATAATTTTACTTATTAAAATTTTTGTGATGGACATACTTTAAAATACAGACCACTATTCTTAAATACCACAATTTTTAAATTAACTGTAAAGGACTATTGAAAAGTCAATGCAATGTTGTTACCTGGAGATCACCAGAAATAGTTCTGAGAATTATGAGAAAGATATTTATAAGATTGATACTACAAAAAATATATGAAAACTTGAAGTCATACAATTATATAAAACAGTACACTCTATTTTCCATTCTCTTGGCTAAATGTTATTTTTCCAAAAAAAATGTGTAAACCCAACAGAAGGTTTCTGTATTCTAAATGAAATATGAATGACAATTAATGAGATATTGGCACTCGTTAGAACCTAATATTTATTAAATATATAGAAACATGTATATATATATATATATATATATATATATATATATATATTAATCATCAGATATATGTTAACATCTCCTTATGTGAATATATTTCTTTTGTTTTTGAAATTAAATAAATTAAACGCATTTCTCCTTTTCAGTCTAATAACAGTCTCATGTAACTCCACACCACTATCCTTTAAATCCATGGTCTCTTTGTCACTAATTACTATTGCATATGCATCTGTATATGTGAATGTGTGTTTATGTATATGATATATATATATGTATATGATATATATATTATATATATATTTTTTTTAAATATAAACTTTTCACCACATATAAGGTTATTTTTGTGTTTGCTTTCTGTTTTGATCTTTTAGCATTGGACAACCAACTGGCTTTCTTCTCCCTGAGGAGTGTCACCTCTCCGTACCCCAGCTTTCCTTGTGAATTTTTCTCCATCAGGTTTGTATGTACATCATTATGATCTTTGTTCAGTTCACATTTGAGAACTCATGCTTGTGAAAGTTTATGGGTACAGCTTCTTAAATTACTAAGAGACAGTCTCACAACAAACTCTCTGATCACTCGCTTTTGCAAAGTGTCCATCCCTTCTTCTGCATTGTTCCCTGAACCTTAGGTGCAAAATTTTTATATACTTCTTCATATAGTATGCAAGATGATCCTGAAGAGGGAGAGTGAGCAGGAGAGGAAAGAGTGTACTCAATCTTTTTACAGGTTATTTTGCCCATATTTTGAGCGTTCTTTGCTTATCAGAATGAGGAAATTAATTTATGCAGTTGGTATTGAATAATGAACTGAGAGCCTTCTTATGCATAAGTCCTCATTTCTGATGAAATTTGAGTGACAAGTCATTTGATATTAATAAGCCAATTATTATAATACTCAGATGTTGTAGGTTTAAAGTCAATATAGTCTCTATTACAGAGTGACTTTCATTAGGACCAAACTTGAAAACATGTGATAAAAGTAAATTTTAAATGAAAATAAAAAATAATATAACATGCTATCTGCAGATGGAGCCTAAGCACTGTCATTTAAACTGATATGAGTAAAATAAAGAAAAGAAACCTATTTAAAATATATTTCAGCATCTGTGCACATGTACATAAAAGTAACCAATAAAATTTCAAATATTAAGAAGAATTACACTATAAAAAACATTTATATTTCTTACAGAGCTGAATTCAATTGAATTGTCAAGAGCAAAGAACAGATGCACACATGTGACCCAGGAAAGCCATGCATGACTAGTTTACTCTGTAATGCTGAGAGGTAGAGATCAAGAGAATTTCAATCTCATACTTTCTTTAGTGCCAATACTATTAAAAAGCTGCCTTAGATTTTATTTTTAAGACTGTATATCCATTCTCCTCTTCTGTGTCAGTGATAGATGACATAAGCCTTCTGATGGGGGCATAATTTTTTTGATATGTTTTGACTACTCCAGTGGATAGAATTAAACTAAAATTGTCTTTTGTGGTCTGGCAACATCCTTGCTCTTTATGTCTATGGGAAACATGTCTAGAAGAGTATTGTCTTTCCTAATATCATCCCTGGAAAGAAATAAAGATCAGTTTGGTCTTCTTGATCTGGTAGCAACTCATATGAGTAGTATGAGTAGTATGAGCACTATGCAACGCAAATGAGTAGTAAAGGACACCATAATATTCATTGAGAAAGGTAAGCACCACATAAAGACTGTGAAAGTAGACACTATATTTAATATTTACGCAGTTATTTTATTTATTTACATCTCAAATATTATTCCACTTCCTGGTTTCCCTTGCACAAATCCCCTGCCCCAATCTCCTGCTCCTCTGCTTCTATGAGAGTGCTTACCCCCAAAATCTCTGCCTCACCACACTAACATTCCCTTATGCTGTGGGATCCAGCCTTTACAGGACCAAGGGCCTCCCCTTCCACTGTTGCCAGATAATGCCATCCTCTACTACATATGTGGCTGGAGCTATGGGTGCATCTGTGCATATTGTTTGGTTGGTGGCTTAGTTTCTGGGAGTTCTTCGGGTCTGGTTGGTTGATATTGTTGTTCTTCTTATGGAGTTGCAAATTCTTTCAGCTCCTTCAGTCTTTCCTTTAACTCCTCCATTGGCGTTCCTGAACCTCTGTACATCTTTCCCATATCCTATACCTGATCTTGCTCCCTCTTTCCCCTCCCCCTCCATTCTCCCTCCCAAGTTCCTCCCTCCCTCTACTCTTGGTGATTTTGTCACCCTTTATAAATAGGAATGAAGGATCCATACTTTGGTCTTTCTCCTTAAGCTTCATATGGTCTGTGAGTTATATCATGGGTATTCTGAGCTTTTTTCTATTATACATTTATCAGTGAGTACATACCATGTGTGTTCTTTTGTGTCTGGGTAAGCTGACTCAAGATGATAAGTTTTAGTTCTATCCACTTGCCTGCAAATTTCATGAAGTCATTGTTTTTGATGTCTGAATAGTACACCCTTGTGTAAATGTACCACATTTTCTGTATCTATTCCTCTGTTGAGAGACATCTGGGATGTTTCCTGCTTCTCGCTATTATAAAGAAAGCTGCTATAAACATAGTGTATGTATCCTTGATATATGATAGAGCATCTTTTGGGTATATGCCCAGGAGTGGTATAGCTGGGCTCTCAGGTAGTACTATGTCTAATTTTCTGAAGAAACACCAGAATGAATTCTGGAGGACTTGTACCAACTTTCAATCCTACCAGCAATAGAGGCATATTTCTATATTTCCCCATTTTTGCCAGCATTAGTTGTCATCTGAGTTTTTATTATTAGCCATTCTATCTGGTGTGAGGTGGAATCTCAAGGGTGGTTTTGATTTGCATTTCTCTGATAATATTGAATATTTCTTTTGGTGCTTCTTAGCCATTTGATATTCTTAGGCAGAGAACTCTTTGTTTAGCTTTGTACACCATTTTTAATAAGGTTATTTTGTTCAGCACTGGGTAACTTGTCCTGAATATAACAACAGTGCCCCATGTTCTAAGATTAACTACATAAAAATGAGGTTAAAAGCTTCTGTAAAACACTGGACACTGTTATTAGGATAAAACAGCCATGAACAGATTGGAAAAAAGAACTTTACCAATCCTATGTTCTTTTTTATTCTTTTTTTTTTTTTTACTTTTTTCTTTTTAATAGATATTTTATTTACATTTCAGATGTTATCTCCTTTCCCCTTTTCCCCCTCATCAAGAAACCCCCAATTTCATCGACTAGCATGCTGCTTCTATGAGGATGTACCCACACCCACCCACTAACTCCCAATTCCCTGCCCTCAAATTCACCAACACTGGGGCATCCAGCGTTCATGGGACCAACATTTTCCTCTCTCAACATTGCCCAACAAGGCCATACTCCTGTAAATATTCAGCTGGGGCCATGGGTCCCACCCTATGTGCTCTCAGTTGGTGGTTTAAACCCTGGGAGCTCTGGTTGTTTGGTATTGTTGGTCTCCCCATGGGTCTGGAAACATTTTTGGATTCTTCAGACTTTTCTCTAACTCCTCCATGGAGAATTCCATGATCAGTTCAATGGTTAGCTATGAACATCCACCTCTGTATATGTCAGGATTTGGCAGACCTCTAGAGAGAAGGCTATATCAGGCTCCTGTCAGCATGTACTTCCTGACATCCACATCAGCATCTACCTTTGATGACTGCACATGGGATGGATACCTAGGCGGAACAGTCTCCAGATGGCCCTTCCTTAAGTTTCTGTTCCATATTTTGTCTCCATATTTGTTTTCATGAGTATTTTGTTACTTCTTCTAAGAAGAACCAGAGCACCTACACTTTGGTATTCCTTCTTCATGAGCTTCATTTGGTCTGTGAGTTGTATCTTGGGTATTGCAAGCTTTTGGGCTAATATCTAACTTTCAGTTCTTTTGTGTGTTCTTTTGTGATTGGGGTACCTCACTCAGGATTATATTTTCTAGTTCTAATTATTTGCCTAAGAATTTCACGAATTTATTTTTTTAATAGCTGAATAATACTCCATTGTGTAAATGTACCACATTTTCTGTATCGATCTTCTGTTGAAGGACATCTGGGTTCTTTCCAGCTTCTGGCTATTATAAATGAGTCTGCTATGAACATAGTGGAGCATATGTCCTTGTTATATGTTGAAGCATCTTCTGGGTATATGCCTAGGAGTTGTATACCTGGGTTCTCAGGTAATGCTAATGTCAAATTTACTGATAAATTGCCACACTGATTTCCATAGTGGTTGTATCAGCTTGCAATCCCACCAAAGATGAAGGAGTGTTTCTCTTTCTCCATATCCTCATCAGCATCTGCTGTCACCTGAGTTTTTGACCTTCATAATTCTGACTGGTGTGAGGTGGAATCTCAGGGATGCTTTGATTTGCATTTCCCTGATGACTAAGGATGTTGAACATTTTTTTAGGTGCTTCTTGACTATTTGAGTTTCCTCAGTTGAGAATTCTTTGTTTAGCTCTGTAACCCAATTTTAATAGGGTTATTTGGTTGTCTGGAGTCTAATTTCTTAAGTTCTTTGTATATGTTGGATAGTAGCCCTCTATTGGATGTAGGATTGATAGAGATCTTTTCCCAATCTGTGGGTTGCCATTTTGTCCTATTGACAGTGTCCTTTGCCTTCTAGAAGCTTTGCAATTTTATGATGTTCCATTTGTAAATTCTTCATCTTAGAGCATAAACCATTGGTGTTCTGTTCAGGAAAAATTCCCCTGTGACAAACTATTTGAGGTAATTCCACCTCCCTATTAATTTCAGTGTATCTGATTTTATGTGAAGGTCCTTTATCTGCTTGGACTTGAGCTTTGTCAATGAGATAAAAATGGATTGCTTTGCATTCTTCTACATGTTGACCTCCAGTTGAAACAGCATCATTTGTTGGAAATGCCGTCCTTTTTCCACTGGACAGTTTTTGCTTCTTTGTCAAAGATCAAGTGAACTTAGGTGTGTAGATTCATTTTTGGGTCTTCAATTTTGTTTCATCGATTTTCCTGCCTGTTTCTACCAATACCATGCAGTTTTTATTACTATTGCTCTGTAATAGAGTACAGCTTGAGGTCAGGGATGGTGATTCCCCCTTAAATTCTTTTATTGTTCAGACTAGTTCTTGCTATCCTAAGTTTTTTGTTATTCCAAATGAATTTTCAATTGCTCTTTTTATCTCTATGAAGAATTGTGTTGCAATTTTGATGGGGATTGCTTTAAATCTGTAGATTGTTCTTGTCAAGATGACCATTTTAACTATATTAATCCTGCCAGTTCATGAGCATGGGAGATCTTTATTCTTCTGAGATCTTCGATTTCTTCCTTCAGAGACTTGAAGTTCTTGTCAAACAGATCGTTCACTTGCTTCATTAGATTCACACCAACATATTTTATATTATTTGTGACTATTGTGAAGGGTGTCATTTTCCTAATTCCTTTCTCAGCCTGTTTATCCTTCATGTAGAGGAAGGCTGCTGATTTGTTTGAGTTGATTTTATATCCAGCAACTTTGCTGAAGTTGTTTATCAGGATTAGATGTTCTCTTTTGGAAGTTTTGGGGTCACTTAAGTATACTGTCATATCATCTGCAAATAGTGATATTTTCACTTCTTTCTTTCCTCTTTGTATCCCTTTGACTTTTTGTTGTTGTTGTTGTCTAATTGCTCTGACTAGAACATCAAGTACTGTATTGAATAGGTAAGAAGAGAGTGGGCAACCTTATCTAGTCTGATTTTAGTGAGATTACTTCAAGTTTCTCTCCATTTAGTTTGATGTTGGCTACTGGCTTGCTGTATATTGCTTTTACTATGTTTACATATGGACCCTCAATTCCTGATCTTCCAAGACTTTTTCCGTAAAAAGATGTTGAATTTTGTCAAATGCTTTTTCAGCATCTAGTGAGATGATCATGTAGTTTTTTTCTTTGAGTTTGTTTATATAGTGGATTACATTAATAAATTTCCTTATTTTGAACTATCCTTGCATTCCTGGGATAAAGCATACTTGATCATGATGGATAATTGTTTTGATGTGTTCTTGGATTTGGTTTGTGAGAATTTTATTGAGTATTTTTCATTGATATTCATCAGGGAGATTGGTCTGAAGTTCTCTTTCTTTGTTGGATCTTTGTGTGGTTTAGGTATCAGCATGATTGTGGCTTCATAAAATAAATGGGGTAGTGTTCCTACTATTTCTTTTTTTGTGGAATAATTTGGATATAATTGGTATTAGGTCTTCCCTGAAGATACAATAGAATTCTGCACTAAAAGCTTCTGGTCCTGTGTTTTTTTTCCTTTTGTTTTGTTTTCATTTTTAGGTTTTTTGTTTGTTTGTTTGTTTGTTTGTTTGTGATGAAACTTTTAATGACTGCTGCTGTTTCTTTAGGGGTTATGGAACTGTTTAGATGGTTTATCTGCTCCTGATTTAACTTTGGCACCTGGTATCTATCTAGAAAATTGTTTATTTCAGTCAGATTTTCCAGTTTTGTTGAATGTAGGCTTTTGTAGTAGCATCTGATGATTTTTTAAAATTTCCTCAGTCTCTGTTGTTATGTCTCCCTTTTCAGTCCTGATTTTATTAATTTTGATACTGTCTCTGTGCCCTCTGGTTAGTCTGGCTGAGGGATTATCTATCTTGATGGTTTTCTCAAAGAACCGGCTCATGGCTTTCTTGATACTTTGTATAATTTTTTTTTGTTTATACTTGGTTGTTTTCAGCCCTGATTTTTATTATTTCCTGCCATCTACTCCTCTTGAGTATATTCTCTTTGTTCTAGAGCTTTCAGGTGTGCTGTCAAGTTGCTAATGTGGGTTTTCTAGTTTCTTTTTGTAGGCTCTTAAAACTTTGAGTTTTCCCCTTAGCACTGCTTTCATTGTGTCTCATAAGTTTTGGTGTGTTGAGTTTTCATTTTTATTAAAGTCCAAAAAGTTTAATTTCTGTTTTTATTTCTTCCCTGACCAATTCATCATTGAGTAGATAGGTGTTCAGCTTCCACGTGTATGTTGGCTTTCCACTGTTTTTGCTATTTTTGAAGACCAGCTTTAGTCCTTTGTGATTTGACATTATGTAAGGGATTATTTCAATCTTTTTGTATCTATTGAGGCCTGTTTTGTGACCAATTATATTGTCTATTTTGAAGAAGCTACCATGAAGTGCTGAGAAACAATATATTATTTTGTTTTAGGATGAAATATTCTATAGATATCTGTTAAATCCATTTGGTTCATAACTTCTGTTAATTTTACTGTGTTACTCTGTTTAGTTTCTATTTCCATGATCTATCCATTGCTGAGAGTTGGGTGTTGAAATCCCCCACTATTATTGTATGAGATACATGTGTTCTTTGAGGTTTAGTAGTTGTTTTTACGAATGTGGGTGCTCTTGCATTTGGAACATAGATGTTCAGAATTGCCAGTTTATCTTGGTAGATTTTTCATTTGACAATTATGAAGTGTCCTTATTTATCTTTTTTATAACTTTTGATTGAAAGTCCATTTTATTCAATATTAGAATTGCTACTCCAGCTTGTTTCTTGGGACCAATTGCTTGGAATATTGTTTTCTATCCTTTTACTCTGGGTTAGTGTGTCTGTCTTTTTCACTGAGGTGCATTTCCTGTATGCAGCAAAATTTTGTGATATATATATATATATATATATATATATATATATATATATATATTTGTATTTGTATTTTTAGGTTTTGGTAACTATACAGTCATTGAAGCTTAAAGCATTTTCATTTTTCTCCAAAGAAGTCCCATACATGCCAGCAGTTACTGCCATTTCCCCAAGCACATGAGCTCCAGAACTCTCTTTTCCTGTTCTAGAGTTATCTTTTTTAGAAGTTTTCAGATGTGTTGAACATGAATCAAGCAACCCTTTACAATTTGTGATAAGACAATTTCACATAGCATAATGTGTTCAACACTTCTTCGTGGTATTGTATGATGGAATTTTTATGGATAATTCATTTTGTTTGTCATCTGACCAAAGAATTGCATTTGGTTTGTTTCTGTCTTTATACTGTTGCCAAAATTGTGGATGTAAAGATTTTGTTGTGGCCATGAAATGCTATTTCCCTTAAGAATTTTTCTAGGAAGAGAATTTTAAGACCTACAGTAATGTTCTGTTCAATCCTTTATAAACATAAAGACAACTTTTAAAAACAGCTGAATTATTTTATACTCCCACAAGCATTGTATACAATTGTTTTTTCTACACTCCTGTCACTACTTGCCATTATTGATTTTTACTTCTTCTGCCATTGGGGTTGGTATCTAAAACATCTCATTGTAGTCATAATATGAATCTAATCCATGAATAATGAAATTTACATACTTTTTATATTATTGTGTTTAATATGGGTTACGATAATGCTGGGATAAAACTACACTTGAAACCCTCTTCTTGGTATTAACGAATAACTGTATATTCTGTAGTTAAAATGTCAGCCTATAACCTTCCTCATTTTCAATTTAACTCTATATTATACTTATATTTTGGGTTGTTAATATTCTTTTAAATGATTAATTGAAGTACAGTTTTATTACTTTCCCCTTCCCTTTTCTTCCCTTGCTATTTTCTATGTCCCTTCCTTCAGTTCTTTACATAATCTTTTCCCCAACTTTATTTCCATGTAAGTTCAGGACTTCCTTTTTTCTTGATTATTATTGTTAAAAATATTTTTGTATATGTTGTACATGTGTGTGTATAAAGTATATATGTGCATATATAAACAAATTTATGAGTTTGTTTAGTGTTTCAAGTTTGTACATGTATAGGAATGACCATTTGGTTTTTGGTGAATGTGTATATTACTCATGCCTGGACCTGAGTAAGATTAATTCTCCCTCTCTCTGCTGTCATTAGCGTGCTATAGTTCTTAACTTGGGTATGTGTCCCCCTGATATTTCCTGTGGTGCGCCAACATCATTGGGTGTGGTGTGCCAACGTCATCACGCACTATCACACCGCCGCCATTGGAAGATGGCGCCGACATCAGCCCAAACTCACCCCGCTTAACTAGTAAACAAGTGTTCAGAGCATGCTCAGAGTCCCTTGAACCAGCCTACATGTGACGCATCCCGAGACATCATATTCTCCTGAGCTCTGCTAGCCAATCACAGAGGTACACGCCAACACGCCGACCTAATAGGTATTTAAGGATGTCTCCCTCTGCTATCGGGGTCTTCCCTTCAATTTCGGCTGCAATAAAGCCTGCTGTAGGAGGATCCTGTTGTCTGAGTCTGTTCTTGCTGGCGAGATTGTGACGAGGACAGCCACAATTTCCTCCTCCACATTAGCATTTCCATTGTCTGTTGTCATTGATCATGTCTTGTGTTGGCAGATATATTATTGAGTCATCAGTAGGAAATATTCCTGGAGTTTGTATGAGGTACTATCTATAGAATTTTCACTACTTCTCTGGTTCTTACAATCTTTGGCTCTTCCATACTGTCTTTTGAGATGTGCCCTGAACCTCTAGTGCAGAAGATGTATTGCATATATATTCAAATGAAGCTTAACAACCAATGATCAGCTCATCTCTGCATTTTGACCAGTTGTGTTTTTCTGTGATAATTTCTGTATGTTGCAAAGAGAAGCTACTTTAAATAAGTTGTGAGTTAGACTTTTTTATCAGTAGAAGGATGTTTTAGAATGCATTTAGGTATTTTTCTAGACTAGTGACGTAAGAGTAATACATTTTCCTCAAGAGACATGCTTTCACTAACCCCAGGTAGTAAGTTAAGCTTTTGGTACCAGTCATGATTTTACTTCTGTTGAGTGGAACTTGAATTCAATTAAAGACCTGTTGTTTAACACATAAATATGATTGCCATTAATGCACTTCCTTTGTTTATTCTTGACATGAGTTTCTACAAAGAAAACTGTTTTAAAATATATTTTCTCCTATTATATATGTTCTTTTCAGATGATTGTTCCCCCTTGTAAAGAAAAAAACCCTTTTTTTACTAGCTGGGTTTTTTTTACACGTTTCCAGGAGAGAAGTGTATTAAGTATGTAAGCTTTATTATATGTCTGTAGATGGTATAAATTTTGTTACTATTTGTAAATTAATTTTCAAAAGATCATATTTAACTCCTTGATATATCAATAAGTAACATTCAACGTTCAGCATGGATGATATATTTCATTTACTACTTCATGTTTGTTTCCATTGGCTACTACTGAAGAGCTTATTTTTTATAAATGTATTTACTCTGTTATTATGTCCTGTTTCACTGGTATCCTGAACTTCCTTTTTCTAGTAACCGTGCTAACTTACTGAAAAGATTTTATTCAAAGATTTTAAGTTCAGGTACATTGTTTTTCCAAATGATTTCCACTTTACACTTTCCTCTTTATCTATTTAAACAACCTTATATTAATTGTAGAGTGAATAATCTCTAGAGTACTACATAGTTCTGAGGATTCTATAGACAGATTTATACTGTGGACTTGTTTGCACAACACTGCTTCTAAAAAACCATCAAGTCTAATCTATCAACAAGTTATATATTTCTATTTGTTGAATCATTAATTATTTCCAATAACATTTTAGATTAAAGGTCTATAAAATGTAAAGAAAAGAAATTCTTTATCTTTTGCAGTAATGCTTTGTTTATTTTTAAATTACATTTAATTATTCATTTATTTTGTGGGATTTATGGGCATACTTGACACAGTATGCTCATAGAGATCAAAAGACAACCTGGAGTCAGTTTTCTTCTACCATGTGGGTTACAGGGATTAAACAGAGGTTGGAAAGAATGATGGCAAGCACTTTTTTGCTACTAAGCACCTTTTGGGCCCTGTTGTACATTCGCAAAATGTTAAAATGGTTCTACTAAATTTAGTAAATAGTTACCCTTGAGAGTTCTACTACTTCTTTACCTTCCCTGAACTCCATGAACTCCCTCTATGATGCCTCAGAAGGCCTCAGACAGCCTAGTTTGTGAGCATAGTTTCCAGTTTCCTGAGTATGTTGCCTTTCATGGTAGCTTACACTCATATTTGCCTCTCTGTCCACTATGAGTTGAAAGGTTTCCTCATCAACATGCTCCCACTGCTTCACGGCTCTGTACTATGAAACCAAAGCTTTGGATCAAACCCCATATTCCTTTCTATCCTTTCTCTGACCCATCTTTCTCCCTCTCTCTGCCTATTTTATTCTCCTACTAAATGAGATTTAACCATCCTTGCTGTGTCTTCCCTCTTGTTCAAGTTCTTTTGTCTTGTGGAGTGTAGGATGGGCATCCTGTATTTCACAGCTGCTATCCATTTACGAGTACGATGCATGTCCTTTTAGGATGGCAGTTATGTTATTCTCAGAATGATGTTCTCAAGTTCCAACCATTTGCCAGTCTTCTTATAAAAATCATCTTGTCAATATAAAATGCTTATGGCCAATGAAATGAGGAAGGAAATAAAAGATGGCATATCCAGCAAGGAAAGAGAGAATTCTGGTAACTAGTCAGAGATTTGCCTAGAAATGCAGAGAAGACAGACGTAAACCACCGGGTAGTTTAAACTCAGAATTGAATAGAGGAGAGAATAGCACTAGGAACTTGGAGGAGATGAATGTAATAAGATAAGTAAAGGAAAATAGCCATGCAACTGAACCCACGTTAGAATAAAAGGAATAATAGGTTAAGAGTAAGCCATAGAACAAGAAAAAATTTATAGCCTATGCACTGATTAATTAATAATTAGTGTCAGAGTTGTCATTGCAGAAGGTGGAAAGAAAACATCCTTTACATTTTACAATAAAATAAATTTGGAGAAGTTTTGTTAAATTTATTCATTATTGTTTTTATCATTTTATGCTATTGAAGCATAGAAATTTTAATACAGAAATATGGAAATATTAATTTACCCATTGAAATATATATGTTAATGTAGAATTGCACTTTTTATATTTTGTATATGTACAACTATAGCACATATGTGTATGTGTGAGTATACATATTTTGTGATTTATTTTAGATGTTCATGTCATAGCTAATATGTGGAGGTAAGAGGATAACCTCATATGGGTCTCAACATTCACATTGATTGAGACAGTGTCTCTTTGTTTTTTTTTACTGTGCACATCAGACAAGCTGACCAGTGAATTGTCAGAGATTCTCCTATTTTGTGAAAGCAGTAGCTTACACTCTTTCAATACATGTCTAGATTTTTTTATAGGATCTGAAAATTTAAACTTAGAACCTTCTACCTATACAACCAGCACTTTTTCCAATAAGATACCTGCTCAGCCTCTATTTTGTATCCTATTTACATTCTGTAATACTGTTGATTTATTAGGTTTAATGATTTCAGTGGGTTCTATTGAAATTCCTATTTATAATTGCATCTACAAGTAATTTTATTTTATTGTCATATTTACTGTTTCTAATATTATGTTTATACCTACCTATCACTGCATAGTGTCCAATAGAAGTCCTAAGAGAACACTTCTGTTTTTAGATTACATCTGACATAAAAGAAGCAGAGTCTTGCCTTTGACATTTTAGCATGATTTTTGCTGTGGAAAATTCATAGATGACCTTTATAATGTCAAGGTCAGTTCTTCAATTACTTGCTTGTGGATGTTTTAAATCACGGAAAAGTTTTAGTTAAAAACCAGTTCCATGTCTACTAAAACATTAATGAGATTTTGCATGAAGTGTAAAACTACATTTGTTTCAAATTTGTTCATGTGATAAATAAATTTGAATTCTAAATATGTAAAATTGCTCTAATTAGGGTTTTAATTATTGCTGAATTTGACTTATTATTATGATGCTGAAAGTTATAATATTATTCATAAATGATAGTAGTTTTCTTCAATAATATAATTTTATTTCCTAGTAATAATAATGGTTTTCTGTTAATCAGTTTAGGGAAATTTTTTCTTTTTCTCTTTGCTTATACTCCCTTCATTAGTAATATCAAAGTTATGCCCTCATAGACTTTAATTCATGTTAGGATGGTAGTAATTTTTGACTTCTCATTTCTCTTTGTTATTTGTTTAATTAAGTAATTTTTAAAACTTTATTCTTGGATATTTTATTTATTTAAGTTCAAATGTTACTCTCCTTCATGGGTTCCCCTCTGAAAACCCCCTATCCCACACCCCTGCTTCTATGAGGGTGCTCCCCCATCCACCCATCTACTCCAGCTTCACTACCCTAATATTCCCCTATTATAGAGCATCAAGCCTTCACAGGACCAATGCATGTATGCTCTTTGATTGCTTAGCCTCTGGATGCTCTGAGGACTCTATGTTGATTGATTCTTTTGTTCTTCCTATAGGGTTGTGATTCCCTTCAGCTCATTCAGTCTTTCCCCTAATTGTTCTATAGAGGTCCCCAACCTCAGTCCAGTGGTTGGCTATAATTATCTGCATCTGTCTTAGTTAGCAGCTAGTAGAGTCTCTCAGAAGACAGCATGATATGCACAGCATGATATCATTTGTAGTGTCAGGGTTTGGTGGCTGAAAATGGGATGGATGCCAAATTGGATCTGTCTCTGGATGACCTTTCTTTAAGTCTCTGCTCCATTTTAGATCCTGTCTTTTCTTTAGACAGGAACAATTATGGATCCAAAATTTTGAAGATGGGTAGATGACCCCATTTCTCAAATGGGGGCCATATCTATCTACTGGAGGTAGTCTCTTTGGCTTTCATCTCCCTGCTGCTGCCTATTTTATCTAAGGTCATCTCAATTGGATGCTGAAAGCCTTTCATAGTCTGGTGTCTGGGACTTTCTAGAGATTCTCCCATGTCCCCCCTGCTGCATATTTCTATCCATTCTCTGACCCTCTGGGCTTCTTTTCTGTCCCCTCCCCTCTACTCTCACATTTAGGTTTCTTTCTCATAGGAGTATGATTATTTTGTCTGCCTTCTAAGTGGAACTGAAGAATTCACATTTGGGTCTTCTTTCATGTTAATCTTCATGTGGTCTGTGAGTTATATTATGAGTATTTTGAACTTTTTCTTAGTGCCTGCACTATTGGTATTGTATTCAGAATATTTTCTCCTGTTCCAGGCTATTCCCTAGCTAAGACTCACAATAATGGGGAATTGAAAGCTATAAGTAGCCATCTTCTGTAATGATGCAAGCCTCCCAGGTTTGGGATACTAACCCAGCCACATAACCTTCAACCTACAATTTGACATGCATGTGCTGTGATAAATGCAGCACTGAAATTTTTGGAGTGCCTAACCATAGATTGGTCCAGTTAGAGATCCATGATACAAGAGGAAGTGCCCTTCTGGCATGCCTAGGAGACCAGAAACCAGAGGTCAGATGTCCCAGAGATATAGGATATAACCAAATACAACTGGAGAAAATGTCAATGAAATGATGCCTAATGATATTCTGTTATACTCATACATTGGTGACTAACCTACTTGTTATCAGAGAGGCTTTATTCAGCAACTGATAGAAAAAGATACAGAGACACACAGGCAAACATTAGGTAGACCTTGGGGAATACTGCCAAAGATGGAGGAAAAAAAAGTGTATGAGCCAGGCTCCCTAAGAAAACCCACAGAACCATCAAACCTGGAATTATCTCATAGGGGCTCACTGAGGTTGAATTGACAATCAAGGAGCCGGCATAGGTCTAACTTAGATCATCTGTATATGTTTTATAGTTGTGTAGCTTGGTGTTTTGTTGGATTCCTAACAGAGGAAGTGAGTTTCTGAAACCTTTGCAGGCTTTTGGGACCTGTATCTTCCAGCTGGATTGCCTTGTTCATGTTTAATATGAGGTAAGTGTCTAATCTTATTAGTTGATATGCAATGTTTGGTCAATGTTCCTGGATGTCTTGCCTTTCACTAAAAGGAAATGGAGAAGTAGGTGTGTAATGGAGGAATGGACATGGATTAAGGAGGTGGTTAGCAGAAAAAGTTAGCAAAACAGCTATAGTTTGTAACATATGAGAAAGTAAATTAATAAGAATATATATGTATATATGTATATGTGTATATGTGTATATGTGTGTATGTGTGTATGTGTGTATGTGTGTATGTGTGTATGTGTGTATGTGTGTATGTGTGTATGTGTGTATGTGTGTATGTGTGTATGTGTGTATGTGTGTATTATATATGTATATATGATGTATATATGTATATGTATTTGTAAATATGTTTATGTCTGTGTATATGCAATTATATATAAATATATATATCGTCTTTTTTTGTTATGGGCATATATATTATTTCACTGCTGACCATTTTGCGTTGGACAATCAGTAAGTAGGCTCATGCCTAGGAGAGGATGTTTTTTCTTCTTACAGCACCCATTACTTGCCTGTAGTTTCTTTCTAAAGGTTAGACTCTGAAATTTTTCTCCCTTCCACATTCATATGTCTATTGATTCTACCATTGTTTTAGTTCTGCTTATGCACCTATTTCTATGAGGAACACGTTCATGTCATTCATTCTGAAAGTTTAGTAATTACAATCTCTCTGTCTCCTGTTTAAAAGTTGTTTCCTGAGTCACAGATATAAGAGCTGTGATGTAGATATATCCTTTAGATCTAGATCACTATGATTTGTTGATCTCAGCATTGTGGCTTTTGTGATAATATTCATTACCAGAAGGGTAGTAGTTTTATTTAACTGTAGGAGTAAAGGAAGAATGTACAAAGGAATTATGCTTGTCCACCAAAGATATGTTTTACAATTGATATCAATAATAAAATTAGGTCAGACTTCTAACATCTTATCATTAACATAGATTATGTATTTGACAAAGGAGGGTAAATATTGTTGTTTTCATAAGTTGCTTGCATATATTGTATTTGCAACATAAAGCTATTTTACATTCCAAAGAGATGAATTAACATAAATTCATGTGTTGGTATATGAAAATTAGACACAGTGATGTGTTGAACTAGAAAGCTGAAGAGAAAGAAGATGCATAATACTAAGTAAGTACTGGATGCTTCTGTAACACATGAAAAAAATGATCCTTAACTGCTTTGTTGTTTGACGTAGGGCCAATATATTTATCCAGATCCTTGCTTGATAAAGGAGTTAAAATTTTTAATATTTTTTATCTGAAAAGAAACACCCCCAAAATAATCTTCCACTTGGATTTCTTAACAGCTAAACAGTATGTAAGATACAGTCAGAAGAAAGAGTTTCAGAAAATAGTTCTGTTCTAACTGTCAGTCCACATGTAAAAGAATGAAAATTGATCCTTATTTATCACCCGTACAAAGCTCAAGCACAAGTGAATCAAGGATGTCCACATAAAAACAGATACATTGCATCTAACAGAAAAGAAAATAGGCTATAGCCTACATGGACACATGGGCACAGGGAAAAATTTTCTGAACAGCCCCCCAATGGCTCAAGCTGTATAATTAACAACTGATAAATGGGACCTCAAAAAATTGAAAAGTTTCTATAAGGCAAAGGGCTGTCAATAGGACAAAATGGCAACCCACAGATTGGGAAAATCCTAACCCTACGTCTGATAAGAGGACTAATATCCAAAATACATGAAGAAATGTTCATTTACACAATGCAAAATTACCAGCTATAAAAAATTATGACATTATAAATTTTGCAGGCAAATGGATGGAACTAGCAGATATCATCCTGAGTAACCCAGAAACAAAGAATACACATGAGATATACTCAAAGTGGAAATTAACCCAACAGTTCACAATGCCCACAATACAACCCACAGATCTAATTAAAACATTTTAATATTTATCAAATAATAATGCTACTTAAATGCTTGTGAAAATAATTACTTTATGATTTGGTGACTAGAGTAGTTTGAGACTCAGAATATTCTTATAGTTATTATTTATTGAATATCTGTGATCTGGATATAAAGTGTAAGTCCAGGTACTGGAATGTTTTCTCCATGGTTATTAGCATGAAGGAGACATGACTGGATTAAAAGGAACTAAATCTACCTAATAATCTGAATAAGCTTTTAAAATGCAGATTCTAGTTGGAGGAAGCAGATCACTAGGAGCAGATACTGGAAGAGTATGTTTTTCTTTCCCCTTCCTGTGTTTCTCACTGCTTCCTGGTTACCCAGAAGTAAGGAGACTAGCAACTGTATTATAAACTGGCATTTCGAGGTAGTACTTTGTCAAAATAAATCTTTCTTCCATTGACTTGTTTTCCTCTGGAATTTTGTCCTAGAAATAAACTGTAACTCATCTATAAGAATGTACACTGTGAAAGTGAAAAATGTGAAACACTTTAGAATGCACATTGTGGGATTTATAAGCTAAAATACAAGGGTCTCTTGGATTTACAGTGTTGTTATATTCTCTTAATCATCTATTATGATAAAGAAAATCACTTTTTTTAAAGTTTACCAGAATAAACTTAAACCAAAACAGGTAATGGTCACTATCATACTCTCAAGTATAACTTAGAGTCTAAAAGTTATAATAAAGAGCTGACTGAGGGTGGGGAACTTCTGGAAAATACAACATAACAACATTGTATTAAGAATTTCTTCTTTCCTTGTTAAATGTGTTTTAGTCTTGAAATGGTAGACTGAATAATTATAGTCAAATGATTATTTATTAATTACTGTCCTCTGTTAACATTTTAGATCTATGCAATATATATATATATATATATATATATATATATATATATATATATGTGTATACATATATATACACAAATGTGTATATGTATATATACATATATATGTATATATATATATATATGAATCTTAAATATATAAGATATATCTACATCTATTATGTCTACCCCTCTTTCTCTCTCTCTCTCTCTCTCTCTCTCTCTATATATATATATATATATATATATATATATATATATGAATAGTTGTGGTAGTGAATTGTATATAATAGTTTTGAATCAGTTTAAATGTATCTGACTTTTGGCCAAAGACATTGCATGTATTTTTGCAGGGGCAATTATTGACAATTGTGAAGGCTTTGCTAGGATCCCACAAGGACTGAAGTTCTTTTACCTATTTTAATTTTATCTTTTTAAATTATATTTTGTAAAATCAGACCTCATGTTTCTCACCCTTCAATGCTTCTTATACATACATAACTGTGTTCCTCATACATGTAGCTTCATGAATATATATTTATAGCAGGGTTGGTCCTCATAATCTTTGACAAAGCCTACTTACAAAAGAGGAACAAGAAGTCTATTTTGTCCTACTGTGACTCACTACTAAGAGCATTTATATTGCTAGGGTTTTTTCCACTCTCAGTGTTTGCTTCAAATTTTGTAAAATTTTTAAAATATTTTCCAGATATAGAATATCGCACTGATCTTTTATGACTTTGACGGGCATAGTAATAATGAAATCCCATTGACATTGAACAGCAAAAATAAATAATACAATCAATATTTGGAATAGTAAACTGAAGTTAGTTCTCAAAAGAAGAAATACAGATGTCCAGTGAATATTTTAAATTTTTCCAGCATCTTTAGTCATCATGTTACGTAGAGTCCCAACCTAGTAAGAATGATGACTATCTAAACATCAATTTATATCAAATATTGGAAAGAATGTAAAGTATGGGGAACCCATACACATTGCTGCTTGAATGTAAATTTACAAAAGAAATACAGAAGATCGTTCAGAGATTATTCAAATAGAGAATCATCCATAAACAAAGCAGAATCCACCAATCACACTATAATACAAGCCAATTTGTATCTTTAAATGAAGGACAACCAACGGGATTCATGTGCTGAGAAGTTAGAGCAACTTGTGGAAGTGAAAGTCCCCAAAGGGGGTTTCCCACTCAAGTCTCAGGATGGTGCACACCCCAAGATTCATGAAAGACCAGCTTGCTGCAAACACATGAGGCAGTTTTATATCAGAGCTCTGGCTCAGCCCATATTTCCATATCTCACATGGGAGATAGAGGGACTGACCCCTCGGCTCAGGGGTCTAGGATTTTTGTATGCACGAGGTGGAGAAAGGGGAATACGTTTGCACATGTGCACACAATTGGTTGATTCACTAATTTTGAACATCAGCAGGCTGTACCGGTCTGTAAAGCAGGTTGCCTCGGCTCCCCGCTGAGGTCAGTAGAAAAAGCCTTTCCTCTACCTGTGAGTACTTGTCGGTTAATTGTAGCCCATCGGGTAGGAAGTCTATCTGAGCCCTCATCCTGGGTAGTAAATTTCGACCCAACAGAGGGTAGGGACAGTCTAGGATGACCATAAATGAATGGGATACCTAGCCCATCTCTTGGTCCACCATTTTTCAGGCAGTCCATGAATACATTTTGGTCCATCGGTTTGGAAGAGGACTCTGTGTCTACCAAGAGTTGGGTGGTTCCAAGCCCCATCTATCTCAGTTGCTGTCTTCACACAGAGCTAATACCTTCACCATTTGGGGTGTTTTTCTCAAGGCCTGGGATTTTCTAATTCTGGCTTCTATTTGTTAGGGCCCTCTTGGGCTGGCAAGCTGGCTCCTTCACTTGCAATGTGCACACTGGTCTTTTTCAAGGAGTTTCTTATTTCCCTTTGATTGGAGTCTCTCTTCTCTGCTTTTTCTTAACTACTATGGCCAAGCCTTTCTGTAAATTTCTTTCCTGTCACCTTTCTTTTTTCTTTTCACCTCTTTTATAGACTTTCTCAGTAACTTACACTAGACCTCTTATCTTCTTTCTTTTCATTTCTCCATTCTTTTTCTTTCTCCCTGATACAGTATACTTCTTCAGCAACTTACATTAAACCTTTTAATGACTTATCTTGTAGTCTCTCTAGCCTCTGAAGCCTTGTCTATACTGACAGGATGTCTCTGTGATCTAGTCTAGAAAGACTGTGGGCAACTCATCTGATCCCTGATTAACCTCATGTGTTTTGGTCAAAATTAGTGGGGTCTCATACAGTTCTCTCTCAAGATCTGCCAATGGCTTTCAGGTGTCCCTTATCTTTTGTCACATGAAGGTCTCAGGCACATCTGGTCAGAAGAAACCCACTGTTGACCATGGCCTGATCAATTGATGGTGTCCCCATGTCTGAGGGAACATTCCTTTTTCCAGTAACTTTTCTTGCTCTTTTAGTCCTGAAAAGCACTTCTGAAAACCAAAACCTAAGAGGGTCTTGGGGAAGAAAGGCTCTTATTCTATCTATTGATTTGATCACCTGTAAAAGCAGTAAATGGTCTTTTAGAACTCTGTGTAGACTGATGTATTTGTGAGGCTGTATAACTGTTGGTCACATCACAATAGAGACCATATCCTAGCTCAGTCTGCAAAGAGTACCTTGTCTACAGGTGTGATGTGAGCTCACCTCTAAAGCTCAAAGAAAGAAACCAAATCAGAATGAATAGCCTTATCTACAGCATTTCACAGCAAGGACTGTTTAGATGTTGAAGGCTCACACAGTATTAATAATTTTTTTAAAAGGCAACTTGTGAGTTACATTTGACACTTATTTGAATTTATCTGTTAGGGACACACTTATGGACAATTTATTTGTATTTAACTTTTGGCCAAATAGAAATTTCGGTCATAGTTCTGTAAAAACTTTTTTAAAGGGTTATTTCTGATTAAAATATTATTTTAGAAGTGATACACAACAAGAACAAGAAACATTTTTATATCACAAGCTCTTTACCACTTTTTTTAATTTTATCTTGTCTGAACTCCCATCTTTGAAACAAATGTTGATGAAAGTCTCATATAAGCAACAAAATTATTTCAGACAGCAATAGCTAGAAAGTCTATCAAAACCGAGGCCTATTTTTTTTCTTACTCTGCCTTGGTGACAATGGGGAGGGTCCAGCTGCCATCTTGGCTGTAGTCCTCAGAGCCGCACAGCCTGCTGGATTACGTAGTTTTCAGGCTGGCCACTATTAGGTCTCCCTGATCAGTCACTCGAGACCCATGACATGACTACTGGCAGGCAACACTCACCTGTGCCCCCCACCCCCCGCCTACCCATGCTCACTGCTCACTGCTTCCCTGTGCTTACTACCAGCCTGCCTGCACTCTTGATTGATCAGCAGGAGGCAGGGGATGCGTCTCTCCCTCTGCACCTTTGTGAACGCAGTGGGTGCAGAGGCAGTGGTGTGCTAAGTTCAGCCGTGGCAGGGAGGGGTCGTGACAGTCAGTCCCATTAAAAAATAAGAAACACAAAAACAATATAAAGACAAAGGACACTATCACATCCAAACACACTTGTCAGCAGAGGTGCACTCAGACACTAATATACAGATTCAGTAGAGGTGCACTCAGACACACAATACTCACACATCCCTACCTCCAAGGAGTCTTCTAAGTTTTTGGGTGGTTGTGCAAATCCTGGATGAGCTTCCCGGTCAGGGAACCAAATTAAAGTCCCCAAAGGGGGCTTCCCACTCAAGTCTCAGGACAGTGCGCACCCAAAGATTCACGAAAGACCGGCTTGCTGCAAACAGATGAGGCAATTTAATATCAGAGCTCTGGGTCAGCCCATATTTCCATATCTCACATAGGAGATAGAGGGAATGATCCCTCGGCTCAAGGCTCTAAGATTTCTATATGCACAGAGTGGGGAAAAGGGGGTGGGACTTTCACACATGTGCACACGATTGGTTGTTTTACTTTTTTTGAACATCAGCAGGCTGTACTGGTCAATGGGGGCAGGGTGCAGTTCCTCTCTTGGCCAGTCAGTTCCTGGCATGTTTCAACAGGCCTTTGCTTGTAACTCCACATCCTCTGTAACTAACTAACTGGGCCCAAACCTGCTAATAGGCATTTTTAACTATTTAGGTTAAGGAAAAGGAACCACAGGGCCCTGCTATTTTTATTAGTTTGGGCCTATTCAAAATTTTCTTTTAGAAGTTATACAAGCAATAAGTTATTCTCTTCTATAAGTTTTGGGAAAAAAAATTGGCCCTACTGATACTAAGATTTTCAGCTCAGTGATTCTCACATCCAGTTTCACAATAACATAAAGTTAAGAGAACATAATTGAATTACTTAAGTCACCAATATTGTTGTAATTTTTAGAAGACCTATGGAATGCTAGGAGCCAAACCCAGGAAATTACCTGCTGTTCTAAGAGAACCTCAGGAAATTACCTGCTGTTCTGGAAAGCTTAGTCAGTACAAATTAAGAAAGAACATTCATGGGTATCAGATCCCAGGAACTTAAAGAATGTCTGGTATTTCCTGGGAGCTGGTTATGACAGTGAGATAGTCTTGGGCAATGAGGATATGACAGTGGGATGAACTTGGGCAATGAGAATATGACCGACAGTGGGATGGTCTTAGACAAGGAGGATTCAATAGTGGAATAGCCCTAAGCAATGACCCTCACCTAAACTTCCTGTTTTGCTGTGTCTTTATATCCTGCCCCTGAAATTAAACTTGCAGAGTTTGATCAGAACCACAGAGTTGCTCTCATCCTTTCTGTCTCTTGTTCCTTCATTCTTTTGCCCCCTTCCCTAGGATCTCTACAAATCGCTGCAGGCTGAGGCAGTTGGTGCCTAATGTGTGGCCTTTGGGTAGGGGTCCAATCAAAAATTGATCCCACATGGATGTCCCTCAAGCATAGGATCAATGCTTCATGCTTCATCATAAAGGTGAGTGAAGAGTGAAGAATTGCATTGTGATCATCACAGATTTGCCTGCTTGTGATATTGATCTGGTTAAGGTAAGATAGAGCAATGCAATTCTGGTACAAGCATTAAGCAGACATGATTTGTTCTTAAAGGGCTTCAAGGAGTCCTTCAAAACATAAGGATTAAAGGTTAAGATAAAGGATCTTAAAAAATTCTATGATTCATTGGTGATGTTTCTCCAAGTGGAGACTATTGATGAAAAAATAGTACACCTCCTAAGGAGATGAAAAGTTAACCTTGAAGATGAGGGAAAGGGCTAAAGCAATTGTCCACTCTCCAGCCATGTTAACAAAAGAAAAGAAGAAGACTATTTTAATCATTGTTGTTCTATGTTTCATGTTTAAAAAAATGATTAGCTGGGCAATGGTGGTGCACGCCTTTAACCCCAGCACTTGGGAGGCAGAGGCAGGTGGATTTTTTATTTCGAGGCAAGTCTGGTACACAGACTGAGATCCAGGACAGCCAGGGCAACACAAAAAGAAGCAAATATGCCCAAGAGGAGTAGACAGGAGGAAATAATTAAACTCAGGGCTGAAATCAACCAAATAGAAACAAAAAGAACTATACAAAGAATCAGTAAAACCAGGAGCTGGTTCTTTGAGAAAATCAACAAGACAGATAAACCCTTAGCCAGACAAATCAGAGGGCAGAGAGACAGTATTGAAATTAATAAAATCAGAACTGAAAAGGGGGACATAACAACAGAAACCAAGGAAATCCAAAAAATCATCAGATCCTACTACAAAGGCCTATACTCAACAAAATTGGAAAATCTGGATGAAATGGACAACTTTCTAGAAAATACCAGGTACTAATGTTAAATCGGGCAGATAAACCATCTAAACAGTCCCATAACCCTGAAAGTAATAAAAGCAGTCATTAAAAGTCTACCCCAAAAATAAAGTCCTGGATCACATGGTTTCAGTGCAGAATTTTATCAGACCTTCAAGGAAGACCTACTACCAATTCTTTTCAAACTATTCCACAAAGTAGAAATAGAAGGAACACTACCCAATTCATTTTATGAAGCCACAATCACACTCATACCTAAACCACACAAGACCCACCAAAAAAAAGAGAACTTCAGAACAATTTCCCTAATGAATATCAATGCAAAAATACTCAATAAAATTCTCACAAACAGAATCCAAGAATGCATCAAAACAATCATCCATCGTGATCAGGTAGGTTTTATCCCAGGAATGCTGGGTTGGTTCAATATACGGAAGTCCATCAATGTAATTTACTATATAAACAAATTCTCAACTGAGCAATCTCAAATGGTTGAAAAGCACCTAAAGAAGTGTTCAACATCCCTGGTCATCAGGGAAATACAAATGAAAACAACACTGAGATTCCACCTCACACCAGTCAGAATGCCTAAAATTGAAAACACAGGTGACATCAGATGCTGGTGAGGATGTGGAGAAAGAGGAACTCTCCTCCACTGTTGGTGAGATTGTAAGCTGGTAAAACCACTATGGAAATCAGTCTGGCAGTACCTCAGACAATTGAACATAGTATTACCTGAGGACCCAGCTATACCTCTCCTGGGCATATACCCAAAAGACATTTCAACATACAACAGGGACACATGCTCCACTATGTTCAAAGCAGCCTTATTTATAATAGTCAGAAGTTGGAAAGAATCCAGATGTCCTTCAACAGAAGAATGAATACAGAAAATGTGGTATACTTACACAATGGAGTACTACTCAGCTATTAAAAACAATGAGTTCATAAAATTCTTAGACAAATGGATGGAGCTTGAGAATATCATCCTGAGTGAGGTAACCCAATCACAAAAGAACATACATGACATGTACTCAAAGATAAGTGGATATTAGTCCAAAAGCTAACAATACCTAAGACACAATGCATAGACCACATGAAACTCAAGAGAAGGAACGAATAGCAAAGTGTGGATGGGTTTTTTGTTTGTTTGTTTGTTTTGTTTTTTTTTGTTGTTGTTATTTGTTTTTGTTGGTTTTTTTTGTTTTTTGTTTATTTTTTGTTTTGTTTTGTTTTGTTTTTTTTGAAGGAGTAGCAAAATACTCAACCAGAGCTCCCAGGGTCTAAACCTCCAGTGTGAGAACAGAAATGGGGGGGGACTCATGGCTCCACTTGTGTAGGTAACTGAGGGTAGCCTCATAAGGCAACAGTGGAAGTGGAGGGCCATGGTCCCTGAAAGATTGAATCCATAGTGTTAGGAAATGTGAGAGCAGGGAGGCAGGATTGGGAAAATGGTGGGAGCACACTCTCATAAAAATTGGAAGAGGTGGTATGGGATAAGGGGTTTTGGGGAGAAAGGAAGAGGAGATAACAGTGAAAGCTAAATATGTAAAATATCCAAAAAAAAAAAAAAGATAATGGGTCTGGCAAAAAAAAAAAAAAAAAAAAAAGATAGTTTACTTATTTCAAACGATTTTCAAAGGTTTCCAGGAGATGCGTATTGGCTAAGATCTTATTTTAAGCTCTTCAAAAAAGAATTTATGTCTCAGTTTAATATTCTCAAGAGAGATGCAAATCCTTATTTTTCTCAACAATTAATTGACAAAAGAGGAGTAATTTTTAAAAAAGTAGAAGAAGCTCTCATTAATTGATATATTATATAGATTGATTAATTGTTGGCTGTTTTATAATAGTCCTTTGATAAAAGAAATTATTAATAAAGAATTATATTTCCTTAAATAGGGTCTTCATGATTCTCTGAGGATGGAAGGAGCATGCTTTGTTTACTCTTAACTTTCTAAACCTGAAAGCTCACGGCAAATCTGCCGCTGATTGCCTCTCGCATGGCTGAGACCAATAAAAACTTTGCCACAACTATGTGGAAGGACCCCTTTACCGTTAAATAGAATGGCCAGGATCCAGTTCCTATATGGGGCCGAGAATTGATATGCCTGTTTGATACCACAGAAGGCACAGCTAAATGACAGCCAAAAAGATTAATGAATTAAATAGATACCCCCACAAAACCAGGCCCAATTAAAAATAAGATGAATAACAATTGACATCCAGGGAAGAGAAATTTCCCTGAGAATTCTCTTCTTTTTTCCTTTCCAGGTAAAAATTAATCACCCATGATGTCTGCTTCTAGGAGTTCTAATCCTGATGCTGGCCTCCAGACTTATACTACTCAGACCTACAATGGGCCTTTGACAAAGACATTAAACAGCTATAGACTGACATCATTAATCTGAAGAAATCCCTCGTTTCATTGTCTGATGCGATTCCCCAAAATTGCAAAGGACTTTATTGGACTTGATTTTCTCTTTTACAATAGAAAAGACTGTGTACAGCTCTAGACTGTGTACAGCCCTTAAAAAAGAATGCTGCTTTTACATAGACAAAACAGGGATGATTAAAGAGAGCATGAAAAAGGCCAGAGAAGGTCTTGAGAAAAGACAGAGAGAGAAAGAGAAAAATGACAGCTTGTACAAGAGTTGGTCTTCAACCTCTCCGTGATTGTTAACCCTACTTCCTTCCATCTTGGGACCATTAATTAGGTTATTTTTGCTTATTTCCTTTGGTCCTTAGGCCTTAAATAGGCTGACTAACTTTGTGAAACAACAGATAGATAATCTGATAGCAAAATCTGTTCAGATACATTATCATAATTTAGATATGGAGGACCCCAAGATACAAGATGAGGATGTTACTTTATCCAGGGTGCTCCCAAGTCCCATCTACACCCAACCTAAAAAAGAGGACTTCCACCCCTAGACCAAGCAGAGAGGGGCCACCCAGAATGCCCTCTGTTTGGCTATCTGAATTCTTGCTTAGGCTTCGAGGCTAAGCACTTCAAGGAAATAGAAATAAAAGTTAAAAATATGTTTCTTGGTTCCCTGAGGGACAAGCCTGACTGCATAGGGGTTGATGTCAAAAGTATCCACTCTCCAGGAAAAAGACATCAGGATGGGTATGGCCCTCATGCCTCACTAGACAATGACAGGAGAACTGGAGCCATTACAAGGTCCCCTTTAATTACTGGAGGTCAAGTCTCTATCCCCGCCTTGGTAAGATTAGAATGGCCACAGCCCTTGTATACTTGGAGAAGGGAGGAGATGTCAGGGGCAGCCCTGCTTATATACTGAAGGCCTAAAATCAGCCATAAGCCTAAATTCAGCAATAGGCCTGAAATACATGCCTGCTAACACAAAGTCTTAGGTATCTATGGAAAAACTCTGAAACAGTTGTCTATAAACTATTGTAAACAGGCAGCTTTTGTGGAAATCTACCAGCCTGAGTAGTCATAGACCTTGTAAATAGGCAGCCTTGGCGGATAGTACCAAATTAGATAAGAACAAATGAATCACAGGCAGAGTTATATTGACCTGACCCCTGAACCTTCACCCAGCTGATACCCTGTTCTAAAAGACATCTGTACTCCCCCTGAACACCTATGCTCCTGTGTCATCCCCTCCTGCACATCCTCCATTTTCATGTTTATAACCCCTGTGTTAAAAAGTAAAAATCATGGTTTGATAATAATAAATAAAAAGGAAAAAAAAAGAAAATAATAACACACAGTGTCCCCCTGGCTCTGTTGACTTACCTTCTGACAATCCATTTTCTTGTTCTCAGAAATACTTTGAATTATAAAATGTTATTGTGGTTTTTGTTAGTATGCTGGGTAAAATAACTTTTATTGATTTAATTTTAATCTTTAAACTTTGTAGTGAATTAAAATGTCTTTCAACATAATTATAGGTCATATTTATTTTCATATTGTAAAATGCTAGTTAATCTGTTGAACATTTTAAAAAACTGGATTCCTTTTTGAGAATTTCATATATGAACACTGAATTTACATATTTTTCCCTTTTTCTTCTTCCTCCCACTCTTCCCAACCCCCCATAATTTTCAAATACATCTTATTATTTAATTATTGTTCATATATGCATGTATATATGTATACATGTATAAGTATGTATGTATATACAAATACTGATAAATAAAGTGTTTTGAGTTAAAAAAAAAAAAAAAAGAAAAGAAAAAAGAAAGAGGTTAAGTCCCAAGACTCCAGGTGTGTTTCAAACCCGGAACAGGGCAAGAGGGAGCAGAGCCGTCCAATCACTCCTGCTGGTCTCTATGGCCAATTTTGTTAAGGTCTCTTTTATAGTTCTGTTCATCCTCTCTACTTGTCCTGAACTCTGGGGTCGGTATGAGCAATGTAATTTCCAATCAAATCTCAGTTGTTTGGCCAATCCCTGACATACCTGGGCGACGAAGGCAGACCCATTGTCTGACCCAATTACCATTGGTACTCCAAACCTGGGTAGAATTTCTTCTAAAATCTTCTTAGCCACCACTTAGTAGCAGTCTCTTTTTTGGTAGGAAATGCCTCAACCCATCCTGAGAAAGTATCTATAAACACTAAAAGATATTTGTTACCATATCTGGCTGGTTTTACTTCAGTGAATTTAACCTCTTAATATGAACCAGGTTGGTCTCCTTGCAGCCTGGTTCCTTTTACCTCCTGATGGTGGCCGACATTGGTGAAAGTGCATGTTTTGCACTCCCATACTAGCTTGTGTGCTAGTTTCTTCAGCCTTGGAATCTTGTACCGAGATGTTTCTTCGGCCAGTATTTCTTCACACTGGTGGATCACAGAGCTGTCAGCCTCGGGCAGCAGGGTGGCGGGGTTTAAGACAACCGGTGGGGCGAAGGTTACATGCTCAGTCAAGAGGAGGCTCTGGTAGTGAATCATCCTAGCAGTGGTCATCCAGTGGTCAGGAAGCTGTCTGACAATGCTTTCTAGGGCATGGGGGGGCCACTATTGATAGCTTCTGACCCAGTGTTAGTTTATCAGCATCTCTCAATAGTAGGGCTGTAGCTGCTATGGCCTGTAGACAGGCAGGCTAACCACTGGCCACTGGGTCTAGCTTCTTTGAGAGGTACATCACTGGGCACTTCCATGGTCCCAAGGTCTGAGTCAAAACTTTTCTAGCAACCCCCTTCCTCTCATCTACATAGAGAGTGAAAATCTTAGTCAATTCTGGTAAGGCCAAGGCTGGGGCCTCTAGCAGAGCCTTTTTCAAAGCATTAAAGGCTTTTTGATGTTCCTCTGTCCAGGCAAACTCCCCTTGTTCTTTAGTCAGGGGGTAGAAGGGTGAAGCCAAGGTGGCAAACCCTGGAATCCACAGTCTTCAGAACCCAGCCGTCTGGAGAAACTCTCTTACCTGACGAGGGGTAGTTGGGGTCAGGATCGGCATAACTGTCTGTTTTCTGGCCTCTGTCAGCCAGCGTTGTCCATTTATCAAGGTGTAGCCCAAGTAAGTCACCTCAGTCTTGCACAGCTGGGCCTTCTTCATAGATGCCCTATACCCCAACTTACCCAACTCAGTCAGGAGGTGTTCTCTTCTTTTCTCACAATCTTGGGTGCTCTTGAGGAAGAGTAGAAGGTCATCTACATACTGTAACGGAGTTACTTGAGGATTATTAGCCCTAAAAGGGGCCAGGTACCTGTGGAGCATCTCATCAAATAGAATGGGAGAGTTCTTGAATCCCTGGGGCAGCCTCATCCAGGTCAGTTGTCCCGCTCTGCCTTTCTCCGGGTCTCTCCACTCAAAGGCGAACATAGGCTGACTCTGGAGATGGAGTCTCGGGCAGAAGGCATCCTTGAGGTCTAAAATTAAATGCCAAGTTTTGTCTGGGGGCAGAGAACTGAGCAAGTTACAGGGGTTGGGCACTGTGGGGTGAATATCTAGTACCCATTTGTTAACTTCTCGGAGATCTTGAACAGGCCAATAGTCACCAGTGCCTGGTTTCTTTATGGGCAATAGGGGTGTATTCCATGGAGAAATGCAGGAGACCAGAATTCCCTGTTTTAGTAGTCTCTCAATATGGGGAGGCATCCCCATTCTGGCTTCCTTGCTTGTTGGATACTGTTTAACCCAGATTGGAGTAGCTCCAGCCTTGAGCTCAATGACTATTGTGGGTACATTCTTGGCCATTCCCATTCCACCAGTCTCTGCCCAGGCCTCAGTGAACAGGGTCTAAGGTCCCGTCTCTAATTTTAATGGGGGATGTTTCTGATTACCAGATTGAAATAGTCTATATTCATCTTCAGTCTTCAGGGACAGTGTTAGTACTGGAGACATGGCTGAGCCCCAAGTCACAGCTGGCCCCTGGGGAGTGAAGCTTATCTGTGCCTTTAGTTTTGTCAAAAGGTCTCTGCCCAACAAGGGGGTAGGGCATTCAGGTATTACCAAGAAAGAGTGGGACACTTGTCTCCTTCCCAGGTCCACAGTTCTGGAGGTGGTCCAAGGATATGAATTTTGTCCTGTTGCTCCAATAACTATGATCTGTTTATTTTTTAACTTCCCCAAGAGTTTCTTGAGTACTGAGTATTCAGCTCCAGTATTGACAAGAAAGTCCATGGGGGGCCCCTCCACTCTCAGGGCCACCCTAGGCTCGGGGAGGGGGTCTGAGCCCCGACCCCCCTAATCTTCATTTTTATCAAGGTCCAGAATCTTGTGTCCTTTTCTTTTAGGACATTCTCTGGCCCAGTGGCCTTTCTCCTTGTAATAGGAGCACTGGTCTTTGTCCAGCGGTTGGCTGGCTCTTCCTGATCTCTTTGGCTCCTGCCTCCGATATTAGCCCACGTTCCTTATCTGTCTAGCTCCTCTAGTTCCCTGGCGTCTTCCCTCATCTACAACTGTCTTTTTCCTGTCTTTTCTGCCTTTTATCTTCTTCCTCATTTTTTTCTTTCTTCTCTCTCTCTCTCTCTCTCTCTCTCTCTCTCTCTCTCTCTTTCTGCCTTCTCTTCCTCAGTCTCCCTCTTATGATACACTTTCTCTGCCTCCTTAACAACATCTCTAATGATATGATCCTGCAGTCCCTCAATATTTTGTAACTTTTTCCGAATATCTGGAGTAGATTGTCTAACAAAATCCATAATAACAGAAGCCCTCTGTCTCTCTGAGGGGGGACGAAGGGCGTGTATCTGCAATATGCCTCCATGAGGCGTTCCAAAAAGACCGAGGGGGCCTCTGTTGGTCCCTACATAACCTCTCTTACCTTAGCCAGATTGGTGGGTCACCTTGCTGCTCCCTTGAGACCTGCTACAAGAGCCCAGCAGTAGATGGACAGTCGCTTCCTACCTGCAACCGTGTTATGGTCCCATTGGTGTTGGTTGAGAGGAAAGGCTTCATCAATCTCTGCTGGAGTTGGATTCTGCAAAAGTTGACCCACAGCATTCCAAATATTTTTTCTGGGCCTCTAGAAAAATCCTCTCTCTCTCCTCAGTCGTGAAGAGAGTTTGGAGAAGCTGTTGGCAATCATCCCAGGTGGGCTGGTGTGAGTACATCACAGACTCTACCAGTCTAGTCTCTGAAAAAGGAGGATGGTTAATTTTACAGTTATATAAATCAGAGGGGAAAAAAGGCAAGTACTGTAGGAACTGAACTTCATTCGGCTCAGTGAGAGCCGGGCCCATGGCTCAGAGAGGCAGAGAAATGGTGGAATCTGGTCCTTCAGGGCTCAGACCTCTATAACTCCGAGTGCCAGTCACCAATCTCCCTTCTCCTGCTCCCTGAGGTTCCAAACATGGAGCTGGGGCTGGGAGAGCCTGTGGTGGTAGTGGTTGGTGGTAGGGGGCCAGCAGCAGTTTTGGCCACTTGGGTGGCTCCTCGATCTTGGGATAGATCTTAGGCAGAGCCGAGGGTTTAGTTTCTGAGACCAGCTTTGGTTTCAGGTTGGACTCTGAACTGCAAAGAGTCAGGGCTTGGGAGCCTGACTTCTTTTTTATCCGTGGCTTTACCCAAAGAGGGGAGCTCTGGACCAGGTCCTGCCAGACCACAATGTAGGCTGTTGATTGGGATGCGACCCTGGTCCTTCCTGAAAAATAATACCCTTAACTGCAGAAATAGTAGTCAAATCAAAAGTCCCCTCAGGTAGCCATCCTACATCAAAAGTCTGCCATTCTGAGGTGCAGAAGGTCTGCCACAGTCCTTTCCTGATGTTAAATGATAACTCATGTCTTATATGCTCTGGCCCTCATTTCTGTACAATGATCTAAAGTCAGGCTTAGGATGTTACCACAGACTGAGTTTGCCCCATTATTATAAGTAACAAAAAACACAGACAAAACAAACACATGAAAAGACTAACAAAGATCCATCTCAACCGTGAAAGGGAACACCAATCCAGAAAAACAAATGGCCAGGAGGTCTCTTGAGTCCTCTCTACCAAGAGGGTCCTTGGGGTTCTTGGAAATTAGGGTGGTCACAAAATCACGGACAAGCCCCAAACTGAAGATTTCGCTCATGGATACCCTCACTCACATCTTGGGATGTCACAACCACCCAAAACCTCACAAGACACCAAAAGTGGATACAAACAGCAGAGGCTTTATTAGGGAGGAACAGCTGGCTGTTGGTCAATTAGTTTGTAGAAGCTGAATTGACCCCAACAGCCAGTCTGAGGAGGGTTTTTAAAGGAGAAAACTACAAACCAGGGAATGAGGAGGGGGTGAGGGGGTTGCTAAGGAAACATAACATAAAAATAGCGGAAATTTCCAGAGGAACCCAACCTATGTGAGTCAGAGTCATGTGGAAAATACTCTGTATACTCATTCTTCTCAAAAATGTGGTCCTGCCATGTCATTTACTCAACTATTTCTCGTTAATGATTTTTCAGTTGTCCTGACCATGGTCTTGTCCTGTCATTGTGGTCACCAACTTTTTGGTTCCACCTAGATGACTTGCATTCTTTCCTTTGTGGTTAGCCAGTTCCTGTAACTGGCCAGTCCACATTCTTAGCTTGCTTCAGAGAAAAATTTCCATGCCCTTTAATGAAAAATCTAAAGAAGAATCTATGTATATTTTATAAAATGATTTTTATAATTTTTCATTCTTCAATACCCCAAGAAGTGGTCTAATAAAAATATTCTTCATCATGCCTTGTTAATCTCAATTTTCTAAATCTAGACGCTCATGGCAAATCTGCTACCAATCGCCTCTGGCACCCTGAGACCAATAAAAACTATGCCACAGTTATGTGGAAAGACCATTTTATTTTTAAATAGACCGGTCCAAACCCAATTCTCAAATGGGGCCAAGTATTGATGTGTCTTTTTGATACTAAAGAAGGCATGGCTAGATGACTGCCAGAAATATTAGTGAAACAAACAGATACTTCCACTAAGCCAGACCCAATTGTAGATAAAATGGATAACAATTGAGATCCAGAGAAGAGAGATATCCCTGAGAATTCCCTTCTTTTTTCCTTTCCAGATAAAAATGAACCACCCATGGTGTTTGCTGTTGGGGGCTTTGACCCTGATGCTAGCCTCTGGACTTGTACTACTTAGAACTTTGATGGGCCATCAACAAGGACATCAAGCAGCTAGAGATTGACATCACTAATCTGGAAAAATCCCTCCATCTGCTTTTCCTTCAGCAAGGGAGGGGGGTAGGGGCTCTGTTTCACCCTCAAAGAGAAATGCTATTTTTATACTGACCACACTGGGGTAGTTAGAGATAGTATGGCCAAGATTAGAGAGAGATTAGAATGGTGAAAGAAACCTTGTGAACAAGAAAAACTGGTTATCTACTCTCCGTAGCTTACCACCCTTTTCTCCTCTATTCTGGGCCCTGTGGTCAGTTCCCTTTTTCTTTTGGCTTTCAGTTTTGGGGCCTTTAAAAGGTTCATGGGCTCTGTAAAACAACAAATTGACTCCATGGCATCTAAACTTCTACAAGTACATTATCATAGACTTGATCTGGCTGATAGAGGCTTGGCTGAGCCTTGAGATCACACAGTTCCTTTAGGAGTTGCATAGAAGTCAGATCTGTGCATGTTGGTTCAGCATGTCACAGACACAATGTGGGTACATGCAAGGGGTGTGTGATGAGGTACTGCAGGAGGAGGACCCAAATTGCCTGCTTCTGAGTCCCCCAAAAAGCAAACTTGGTTGCATAGAGGTTGGTGTTGATTTCTTGTGTCTTAAAGCAGCCTACTAGGACCCTCGCTATCCTACGTGGATCATGAGACAAATAACCCTCTCTTCCCTAAAAAGACACCATTACAAATGATACTTGGAAGATCAGGTCAATATTTTCCCCCTATGGTTAATGCCCACTTACCTGCTGATAAGATTTTTTTAATGTCTTCATTCGCCTGCTTGCCTCATTTAAAATTGTTAAAAGATAGAAGATACCAGGAGCCAAAGCCAGGATATTACCTGCTGTTCTGGAAAGCCTAGTCAGTACAAGTTAAGAAAGGACATTCATGGGTCCCAAGTCACAGGAACTTAAAGAATGTCTGGTATTTATTGGGAGCAGGTTATGACCGTGGGATGGTCTTGGGCAATGAGGATATGACAGTGGGATTGTCTTAGACAAGGAGGATTCAATAGTGGGATAGCCCTAAGCAATGACCCTCCCCTAAACTTCCTGTTTTGTTGTGTCTTTATAACCTGCCCCTGAAATTAAAATTGCAGAACTTGATCAGACCCCTGACTTGCTCTTTGTGTCTTTTGTCCCTTCATTCTTTTGCCCCTTCCCTAGGGTCTCATTAAATCCCCATAGGCCAGGGCAATGGAAAAAATTTTTGATGCCTCTAAATCATGCACTTAATTCATCTTACTCCATATGTAATACAGACATCTCATCAGGACACATCTCTGTTTTCATTAATCGTGTGTATGGCTTCAGTGCTAAAAAATTCTATGATATAATCCATTTCTCCATGAAGAATTCCAGGCACCAAGAAATATCTTGCTGAACCAATTTACCAAGATGTAGAAGTGTTGCATTACAGCCTTATCAGTTCAATATTTTCTAAATATTTATCTTTTCTCTATAGGTTATATCTATAGTAGCACTTTTTCAATTTTGAAACATCTAAATATATAGGTTTTTTTTTTTTTTAGTTTGAGTTTGATTTAAACAAGTAGAATTATATAGAATAATTGTGCTTGGAAGGATGGCTCAAAATTTGATTAGTTTAAAACAGCAATAGCAACAGCAGCAGCATAACAGCATACCTGTGTGTGTGTGTGTGTGTGTGTGTGTGTGTGTGTGTGTGTGTGTGTATGTGTGTGTGTGTGTGTGTGTGTGTGTGTGTGTGTGTGTGTGTGTGTGATTGAAGCCTTTTTAAGTTGATCACCTAGAAAGTTAATTCAATAATTTCCATATTTGGGGCAGAAAGAGGAGACTGGCACATTGAACAGAGGTAAATCATAATAATCTGAAGTTCATGGTACTCACTTTTAGTTTTTTATATTTTCAAAACTATTTGTAACTAGAATATGAAATCCAATATTTAAGTCATTTTTTAAATACAAAAATTTTGGATTATTTCTTCTATCCAAATATTTATAGAAGAAAATGCACATATTTATTTGGTCTTTAAATCTTTATATTAAGCAGGTCAACAATGAAAATTATCTGTACAGATGGAGCCCATATAAGCCAGTATTAAATATGTTGATATTAATCAATTTATAGAATGACCAGCTCAAGGTTTCTGATTATCTATGACTAGCTAACAGCTTTTGATTCTGAATAAAGCACTTTAAGAAATGTATTAACATTGTCTTGAATTCTTGGAATATTGTTTTCATGTGGCATAATTTATTGTTCCTCTCTCTCACCTACCTTCCTTTCTTTCTCTCTTTCTCTCTTTCTTTCTTTCTTTCTTTCTTTCTTTTTTTCCTTCTTTCCTTCTTTCTTTCTTTCTTTTTTTCTTTCATACTTTCTATAGAATCATCTCTTTTTTTGTAATCCTGACACATTTACTAAGTCAAATGCATCATGATGCTTAATTACTTCAATAAAGTATAGATCATTTTTGGTGTCAAAAGTTTTTTAAAGAGAAGACTATTTTAATGCATGTTTTATATTAATACAATCTTGGTATTCATATATGATGTATGTATATATGTATAAATTCATGGTATATCTCAAACTTTGATTTTTTAAACATTGTAATATTTTATTTAAAATTCTAAAAATAGGTTTTTTTTTTTTACTATTATCTGCTTATAAAATATACACAATATTTCTTTTCCTCTTTAGTTTGATACAGTAAATGAAAGTGAAGATAATTTTGGTGATAAGTCTATCTCTAAAAGATATTTTATCACAGTTCTAGGACACAATCTCTTGTATATCAAGTACTAAAATATTAAAATAAATAGAAATTATTCTCTTTTGTTTTGTGTGTGTGTGTTTCATGATGCCACTGTTATGCTAAAGTTCTATAAAAATGTGATCTTAATAAAACTTCAATCAATTCTACAGGATGTATATTGAATTAACCTAACAACATCCTGTATTGATTAGATGTAATTAAACAAATTGCTTGAAAGCATATTCCTTTCTCTGAAGTACAATATCCTGTACAGCAACATTATCTCATTCGATATATAAATAAATTAAACTGACACAAGTATGCACTTAATTTCCTATTTGGAATTATCACTTCAGGGCATTAAGCTACTGTTACTATAATAAGTATTCTAATAATGAATTAACTAGTTCAGGGTTTCCCATAGTGATTTAAAACAATTTTGGGTTTCGGGATATGGAACATGCACAGCCTCTTTATAAGTACAAACTAACCTATTCCAAGCTTAGTTTTAGGGGTTAGCATAATGTTTTTGTGTGAATTGAAGAAGTCATCAGTAATAGTTTCATTTTATGTCTAAGATAAATTGTCAGTGAAAGACAGCCTCATATAATGCTATTTGTGTAGACATATTCTGGAAAGTGTATTGTATATTGGAATTTATATATGAGTAAATAGTGTCAATTATGTACCGAAATTTTTCTAGTACATGGTATCAAATTTCAGTGTTAGGTTTGGAGAATATACAAATCAGTAAGCTATAATGAATGTAACAAAAAAAAAACTAGAAAAAAATTATATAAATATTTACATAAACATTTATATAATGTATAGTCTGTAGTAAAAATATTATAATTTTCAGTACACTATTTTGCCATATTTATGACATGTAGAGAATTTATAAGAATTTTGCTGATTTTCTGTCAATCTCTTCTCAAAACTTGATAATGTGTCACCACACCACTCTGACTAATGATCTTTATTGACCCCGTTAGAACTGATCTCTTCTCTAGACAAAGAAAGATACAGGAAAGCAATGGCAATGAAAACAATCACTGTGCTTACTATGGAAAGAATAGCTCATTAATCTTGGAAAAGCTTCATAGGTTTTATAAGTAAAAGTAATTGATATTTTTATAAAAATGACATATTTATCTAAGTATATCTTAGGGAGTTTTCTGTAGTCACAGTGTGAAAAAACTATTTATAACAAATGTGATAATACATTTCAAAGGCTTGTATAAATTATGTCATGTAATTCTTTAATGATTGAATACATATAGATCTAGAGGATAAAAATCTAGAGTTCAATGACAATTATTCTAAGTAAAAATAACAGGATACATATAAATAACAGCATATATAGGAGGTAAATTCAGAATACACAGGGTACAGTCCACAGAACTCAAGAAGGATAATAAGCCAAAGGGCTCAAGTGAGTATGCTTCAACCCCACTTGGGAGGGAGAAGAAACCAATCACAAGAGACAAAGGGAAGGAGGGAATCTGAATGGGAGAGGGGAGGGGCAGGGAAAAAAGGAAACATGATCAGGTATTGGTGGGGACTGGAAAGAAACCCCGAGGGCAAGCAGGATGACTGGAAATATGCAGTCTTGGGGAATGGGAGTGGAGTAAATTTCTAAAATATACCAGAGACCCCAGAGGTTAGAGACTCTCAGTACTCAAAGGGAGGGAACTTGGATGAAATACCCAACAATGGGGTGAGGGAACTTGCAGTGTCCACCTCCAGTAGAAAGATGGGGCATCAAATAGAGGGATTGGATTGCCATCCTACAGTGAAAACCTCTGACCCAGAATTGTTTCTGTCTAAAACGATGCAGATACAAAAATGTAGAAGAGACTGAGAGAAAAGAGGTTCAGTGAACAGTCCAACTTGGGGTCCATCTCAAGGGGAGGGTCCAATGCCTGGTACTATTACTGATACTATGGTGTGTTTACAGGCAGGAGCCTATCATGGCTGTTCTCTGAGAGGTCCAAGAAGCTGCTGACTGAGATGGATGCAGATGCTTACACTCAATCAAAGGAGGGTGGAATATTTTGAGGAAGAGGGTGAGCCCATGAGTTTGATCAGACACTAAGCTACCAAACCAGGTAGCATACACTATCTGGTTTGAGACTCCTCTGACACATATACAGCAGAGGACTACCTTCTCTGGCCTCAGTAAGAGAAAACTTGCCTAACCTTGTAAAGACTTGAAGCTCCAGGGAGTGGGAAGGCTTTGCAGGAAGAAAAGAGGCATCCTCCTGGAGACAAGGAGAGGAGGAATGGTAAGAGGAACTATGGGGGGAGTGTTGTGGTCCATTCTGCACCACGCTTGGCGCCAAACTGTTGGGGAGCGCTTCCAATTCTCGAGGGTTAGATGGAGAAGGTGGAGGCAAGGCAGAGGTTCTGGAGTCAAGTCTCAAGGTCTCAAGTCTCCTTTATTGCTTCTGACTCCTCTACTAGTACATATTGTCCTCTTCACTCATATTCCACTAAACTCTATTGATTGTATATCTTCTTAACTGTATCAACTCATATTGACCTCTTAACTCTACTGACGGTATATATATATATCTTAACTCATATTGCTTCTCATTCACCCTAGTACAAGGAAATCTTGGGTATTTATAAGCACACGCAGGAGAACACAGGAGAAAACATTTTACCTCGTGTACTATGCAGCTGGGGTCACTAAACAGCAAAACAAGCTATGTGGGATAAACAAGATATTTGTTAGAGTGTGCTCAGCTGTTGTAGGCTGCTGAAAAACCAAGTCTCTATCAGGGTAAATGGTTCCAGACAGCTGCAAAGATGATAACTGCTTTCTAGCCGCTTTCTGTTTAAAGTCTGCTCCCTACAGGGGAGTAAGTGGACCAGGAGGGGGGTAATGACTAGAGTGTAAAAAAAAAGAATAATATAATAATAATAATAGAAACATAAGTGACTTTTGTAAGGAAGATTTAAACTAAGACAACTTTCATGGATATAGTTTATTTATATGAAGACTATATAAGATTTCAAGACATAGGCAAACTTTTAATAATAGATAATATAAAATACTTGTTATTTCATTTCAGTAAATATTCATGAAATAGTCAGACATGTTTGTCAAGAAAACTGGCTATTTATGTTAACATTATATTCTCATCAAAATCATTTATCATTCTATTAAAACCACAAAATGCTTGGGAAACATTAAAATTTATATATGAGAGATAAAAAATGCAATCCATGTTGTAAAAATTATTGGAAACAAAAGGTAGATATAAACACTATGAAGGGATTTATAAACATTTAATTTTACTCAGTGATTGCAGTGACATCAGGACAGCAGATGGCAAAGTGTTAAGAACACAGAATAACATCTAAAACCACTGGAAAGTCAATGTCAAAAAGCTATATGAAGAACCAAGGAACCTTAGAGGTGGTATCAAATTGTAGCAATCATCTGGGCAGCCATAAGACAACCTTCACCTTTCCTGGCAGTGAAGCAACCCTTAGTAAACAAGCTCAAACTGTAAAATGTGCATGGTACTAGGTTACAGAGAAGCTCATAAAGAAGGTGGCAACTGCTCTTAGTGTCCTTCATAAAGCTGACAGTGAGCAAATGGGAAGCAAGGGACTGGCTGAGCAACAGTAAAATTCAATCCACATCACACTGCCTTAGCAAGCAAGACATAAAAGTGCAGGAGCTGGGACAAGGTCTGCATTTTCACATACAAATGTTTGGGTGCCACATGTTGAACCCAGCATGGGTAAAAAGACAAACTAGGAGTTGGGGCATAATGATGGAGCACTTCAGAGAGAAGAGAATGTAATAACTCCATTTTAATCTGATGAGGTAATCTCATTAGATTTTCAACTGGATTTCCAGTGACTACAAAGGTCTTTACACCACTGATTGCAAATTAAAAGGGTTAATAATGGTTTACAATGGAATGTGATTGAAGTAGTGCAAACAGTCAAACATACAGAAGCAAAATACCTTGAACAAATATCTAATAAGAATCCTAGATGTGTTAAGTTTAAATACCTGATAGTATTAAGAGTTTGATAAGTATTTGAAGTTTTGGACACTGCCCTCCTTACACAGTAAGAGAAACAAAGTGGGACATGCAATACAGAAGTTACTTGAAGCCTTTCTTTAAACATCTAGATGTAATTTGATATAAACTGGTGACAATGAAACCTCACTATGTCTTTGATACCATTGCCCTTTAACACTACAGTCTTGCTTTTCTTCATGGTGTTTGCTGGTGGGAGAGATGAGGATTCAGTGACATGGGGGAGGTTGTTATTTTCTAGTTCCCTTCAAGATTTTTTGAAACAGAAATAGAATGCACACAGGGGGAGTGTGAAAAATTTCCTGTGAAGGATTTAGAAAACACTGTAATGCCAGGTATTACATTGAGTTTTTTGCGGGAAACAAAGTAAGCTAAGAGAGCCAGAAGAAACAAAGAAAAAAATCAAATAGGAATCCTCTGAATACCCATTAAGTATAAAATGTAGTTAATATAACATTTATACAGATAAATTATATAGACCTAGAATTAGTTGCCTTTATAGGTTATGAATGCTTGCCAAGAAAAATTTAAAAATATATAAAATATTCTCAGAAATATTATTATAAACCTAATTTTACATTTATTTACAGCATACAAATCAAAAAAAAACTGTATATTATAAAAAGATCTCAGCCAAAGGGGTGGTATAATGATTCTGTTTTTAGCAAGGTATACAGGCATGTCATAAAGATAAATGCAAATCCTGTCTAGAAGCAGCCACATGAAAGACTCATGTCATTTGCCATTGTAAGATTTCATAAAATAGATTAAAGGAAATGCTCAAAAAACATCAAATGCACATCTCATGCAGTGAAGAGTAGAGTCTGCTAAAGCTGTAATATTGAAACTATACAGAAAAGTTAATACAATGTAATAAAATTTTAAAAATGTAAAGACTCATAATAAGAGACATAGGCAAGTGACTATAAATAAGTAAGCCAATTTAATGAAAAACATCTTCCAATAAAAAATAAAAAGAGTAACAAAACATACTGACTTAAATAGTTGTATAGAATAAATGAATATTATTATAACAGATAATCACTCTTAGCCTGAAGAGAATAATTATGCTTATGTTTATATTTCATATGTATATATTATTTTCTTTTAGTTCAGGATGTAATGTCTAATTTTAAAGAATGATAATACCATTTGGTTAGAAGAGTGTGGACAATTTTTAGCCATATAAGATATTTATAGGCATAGATTCATAGCAGCTGTTTTTGAAATACTCTCTCAGAGTTTTTATAGACATATACAAGGGAATATTAGACATGTGAGTTGAAAGTTTCAGAAGATACAGGTGAAGATAAATGATAACTCTTAAGTTATATGATCCACTCATTTTCAATGGTATGGTAATTTTTCTCTAATTTTATTTCTGGCCCTACAATTTACCATAGTTTATCAACTATTGGGTACAAGTAAAAATATTGAATATTTTACTGAAATCTGAGTCATTAATTTTCATTAACTCTAGTTTTCTCTCCATCTCAAAAATCAAACTTTTTATATTTTCATGAAAAGCATTCAAGCTTTTTATATTTTCATGAAAAGACATTTATAAGATTGAAACCTCATACAGGCAAAGCAGAGGAGAGAGGGGAATGTGGGATGTGAAAGGTTAATGGAGGGGTAACCAGAAAGTGGGATAACATGGGATGGAGGTGGTAGAGGGGATAACCAGGAAGTAGGATATCATTTGAGATGTAAATGAATGGAATGATTAATAAACAAAGAAAGAAAAGGCCTTTGTAATTTAATCTGAAGTTACCTTCACAATAGTTTTAGCAATTTTAACATCTGTACTCACTCAAATGCTTTTTTAAAAAGATGTTTTTGACTGAAGATGAAATATGTAAAAAGATGAGAAAAACAACATAAACTTTGTACATAATAGGTAAATCTGTGTATGTTCAGAGGTTATTATGCTGCTTTTCACTAAAAAAAAAAAATGTTCTTACCTCAGTTTCATGATAAAATTATAATGTATCACATTATATATCCAAGCATATAACAGTAAGCTCCTTCTCACCTTAATAACTCTAAGATTAAGAATCATTCACATGCATTTATACAGAAGCACCACCTAGGAAGGACCTACATGCCTCCTGAGTCACTTCTCTTGCTTCAGATACCTACCACTATCATGCTGCCCTGCCTTATTCTTGCTGCTTCTGAAAGTATGCCTTTTCCAAAAATCTTTTAGACATCCTTCTTCTTTTTAACTTCTTTGTAGCAACCTCTCACTCGAAGTTAATAAAATTATGAATTGTTTACAGGTGCATATACTGGACTACATAGAGTTTGAAGAATCTTTGAGCTCCCTGTAGATTTTAGCTGAAAGTATTTGTGTTAATTTGTTTATATGCTGGTCATTCTGGCAATTCTTTTTCTAAAACTTGTAAGTTCACAAAACAATACTTGTTTATTTTACTCTATATCAAATGGAGTTCTAGGAAAATGTACCCCATTAGTACTGACTAGAATAATGCATGTGTTTGCTCTATTTAAGAGACTACCATTTTCATGAGATTCATAGAGAACATAACCAAAACAAGTTAAGAAATATAGACATAGGTGTTTTTCAGTTTTCCTCACAATCTAAAACTTCATGGTTTCATTACAGACTATAGAATATAGTTAGTCACTGATGTTCACAACGTTTGTATTTTGTTATATCTATGCATATCTATGTTACAAAAGAAGCTGGTCTGCATGAAGCATAGAGGTCTATGATGTGGTCATCCACAAAGATCTGAAAATTGCACAGGACCAACAAAGTCATAATAGTATCTCGACAGCATTTACATCTTCTAATAAAATTTGTTTATTAGAACCTAATGGGATTTAGCAGCAAATGCGAACTAGGTGTCCTAAAAACAATGAAAAATATTGAAGCAGAGTAATATTAAGCCTCTATGACTCAAATATTTATTAGTCTTGTGATGTGAAGGATTAGACCCAGGGTTTCAGACATATTGACCAAGAGCTGTACTACTGTTTTATACTCTCAGTCCTTAAGTAAGTATGGTTGTACTTGCTTTTACTTTTTATCTTCTTGTATGCTGTTGCTTTTCAACTTATAAAAGTATCACATCATGATGAAATTGGAAATAAACTAATGAACTCCACAATATGGCTTGGAAACTCACTGTGCTCCAGTGAATATTGGTTGTTGAGCTTTTGGTAACATAAACAGCTGAGTACTATCTATAGGTCACCTGTAATTCCCATATCATTCTTATGTGAGAATGATATGGGAATTGTCTTTTTTCTGTGTTGGGGAAAGATAGCAATTCTAAACTCATTGTAAACTATATATTCAACATGACTTCTGATTTTGGCAAAATGTGAGGAAGAACTTTTAAATCAACCCTATGTAAAGAGTGTAGCTCAGTGACAACCATTGTCATCTCTATGTTAAAATACTGAGTTCCTTTTTTAGTGAAAATAAAAACTTGGTAGTTGGAAGAAATTATACATAAAAATGCCAAGAAGATGTTAAATTTCATTCTCTGTAAAATTGTATGCCTCTTACTTTTTGGCTTGAAGATTAAAGAAATGGAACCAATTCCATTAGAAATGAGAAAAACAAAACAAAACAAAACAAAACAAAACTTACCATTTCAGAAATTCAAAGCATTATAACCTAAGAAACCAGTGCACATATGGCAATTTTGAAAAGACTGTTGTAAAACATGTCAGCTATACTTTCATTTGTGTTAGATATGAGTATTTCTTTTGTCTTGGTACATATAATGGTTCATCATTTAAGATGATTGTTAAGAAAATGCTATTTTTAGAGTTGAGGTATATTCACGAATTAAGAACATGTAACAGAAAGGACATCTTCTTGGAGACAGAGGAGGAGGTATGGGATGATAAACAGTCAGAAAGTGCAACAGGGGAGGGATAATGACTTGTTAATAAAAAAAATTAAAGAATAATATAAAATAAAGTAAAAGTTGTCAGTTTAAAATACAGACCATGTCATACCAATGTTGATTCTAGGAACCAAATTGTTATTTCTCAGTGGTTAGAAATGGCTAAGTGCTAGCTCCTGCTACACTGGAAATGACTGGCACTAGTTCAGTCCTTACACATACTTCTGTTATAATCACTTCACTGCCTTTTTAATTCTTCTAGGTGGAAACACACACACACACACACACACACACACACACACACACACACTGACACGTGAAAACCAGACTCAGATACTCTGTCAAACATGTGAATAAAGTTTAATTCCTAAGAAATCAGTAGGCATATTAATTACAACTAGATTCTTAGGATTTTTAAAGAACAGTTTATAGCATTCAATTTTACATTGTAATACTTTAAATATAATTTCTTTCTATAACACAAAGCAACAAAACTATATAAAAAGGCATGTTTTGCCACATGGTTCAATTAAGCCAGCCCTTGTTCTATGTGTTGATTGTGGAGGGACTCAGGCTGTCAAAGTCATGAGTGCTTCACTAAGTACCTATTAGCTGCATGCAGGCAGCCCAGCCTAATTACAGACTAATAAGAAAATGAGAAAATAAATGGAATTCTGAGAATATGTATTAAAGGCTAAACTTGAAAGTAGCAGTAAACCTCAATTATTTTCATCTAAACATTCTAGCTAAGAATGGAAGCAAGAATTAATTAAATTTACCTGTTAATCAAATAAACTATATTCTTTGCTATTAACTAAAATAAATATTTTGTGTTTAAAAATAAAAGGGACTCAGAATAAAAGAGGAGAAATTTATTCTCAGTTCACTAATGCTATATAATATTTGCATTTTGTCTTTCAGATACAAAAAAAATCTAAATAGGAGTTTAATGACAATTTTACAACTTAGTTACTGATTTGCAAACTGTTTTGTAATTTAATATTGTGTTTCATTCTATTGGTTGATCCCAATTAAAAACAAATGCTTAAAGGTAATTATAAGAATTGAGTTTAGGAACAATGCTAAAAACAATACTTTTGGACTAACAAAACTTTACTCTTCAAAATCATCTACAAAACATTATCTTTTCATATTGAGTATAATTTTGTTTAAAATCCAGTTGATCCATTTGTGCTAAAGAAGTTCTTGATTGGATTTAAACCCTACTTGTTTATGTAAAGGACATGGGCAGGAACCTAAGATTATCTAATCTAGGTCATAAGCCCTAAAGGAAATCATATTGCTAAATAATCACAGCAATAAAATGATTCCTAAAGACATATTGCTATATCCAAAAATTTTTTCTTGAGTTCTTTCCTAGTTACTGTGAGGAGAACCATGACCAAGGCAACTTATAAAATAAAGCATATAATTGAGGACATGCTTAGTGTATAAGTTAGGGCTATCTAGAGTCACAGAACTTAGGGAATGTTTCTATATAAAAGGGAATGATTTAGAGTCTGTAGTCCAACTAAGCCAGCAATGAGAAGCTGTGAATAGGAAGTCCAAAAGTCTAGTAGTTGATCAGTTCACAGGGTTAGTTATTTCACCTGCTCTTTGGTATAGTCTGGAATCTTGAAGAGGTAGTTTCAAACAGATGTATCCACAAGTAAGTGCAATCATGTAAAGAAGAATGAGTGTTCCTTCTATCATTGTGTTTATCTAGGCTTCCTGTATAAGGGGTGGTTGAAATTAAAGGCACATTCCACCTTGCCTGGGGCTAAGCTTTTTATAGCCACTATGCCCCAAGATCTTCATGTCAATATCAGGGTAAGAAGACTGTGTCTTACAGCTTTAAGCCCTGGATCACAGTTATGTTCTTCATTTCTGGATTGTAGTTCATTTTAAATGTAGTTAAGTTGACAACCAGGAATAGCCATCAAGTTTTCAGATTAATCAATGATTATCATGTTGGAAAGACTGATAGCAGGTAGGCATGATGCTGGAGGCAAAACTAAGCCTAAATTGATCAACAAGATGAAGTCAGAGAAGGGATGTGAGAGGGAGGGAGGGAGGGAGAAAGAGAGAGAGAGAGAGAGAGAGAGAGAGAGAGAGAGAGAGAGAGAGA
>JANHMN010000001.1:133964238-133988096 GCA_030674055.1 Rhabdomys pumilio | reverse complement strand
AGAGAGAGAGAGAGAGAGAGAGAGAGAGAGAGAGAGAGAGAGAGAGAGAGAGAAATGGATGAGGGAGAGAGATAGGTGAAGGTGAGAGGGAGAGGGGAAGAGAGGGAGGGAGACAGCAAGTTTAATCTGGTGTTTTTGAATATCATAGCCCATTCAACCTCAAAGGCAGCACATCTGAAAGCTGTAGAACAAAAATAAGCAATGTACACTCAAAAGGAGTAGAGGCAGCACATAATCAAACTCAGAAATAAAATCAACCAAGTAGAAACAAAGAGAACTATACAAAAAATCAACAAAACCACAGGCTGGTTTTTTGAAAAAAAAAAATGAACAAGATAGATAAACCCTTTGCCAGATGAACCAGAGGGCATGGAGACAGTATTCAAATTTACAAAATCAGAAATGAAAAGGGAGACATAAAGAAAGAAAATTTAAAAAAAAATTATCAGATCCTACTGTAAAAGCATATACTCAAAAAAAAATTGGAAAATCTAGAAGAAATGGGGGATTTTCTAGACAGACATTAGGTACCAAAGTTAAATCAGGATCAGATAAATCATATAAACAATCCCATGACTCCTAAAGAAATAGAAGAGCCTGACAAATACAGAGGCTGCTGCTCTCAGTTAACAATTGAACTGAAAGTAGGGTCCCTGATGGAGGAATTGGAGATGGGACTGAAGGAACGGAGTGGGTTTGCAGCCCCATGAGGGAAGCAACAGTGTCAACTGACCAGAACCCCAGAGCTCCAAGGGATTAAACCACCAACCAAAGAGTAAACATGAAGGGACCCATGGCTCCAGCCCCATATGTGGCATAGGATAGCTTTGTTGGACATTAGTGGGAGGAACAGCCCTAGGGCCTGAGGGTGTTCAATGCCCCAATGTAGAGGAATGCCAGCTTGGGAAGATAGGAGTGAGTGTGTAGGTGGGAGAGGCAGGAGGCAGGGAGAGGATGGATGGAGTAAGGTGTTTCTGATGAGGAGACCTGGAAAAGGGAAAACAACTGAAATGTAAATAAAGAAAATATCCAATAAAAAATACAAAAAAAGTAAGAAAAGATAAAAATAGAAGCCATTAAAAGTCTCCCAAACAAAAAAGCCCAGAATCAGATGGTTTTAGTGCAAAATTCTATCAGACTTTCAAAGGAGACCTAATAGCAATATTCTTTAAAATATTCTACAAAATTGAAACAGAAGAAACACTACCTAAATTTTTCTATGAAGCCAGAGTTAAACTTATACCTAAACCACACAAAGATGCAACAAAGACAAAGTACTTCAGATCAATTTCCCTTATAAATAATGATACAAAAATACTCAACAAAATTTCCACAAACTGAATCCAAGAATCCATCAAAACAATCATTCACCATGATCAAGTAGGGAACATTCCAGGGATTTAGGGATGATTCAATATATGGAAATCCATCAATATAATCTACTATATAAACAAACTCAAGAAAAAAAAACATATGATCATCTCAGTAGATGGCAAAAAAGCATTTAAGAAAATATAACAGCTCTTGATGATAAAAGGCTTGGAGAGATAAGGAATTCAAGGACCATACTGACCCATAATAAAAGCAATACATAACAAACCAATTGACAAGATCAAATGGAGAGAAACTTAAAGTAATTTCACTTAAATCAGGGAGCAGGAAGCCTGTCCATTCTCTTCCTATTTATTCAATATAGTACTTAAAGTTTTATTCAGAGAAATTAGACAACAAAAGGAGGTTCAAGGGATCCAAATTGGAAAGGAAGAAGTCAAGATATCACTATTTGCAGATGATTTGATAATATACCTACGTGACCCAAAAATTCCACCAGAGAACTCCTATAGCTGATAAAAAACTTCAGCAAAGTGATAGGATATAAAATAAATCAGTAGCCTTAATCTACTCAAAAAATAAATGGGCTGAGAAAAAAATTAGGGAAAGACACCCTTCACAATAGTCACAAATAATATAAAATATCTTAGTGTGACTTTAACCAAGCAAGTAAAAGGCCTGCATGACAAGAATTACAAGACTCTGAAGAAAGAAATCGAAGAAGACCTTAGAAAACGGAAATGGATTTCCTTAGAAAATGGAAAAAATCCTCATGGATCAGCAGGATTAAAATAGTAAAAATGGCCATCTTACCAAAAGCAATCTACAGATTCAATGCAATCCCCATCAAATTTCCAACACAATTCTTAACAGAGATAGAAAGAGCAATTCTCAAATTCATTTGAAATTAAAGCAAACAAACAAAAATAAAAAAAACAAACAAATAAACCCAGGATAGTGAAAAATTTCTTAGCAATAAAAGAATGGCTGGGGGAATCACCATGCCTGACTTAAGCTGTACTACAGAGCAATAGTGATAAAAACAGCATGGTATTGGTACAGAAACAGGCAGGTAGATCAAGGAATATAATTAAAGATCTAGAATTAAACTCACACCCCTGTGGTCACCTGAATTTTGCCAAGGAAGCCAAAACCATCCAGTGGAAAAAAAGACAGTATATCCAAAACATGGTGTTGGCTGAAATGATGGTCAGCATGTATAAGAATGCAAATTGATCCTTTTTTTTTTTTTAATCTTCTTATATAAAGCTCAAGTCCAAGTAGACCAAGGACCTCTACATACAACCAGATAAACTGAATCTAATAGAAGAGAAATTGGGAAAATTTCTTGAAGAGAAAGCCAATTGCTCAGGCTCTAAGATCAACTAAAGGCAAATAAGATCTTATAAAATTGAAAAGCTTCTATGAGGCAGATGACACTCTCAACAGCACAAAATGGCAACCTAAAGACTGGGCAAAGATTTTTACCAATCCTACATCTGATAGAGGACTAACTCAAGAAGTTAAACTCCAGAGAACCAAATAACCCTATTAAAAATGGGGAACAGAATGCCGGGCAATGGTGGCGCATGCCTTTAATCTCAGCACTTGGGAGGCAGAGGCAGATGGTTTCTGAGTTCAAGGCCAGCATGGTCTACAGACTGAGTTCCTGGAAAGCCAGGGCTACACATGTAAATTCTCTATCTGACCAGCAGACAGGAACGACGTAAGTAGGAGTTCTTCTCAACGCAGTTTATTCAGGATCCATTACAATTTCCTCTCTGGAAGCCCTCTCTCCCCAGCCCCTTAAGGCCTTTTATACCCCTGCCTGTCCCAATCAGCACCTGCCTCGTGGACATGCCTCATTGGTGCACCTCAAACAGCCCGATTCTTATGGCAGCGAGTCTGCGCAGTAGTTGTGGCTCAGTTAGGGAAAGGTGCACTGCGTGAAGTGCGCAAAATGCCAAGAAGCAGCGCCATTCATAAGATTTGACAGGTGCCATTCATAAGATTTGGCCCATTTTAACTGGCTGCGCCACCGCACCTGCTCCTCACATACACAGAGAAACACTGTCTTGAAAAACAAAACAAAAATAAAATTAATAAATGAGGAACAGAGCTAAACCTAGAATTCTCAACTGAGAAATATCGAATGAACTAGAGGCACCGAAAAAAAATGTTCAACATCCTTAGTCATCAGGAAAATGCAAATCAAAATTACCCTGAGATTCTATATCACAGCTGTCAGAATGGCCAAGATCAAAAACTCAGGTGACAGCAGCTGCTGGAAAGAAAGTGGAGAAAGAAGAACACTTCTCCATTGCTGGTGGGATTATAAGCTGGGACTGCACCACTCCAGAAATCATTCTGGTAGTTCCTCAGGAAACTGGACATAGTACTACCTGAGGACTCAGCTATACTACTCCTGGGCATATACCCAAAATATACTCCAGCATATAACAAAGACAGATGTTCTATTATGTTCATAGAAGCGTTATTTATAATAGCCAGAACCTGGGAACAACTCAGATTTCCCTCAACAGAAAAATAGATACAGAAAATGTGGTACAGTTACACAATGGAGTATTACTCAGCTACTAAAAACAGTGACTTCATGAAATTCTTAGAGAAATGGATGGAACTAAAAAATATTCTGAGTAGGATAACCTAGTCAAAAAATAACACACATGGTGTGTACCCACTGATAATTGGATATTAGGAAAACAGCTTGAAATATCCATGATACAGTTCACAGAACATATGTAGCACAAAAAGAAGAAAGACCAAAGTGTAGATGCTTCAGTCCTACTTAGAAGGGGGAACAAAATAATCATGAGAGGTAGAGGGAGGGAGAAACTTGGGAAGGAGAAGGAAGGGGGGGGTAAAAGAAGGACAAGTTTAGGTGGCAAGGAAAGGGCAAGATGTAGAGAGGGTCAGGAAATTGAACAGAGGTATGTAGCAGTGGGTGAAGGGGAACTAGGGTTAGCCACTAGAGAGTCCCAGATACCAGGAAGCAAGAGGCTCACAGGAACCCGTGGGGATTTCATGAACTGAAATACCCAACAAAGGTGAGAGATAACCTGTGGAGACCATATCCAAAGGTCTCCAGTTGATGGATGGTACCACCCATTCATTTCAAAAGTATTAACACACAATTATTCCTGTTTAAAGGAAATACAGGTATAAAAAATAGAGCAGAGATTGAAGGAAAGGACATTCATAGCGTGCCCTACCTAGGGATCCATCCCAACTGCAGACACCAAAACAAAACACTATTTCTCACGCCAAGAAGTGCCTGCTGACAGGAGCCTGGTATGGCTGTTTCCTGCCTGACAGGTACTGCCAGAACCTGATCAACACAGATGTGGATGCATTGGACTGACCACAAGTACCCAAATGGAGGAGTCAGTGGAAGGATTGAAGGAGCTGAAGGGGTTTGCAATCCTAGAGGAAGAACAATATCAACCAACCAGACCTCTCAGAGCTCCCAGAGACTAAACAACCAACTAAAGAGTACACATGGAGGGACCCATGGCTCCAGGTGCATATGTAGCAGACGATTTCCCAAGTCTACTAGTCTTCCCCAAGAACAACCAAACAAGTAAAATTGAAAATATAGAGCTATCCCTCAGAATCCATGATTGCTTCCAGCAACATATGGGATTATATATGTGTTTACTTGCATGAATGCATATATTTTTGCGTATACATATTTGTGCATGCAGTTCTAGTACTAGTCCCAATTAGTGCCAGTGATAATCAATGACTAACACTTCTAATTTATGTACAATGAATAACAAAATAAAACAAAATCAGTCTTATCAGGACACTGCTCATAACTCAGTATATCTAATATGCATATATAAGTATTGCATAAATCAACCTATACACAGACAACTACATTGTTGTGTTTTAGAATACTAATGTTAATAATACTATAGTTATACCTGGTACATTCTTACATATTATTAAAAAAGTTTTACATCTGTAGGCAATCTGGGTTAAGTACTGGGAGGGGTTTTGTATTTTATTTCTATTTCTCCCTATATATATTTTGTGAGGCATGCTAACAGTATTCCCGTGCCAAAATAAAACTTAAGGTTTAAATATTTGTGTCTTCCCTTATAAGAAAAAATAATTTGTTGTATAGTTGCTTAAAAAGTAAATATAACACACGTTACATCATATTTTATAGAACTTGTCATAGCTTGGGTTTGCTTCATGCTTCTTCATAAATAAGTTCTGCTCATACATTTTACAGAAATATTACTTATAGAAATATATTTTGGTTAATTGGAAAATATTTTTATAAATCACAGCTCAGGACAGATTAATAGAATACTAAACTACCATTTATCCTAGAATTTTTTTTTTATATTAGTTTTCCTTTTATTTGTTTGGAGCGACAAGTTACTTTTCCTCTTACTCATAAAGGATTATAATAATTCCCCATACTTAGAGTCATGGTGATTTACATGGTTGTCATTACAAAAGGCAAATGAATAAGTGAAAAAAATAATCTTAGAGAAAGCCAAGTACTTGGGATCAGAAGGTCAACATAATTGTCAATTATGCATGTAAATTCTATTTTTAAAATGCTGGGCAACACTCAGGGATATTACAAAAAATGGTAAACATCTCTCCTTATTAGTTTTTTAATCATGGATTTTACAACTTAACTTTTTATATTTTGTCATTAATATCTAGGTTCAAAACTTTTATAATCAATACATGTTACATTTAATATATTTATGTGGTAAATTAGGGTTCTGGCTACTTCCTGTTATATTTCAAAATATCTGAAATAGGATTGCAAAATAACTTTTTTGTATGAGTATAGTTTTATTATATTTTATTTTTTGAGATTATAATATAATTACTTTACTTCCTTCTTCATTTTCCTTATTCCAAATCTGCCCATATTCCTTTCCTTGATCTATTTCAAATCACTGGACTTTTTTGTTGTTTGCATAGAAGCTGTTATAATGCATATGTGTATATGTAGATGTGGGGAATGATTAGCTCATGTGTGGGCACAGGCATGGGTCTTTGTTGGGTGGAGTTGTATGTGTTCCCCTGTCTTCTGCCCAGGGTGGCTCAGGGAGGTCTACCTCTGGAAAGAAGCAGAATCACGGGAATCTAAGTTGGTTCTGCACCACACTGGGTGGGCTCTGGGCTGTGAGAAGCCACTGGGGTGCCCCCAGGGTCGGGGAGTGAACTCAGCCTGAAGTTCTACTGGGACAGAGGCTCTTGAGTGGACCTGGAGGCCAGTGGCCCCCATTCCAGGGCTCCCAGTTGCTGGAATGCCTCGGCAGACAAGGGGAGGGGAAGAGAAGAAAGAAGCACGAACACCCCACAGGAAGAGATTAGGTTATCATACTCCCTTGGCAGGGAAGGTGACCCAGTTAACTTGTATGAAGTGGTGGTCCCGGTGGCTAGAACACAGAGAAGTTCCACACGACTGGCCCCAAAGGACACATGGGAGTCCGTGGTTCCAAAAGGATTTATTTTTCATGACGGATGGTAGTTGAATCTGGATGCACCCCGATTTAGGTCAGGGCTGTCCTGACTTTAATAAGGAGGGAGGAGGAAGGAGGGTCTGGAAAAAAATGTAATTGGCTACACCCTGTGGCCTTTCGGTATCTCATTAATATGGAAATCTCTTGAGGCTGAGGCCTGTAGTCATCCGTGGAGGGTGATGCAAACCTCTCTTAGGGAGGGGCTGTATTGCCCTATGTGACTGAACGGTGGTGTAGATCAACTGGAGGTCTTTGCCATATGTCAGGAGCCTGGATTCTGGGAGCGCGGTGCAATAGATATCTGTTCCTCACATGCATGAACATCTGTTGGGTCTCTGGGCTATTTCTAGCCAGAGCTTCTACCCAAAACCAAGCCATCCTATCACGGTCATATATATATGAAATATATATAAAATATATAAATATATATATAAAATCATATATATATCATATATATATATGTATATACATACATACACATATACATATCATATATATATGATATATATATATATATGTATATATATACATATATATATACATATATATATATATATATTTCTAAAAGCATAAAGGGAACCTGTTGAGTTTTTATAATTTACATGTATATATGTTTTTGCTAGTGACAATTTGGAATTGGATAAACAACTGATGTTCTTTTTCCTTGGGAAAATTCATTTCTCCTATCTCAGTGTTCTATAGTAGGCTGTAGATTTTAGTATAAATGTAAGGTTTTGTGAGTCTTCAACCTCCACCCATCTACATTAGCATGTCTATTAATGTTATCAGACTGTAAGAGCCAGAATACAAAGGAGTATGATTTGAGATTGTGTTTTCTTTCTCTTTTGCCTTTTCTCACTATATTATTAAATTTCAACTATTAAAGTTTTGTGTACAATTTGTTTTCTTTAGCTTGACTAGATAAATTGTAGTGTTCACTTGTTAATGTGAAATGGAAAATGGAAACATACATAGCATTGTATTATATAATTAATAATATTATTTTAACATTTTACAATCCATCACAAAGTAGTTGGCTGTCCCCAAAACAGCCTTACTGCCATTCTAGCTGTGTCATTTATACTGGCAACATATTATGTGGACACATATTTTCTACAACTGAAAACATTTTAATGATTTTTCTTCCACTGTATCCTACACAGCTCCTTCTGGTACCATGAAGCAGCCAGGAGGAAGCTTCCAGGACAGTCCCAATTTGATTCTCTGTACCGTATATCCAAAGTGTATGGTATTTCCAGTCATAGTCACTTATCATCTGGTTCTCATGAGCAACCAAAGGCGATAACAGTAGCCTTTATTTGTTTCAGAGTTTCTGGAGTTCCTCTCACAAATAACTCGTAAGAAGGGATACCAAAACTTATGGTTTCTGGAAGAGGATCATCATTTTATGTAGGGTACGTCTGTTCTTGTTCTGTTCACTCCTTTAACTGTATATTTTGTTTAAGGAACACTATTTTTCATATAAATTTTCTAATATATTCTTCACTTCATTCTACCATAAATCCCCATTAATTTAAGAAGACAAGTTTATATAGTCATGTTTGACGTTTATTCTGTATCAACATGTATAGGGATAAAAAACAGAGAAAGAGAACATAATTAAAGATGGAAGAGGTTGATATAATTTCATGGACAATTACATAAGAAATGACCTTGATTTTCAAACATTTCAACGTCAAAGATAATATGTACACTATCCTTAATGTGTTTTGGGAAAAAATAGTCTAATTCTTGAAATAAATTGAAATGGTGCAGTGAAGAACAATGAGGAAGAGTTAAAATTTTTTAAGTAGGCAAGAAGATCAGATATTCTCACTTAGTGTATGGAAGTTTGGGTGAAGAACATGGTTAGATTATTTGGGGGAGATGCAGTACTGGGAATTGAACCGCAGTCAAGGAAAGTAGTTTCTAAAAAGTTTCTGGTATAATTGTATATGTATACATAGTAGAAAGTATCTAGAAATTGATTTTATACACTAAAAAAATTAAATTGTTTCAATAATTAAAATTTTAAAAGTGAATTCAGATAACCAAACGAAATTGAAAGTTACTTGTATTTTCTTATACATTTACCTACTGGAGTTTTATGACTTTGTGTTTTCCTTGTCCACATAAATATTGAAATGTATAATTCAAATTGTACTAATAGAATTCTTTTGTGTTAGTTAATAATATTTCCATCCTATTCACCTTATATTTGTCAATAACTGAAACTACTTGCCTTAAAAGTATTTAAGTGTCCTTATAATTTCAACTTTCTTCACTTGTTTTGCTCTTTTCCACATCTAATGACTATATATCTAATTTATTTAGCTTCTTGCATGATTAACTTTGGTTTCGTGTTTTTATCTCTGCTCTTACACTCACCATAACACCAACAGTACAATCAATGACAGAAAGCAATGGATAAGTAGAGCATAATTAATGATGATTTCTTTATTGTGGAGAAAAAGCTTTTAAGTGGATAGAAAGACAAGAAAAGAGAGAAAGGCAAAAAATATTTTTTTATCTCCTAGAAGATTTTTATGCAAGTTTAAAAATGGTAAATATTTGAATGAAAACTTTATGTAAGTAGATATATAAATATTGCATGATCTTCTGCTGAATATGAGATGAGTAAGGAGTTTAGGAAAGAAACAATAATGAGATATCTATTTATTGTTAAAAGGACTAACAGTAATATTTCCACTATCAATTACCTGAGATATAGACCAAGGAAACCAACTTGATTCTTCAGAACATGAAATAAATGCAGTTTGAAGTGCTTTCTAACAAACTAATTTTACATGTCATATAATACTTTCACTCTTTGATAGTTTCTTCACAAAACTGAACTAATACATCTAGAAAACCTACACTTGATTCTTTCTAGGAGTGAGGTCATGGTCTCTTCACATAGTTTTGGCCATACTTGAATTCACTGTGTAGTTTAGGCTGACATCAAATTCACATAAATCTGCCTCTTCACTCTTAGTACACAGACTAAAGGCATGTGCAACCATGCCTGGTCATGCTTGAATTGTTAACACAGTATTAATAATTGATACAGCCCAGAAACAATTAAGGATCATGAAATATTTGTTATTATTAAATACAAGTAAACAATAAGATGGCAAATAACATTGAAAAACATTAAATGCGTATTGTTTCATAAAAGATAACAATATAATGTATACATAGAACTCTAGGACATTCTTTAAAAGACATATTGACAACTGGAAGATATAATTTCAGGGATGTCCTCAAAGAGTAAAAATCCTCCACATATTAGTGGAAGACTCCCATACAATTTAATAATTGCAAAAATACTTAGCACTTGTCATAAAAAATTTATTGAATACCCTTTGCAAATTATGGACTTTAGCTACCCATAATATATATTAATGTAATTTATTATAAATGAGGAAAACATGGGGTCAAGCCTATAGACATACAAAACTATTTTTGTGTTTGGTATTAAACCAACTTAATTAATACAAATGAATTTGTATGATATGGTTGCCAAATGACCTGTTAATAGTAAATCTTTAAAGTTTAAAGGCATTTAAACATGCATTCTGATAAAGCAAATATATGTATATTTTACTTTTAATGCAATATATTTCTGTTGCTAATATGTTGAAGTTTTATTTTAATTTACATTTCTATATTAAGTAATGTGCAATAATGCACCCATAAATTATTTGATATGAATCACACGTGATGTTCTTTACTTTGCTATTCATGTTTGATCCATTTTATATCTTAAAATATTTCTTACATAATTGAATAATTCTCCTTAAAATGCTCTTGCAATGTTTTTATACTTTGAGATGATGATATAATTAATAAACATCTTGAAATAAACTAATAGTACTAAAGTGAACTTATGGTAAAGAGTAATAGTGAAATTTTACTTAGTAGAGATTCTATATGAAATTTACCCTAGAATGTCAGTTGATATTTAGGCCACTAGGATGTATATTATAACTTTTCTATCATATAATCTATTCATAATTAATAAATATATTTCATATTTTGCATTAAGATAAGAATTCAATCACTTGTATAATTCTTATTATGGAATAAAAGTTAAAAATATTATGGATCACAGTTAAATATAAGTTTCAATTTATATATTCAAGTTAATTTAACTTCTGGATAAAATTATTGACTAAATTTTATTTTTAATATTAGAACATTTGTTTAAGAGATTGGACATTTAATTATTGGGAGCCAACCTATAGTGAGCAATATATTAACTCTACCTTAAACAGTTCTAAGAACTGAGAGCTGAGAAGTCTCACAACTTTTAGATTTCTAGGAGCATATTGAGCCTTTTTAAAAACAGAACATGCAAGCTCTGAAAAGTTTGAAGTGTAATTATCCAAGGAAGAAGAATGGTTTGCACTATCACAAGAAAAGATGAGCATCTATTGAGAGATTTTTAAAAAGGATTCCAGAAATAACCAATCCCATTAAAGTTAAACCTAAATTTATTCTCACAGAATGACATCATTGTTTAATTTTAACCGGAATTGAAAAATCATGAGGAAATATAGAAAGCAAAAGTTTATACAACAGAGAATCTATGCATGTTTTTCTCAGAAGACAAAGAATAGCTGATTAAAATCTATTTTAATGGAATATATATGTGTGTGTATATATATATATATATGTATGTATATGTATATATATATGTGTATTATACTATATGTGTATTATATGTAATATAATCATATATAATATAATATAATAAAATATAATATAATACACATATATTGTCCCACTATACATATGTAAAATATATGTGTGTATTTATAACACTACAGTATTATGGCTAAAGATGTTACAGCTAAATGGTATCTTTGTAATGACAGCACTCAGGAAGTTGAAGCAGATTGTTCTTTATTTGAAGGCCAATCTAATTGACAGTGAAAACTTTTCTTTCTCAACAAAATGAGTTCATTGTTTACAAGTTAAATTCACAGAAATATAAAATTCAGAATAATATTTTAAAGAGAATTTATACTCAAATGTATAATGCTATTATGATTTCACACAAAATTTAGATCCTTTACAATTATTCATATAAAGAATATATTAATTTTTATCTATATTCAAAGAAAAGTAAATGTGGAATGAGATAAATGACAACCCTGTGTTTTAATTCTAATTTCTACTTAAATTGGGCCATATAGATGTATGTAATTTATGATAATCATTTAGTTTGGGTGATTTTCATATACTGGTAACATGTAATACATTTGTGTTAATATATTTATAATTCATCAAACTCTTTATTTAGTATTTATTTGCCAGAAATGAAAATTTAATAAATATTATAAAAACTTAGCTAAAACTCATAATCTCCCTACAGTTTTTTTCATAATATTGTAAACCAGTAACTAGATAGCAAGCAAGCAATTGCCTATGTATGTGGAAAAGAATTCAATCTCAAATAAATATGATATAAATGCCATACATTTATTAAAATTATAAACAATATTATATTAGCATTTTATACTGAAAATGTTAAGGATCTAATTTGTAGATCCTTAAAATATACAAAAGTTTGTAATTACTTTTGTGTGCAATATGCTTACAACCATATGCAGTATATTATTCCAGAGTTTATATGACCTTCAAGATTAAATCAACAGATTAAGAACCATATCAGTGATTCAAAGAAAAATGTTCTTGTAAATAATTGTAAATTACTACAAAAAATTATCTACTATAATGGAGAATGTGAAAAAACAAAAAGAATTTAAAAAGGGTGTGTAAGAAGCCCTTTTATAGCTCTTAATGAGGAACAGAGAATTTGAACAAAGCTACGATGTATCCCAGATAAATACTTCCCAGTATAAGAGAATAATGTACTGAAAACAGACTGTCTGTATGATATGAAGAAGCTGAATATCTATGAATGTGGATTTGTGGGTACTGTGCAGGGCTGGACACTATAGATAAAGGAGGTAATAGAACAGACAATCTCATTAACAAAAAGCACAATGTGCTAGCTTGTCTCTAGAAATTGTCTAGAGAAATCCTGAAGCTTTCTTTAGAAATCAACAGATGCCCATATATAAATTATTTTCAGAGATAGCTATGTCAATGTCATTTCAAATCTGTCTACACTCTTAGAGAATAATAATTACTTTAATATTAAGATTAAGATACTCCTCTAGTAACCTAAATTGTAATTGGAAATAAAGATAATTTTAAAACTGTACAGTACATGGAGAAAATGTATATGTAGGTTAAAGCTAGAAAAGTTAATATCCTAAGCTATGTTGAGTCTTCAGTGATCTATAGAATCTAGTCCATAAGTGTAAAAAACTACTCAACCATTGAGCCTTCTCCTACTGTGATACCAATGAATTTTAAAAATATAAATCCAATTGTGGATGTTATGTTAAATTTGTCTGCTGATCAAATCAAATGGTTCTCATGATAGAACATTAAGAATAAAGGACAAATTTGCCACTAAATAAATAAAATGTAATAGAGTTCCAAAATAAAACCATATGTTTAAAGTCACATCATTTTAATAATGTCCAAATAATATCTACTGGATATCTCAATGTCAAATAAGGAACCTCAAACAAAAATTAACATAAGATGGAGCAAAAGTTTAAATTTAAGGGAAAAATAAAATGATTACAAGTTGTTAAATAGCTATGAATAATACTGTATTTGTAAATGAATTCTTAGTTAAAATATCAAAAACTGTAAATAAAAAAATAAGGCTGAAAAATCGAACATCAAATTAACTTATCCCCACCCCCTCAAAAAACAAAGCAGCAGCAAGAGCAACACCTTCCACACAAGTGGGAAACTTGTGACAATTATGAAAAATATTCTAAGACTGTGGTGATGATGGGTAATATCTGTGAACAAACTGGGTCATACATTTAAATAACTAACTGGCATTTCTTGTGAATTACATTTTAATAAAGCTGTTATGCTTTAAAGGGAGACAGAAGGTTTATTGCAAGTAGAAGGTAATATATTGAGTATAATATGTATTGAGAAAATGGCAGTTCAATAAAATGTCAGAGAAAGAAGTGAAGCATACAAGGGATTGTATCAAAGAGCAAAGTATCATCATTCTATCCATTTAGCACTGCATGCAGTCACAGTGAATAAGTCTCATGGAAAGTAGTGATTTCAGTGTGCCAAGCTGTGTTAAACCTTAGTCATTAACACAGTTAGAAATCAAGGTATTTCAGACCTTCTGCAGCAATGTCATATACAGTGAAAAATCTTGATTGAATACTGTAAAAACCCAGAAGTTCTGGTTTACTCAAGAAGTTTCTAAGTGCCAGTGATTTTGGGGAGCCGTTCACCAAGTAAACAACCATATTACAGTGAGGTACTGTTTTATGGCAAGAAACCACACACACCCACAAACCCTATAATTAAAAATGCCATCAACATTTTTATAATTACAGAGGCTAGGCACTAAAATAATTATATTGTTTGTGCATGTTGTTATGAATTACAAAATGAGAAATAAGACATCTACTACTCCTGAACTCTTGGCAGATATAATAGTCAACTGGTTATATCTGCCAAGACAGAGTAATCAGCCCTTAGTAATTCTGCATTATGAGGTCTGTCAGATGATCCTGGGTCAGAAGGCTGAAGACAAGATGTTCCAACGTTTTTAAATAAAGGACTGTCCAGGTGTTCAGTGGTCTATTTAAATTGGCTGAGTTTTGGAAGCCACACATTGTGCTTCCCATGTCTTCAGTTAATTGAGTCATTCTGGATTTCTGATGGGGTTAAGCTTTATAGTCTCACAGCCAACGCAGGCTATTTACTTTGAGAGGATGGTTTTCAGATGCTATTCATTCTGAAGACAGGATTTAAACTAGGTTCAGAACTAAGTCTTTTAGTTGAGAGAGATGGCAGAGGTTCTATTTAGTTAACAAAAATAATGGACTGGGTATTAGGTCTATCTTGTATTTTAACAATTACAACATGATAATATAGTTTGTGTTCAATTTATATCTGAGAGAAAAGAGTCTTTTAATTGGACAGAAAGGGGGAAGTGTTGTGGATAGCCCCAGCCTTTTGTTTTCATAGTATTTTCACTTCTGGGAGGGGCTGCGGAGGAGGAGTGAATCTTGTGAACATTCTATCCAACTGAATTTTTAAAATAAATCTTAGAGCCAGTGAGTGGGCAGTAGAAGGTGAAGTGGAGAAAATGACTTAGGGGAGGAGTTGGAAGAGGAGGAGTCAGAAGAGAAAGTTGCCGGGAGGGAGGCAACGAAGAGCCAGAGGAGTGGGAGGAGCCAGAGGAGCTATTGGAGCCGTTAGTGGAAGGAAAAAAGAAGGAGAAGAACATGGCTTAGAAAACCGCAAGTTGTAAGAGATCTCATAGCTGGGGATTAGAGTAGTGCAATGGTAAATCTACCCAATCTAGGCTTGCAGTTTATAATAACAAATATTGAGTTGTGTTTTCCTTGACCGGACTTGTTTAGGTTGAAGATTTACCACAACACCTGAACAGTCAGTAGAAATCATGTATGTGGAGGACTTAGTTTTTCTTACAAGAATATATATTGTGAATTTTAAATAGTCTTGTTGAGAGCAGAAAGTCTACCAAATACAAAATGATTTTAAGGACTACAGTAAGCATAGCAGTGTGTCACTAGTAGTTTTAAGGGTTGGTTTTCTCATATAGAATGAGTCTCTATTTGGGACAGAAATTGGTTGGATGTATAGTCAGTCTCTGCTCCATTTGTATTCTTGTACATCTTGTCTTAATCATTTAAAAAGATTTAGTAATAAACAGTAGCACTCTAGGGAAAAATACCATCTAGATTTTGTATAATTTATAAATACAAAATATATAGTATATCAAATACATAATATATTAAGGGTACATTTATTATATACTATATTCTATATTATATTATACTATATACTATATATTATATTACATAGTACACATTATATATTACATACTACATACTGTATACTGTATACTATATATTGTATATGTATACTCTATATCGTATATTGCATATTATTTATGTGATATACATTATACACTCTTTTATATTATATGTTTCATATGTTATACGTTTTATATGTTGTAATATATTATGTTGTATGCTATATGTTGTTTTTTGTAAGATTTGTCTTAGTCAAATCAACTAAGACATTAATCAATTGCTGACTAATTTTTTTAAACTTTCCAAATTCATCATCACTACAAAATAGACCATATGGTAAATCCAAAAATAGAAACTTTTAAATTTGTTCTATTTTGCCTTCTTAAATATTTTAATCTGAAGCAATATGCTAATTTTTATATTATCACATAATATAAAAATTATATACTTTCTACTTCCTTGGTTTATACAGATGCTTGGACCTGAGTACTCACTATGAAGATTTGGAGCTTAGCTTGGTGCTCAGATCAGAGAGGACATGTCTCAGTGTTTCTCTTGCTGATATGAAACAGCATGACCAAAAAGAAATTGAGAATGTAAGGGTTTATTTGGCTTGTACTTCACTTACAATGAGTTACCTTTGAAATCACTGTTTTAAAATTTCCATTAGGACATACTCAAATATTCAAATAAAAAATAAGATAATAATTCCTCAATATCCATTTCTAGATCCACCACTTTATCATTTGTTTTCTAATAATATATGTTTTCTTCACTACATATTTTAATGTTATTTAAAATAAAATCTTGGTACTATATATTATTTCCTAAGAGTAATATTTAATAGATAATCTTTAAAGCTAGTAACCATGACACCATCATTTCAATGACTATAATAAACTGTCATTATAGTCATTTTTAATACTATATCTGTGGTTTATCTCTTTTCTTCTATGTTAAATCCAAGAATATGTTTTTAAAACTTATAATTTATGAGGTAATTTTATAAAAATCTTGCTTATTCAAAGGCTAAAGAAAAAAAATAAAGTGTTGGCTTGTGTGTCTGTGCTCCCATCCATCCATCTGTCCATCCATTCGTCCATCTATTCATCCAAATACATATGTGTATAGGTCTTTTAAATATGTGTGCATTTAAATATGCTTTTAAATATATTAAACATATTGCTTTTAAATATGTGTGTAGTTACATGTGTAAATATTCATGAAAGATTGTAGAGTAAGTGAGACAGGTGGTCTGACCCAAGCAGAATGTGTGTATGAATGAGAGTATGTGAATTTGTGCGTATTGCCTGTGTAAAAATTAATTTTTTTATTCTTTCTTATTTTTCTGGTTCACAAAGAGTTAATGAGTCCAGGTCTCTGGTCTGGCCAGCAAGAGGCTGTAGAGCAAGAGAGAAAATAACTCTAAGAATTCTTTACCTAATTCCCTGCTGCTTATCAATAAGAGTTAATTACCAGATATCTTAGGCTAGCAAAGAGTTTAAGAATGATAAATAGTACCACAAGTAAATTTCTTTTGCCCCAGCAATCATAACTTCTGCCACCACAATTGCCAATGCTTCCATTGCTGCCTTTGCCAGGAAATCATGTGATGATCAGAAGGTCACCAGCATTTTGATACTTAGAAAGAATACAGTTTAAATCCATTGAAATACTACAAAAATTAATAAAAATATCACCATAAAATAAAGTTATTCTCTTTATAAAATAAGTCATAAATAATTTGACTGTTGGCCATACATTTTTTTTTATATAATAACAATCTAGTTGACAAAGTATCTATGCCATTTTACATCTCTACATGCAGTGCACATGTCTAGGCTATTTATATTCTCCTTGGCAATTACTGTTACCCTTAATCGTTTCAGTGTTTACAAGCCTAATATTATTATGGTTTTATTTGCCTATCCTTAGTGCATATCGCTCCTGAGCATATTCCCATGTGACTCTCACATTTTAAAGACAATTCCAGTTCTTGATTCAGTGAATATTGAGAATTACCTAGTAGGATTTATTTAATATTTCTCATTACAAATTTAAAAAAACATATAGTATTCCTTTGAGATTATGTGCATTTATCATGTTTTTGAGATAAAAGTATACACAACCACATATGGCTGTAATTTTTTCTATGTCATAATATATGCTTATTGCAGAAAGTTCTATTTTTATGTTAATTCTTTTCTCTTAAAAATGAAGCCAAAGTTTGGAACAATGGATCAAGTGTACATTCCCTATATCCTAACATAAATTCAACTCAAAATTATTTTATTCCTTTTCATCATATAATTCTTCAGATGTTGCTGTATAAAAGCTTGCACCCTACTCTGGCACTATGACAAAGTAATGGAAAACTTAAGAAGCAGGGTTACAATGGGTGACTTAGGTTGCTGGAGGCATAATCTCAAGGGAGAGTGTGGGATGCTACCCCTACTTCGTAATTTGTATTGCAGTGCTGGAGATAAACATCCTATGGCAGCCATATGTTCTACCTTAAGTCCACTTAATGCATGTATGTTTTTACAGTGATGAACATCTGATTGTACACACACACACACACACACACACCAGACACACACACACACACACACACACACACACACACACACACACACACGTTGCAGGAGATATTTTAAAACAGTGGCACCTGATCTGTCTTGTGATAAGAGGCCTCCATGTTCCCGACTAGGCAAGGCCTGTGGCCAAGAGCAGTGGTGACGGTGCTGCTGCTTGGCTCAGACCACCAGAGACACTGGTCCTGACACCCACAAGACGCCAGCATGGGAAATGACTCATTTCCAGTCTTCCACGTTGTCTCTACAAGGATGGGCAGTACCCAGACCATCCTGCTATCCACACGGGCAAATGTGTACTCTAATGTTAAATATTAATCAGAAAGTCTTTATATGTTTGGTAATGTTAAATAACAATATACCCATACAATTAGAGTTGTTTTCCAATTAGCTAACCTAAATATAAGTTGTTACAGAGGAGTGTTCTCTATACCTGTGTGGCTCTTCATCCTCCTACATCTCTCTCTCTCTAGCTCCTCCTCTTCCTTCCTCTCTTCTTCTCCTTACTCCTCCCACCTTAGCTCCTCCTCCTGCTCCTACACACACACACACACACACACACACATGTATTTCCATACAACATTTGAATTCTGCAAACAATAACATTTTAGCAATTTTCTAATAATCACTAAAAGTCTGTTCTCCATCCATAGTTCACTGGAATTTACCCAGTAAATGACATGAAGTTTATTTGAGAGCTCTCTGTCTCATTTTGCCTCCTCTCTTTTTGTCTGTCTTCTGTGTGTGTGTGTGTCTATGTGTGTCTGTGTGTGTCTGTGTGTGTGTCTGTCTATCTATCTGTCTGTGTGTCTGTCTGTTATAACTAAGAGATTTGGAGGATATTATGCAATGCTTTTATTAGTCAGTAGAAAGAGACAATACACTACAATGAGTTTAGGTTCAGCAGGTAAGTGATGGGTTTTGAATTCCCTCTGTCAAAACTGAAAATGATATCTGGCCATCAGAAGTAGTGATACTCTACCTGACTCTATGAAACTTCTTGTCATTAATCTTTTCATTTATGTCAATTCTTGTGACTTGGGATCAAAATCAATGGTCCTGCAAATTACCTGAGGGACAAAGAGATTTGTTTACTTCTCCATTTCTATGGCATGAGGTAATTGTACTCACCTTCTACTCTTCTGAAAATTCGTTATTCTCTTGGAAAGCAAGAAAGCCTGTTCATCATTTTTGCCTCCACCCAGACTATAAGGGAAAATTCTGTTTTCAAAAATGTAGCACTCTTTCATGTCAGGAGTGCGTATCTTAACAGACTTCTAAAGATCTTGGTTCCTATGACATAATTGGTTATAGATATTATTACATAAGCAGTTGCTGCTTAGCCTAACTCCTTAAACATTCAACACTGGATCTCTCCATTTTTAGTTTGTTAAAGAATGTCTAACACATTGATCTGTAGTCATTTAAAGCTTCTATTGAATGCAGGCTTAATCTAGCCAGTCTTGGAGGCTATTAAATCCAGTTATAGTTGCTCAAGATGATAAGCGTTGCAAAAGGGACTTTTGTCATTAAATTGACACAGATCAGAACTTCCATTTCTATAGTCTAATGCTTTTACAGTGCATTTCAATACAGTCTTCATATATACTTTCTGACCCAATAGGGAAGATACTATGATGTTTTCCAGTTGATATTTTCACTCTTTTCAGAGCTAATTTTGTTTATCTTTACCATGTTTTTACAGTCTAATGTGGAGCCTACAGGCCATAAGATACTTCTTTGAAGCAATTGTATCTATTTTAGTTTTTGAATCTACTTTAATTTTTAAGTTATAAAGGTTTTAATTATAAAACAATTATTTGATATACATATACTTTTACATTTAATTTTTTAAAAATTTTTGAAATACATACTTCATTTCAATTATTTTGTATCTCCTTCTCCCCTTTCAATTCCTCATTTACACCCTTCCTTTTGATGCAGTAGAGGCTAGTCTTATATTTGATGGACAGGTTATTATTTTATGATTAGCTATCTACCTCTGTCTTCTCTATATTTAGTCACTTGTGCTGTCATATCTCATATTTAAAAGACAATCTTAGAAATGAACAGTCTCTCACATTAGTCCATTGTAAAGTTCTGACTTATCAAATCTGAGTTTAGTGTTCAAGATATTTTTCTTCTTCTTTTCAACCTTTATAGAAACTGTATTAGTTATTCTTTGTTATTCTAAAAACAAATTATATTAGTGACAAGAATAGAGTAAATTGACTTAATTTTCACTGTATAAGTAAGATTTCTTGGCCATAATTGGCTTGACTTCTGGGATCAGTCACTTTTGCCTGCCCTAGCTTTGAAGCATGTTTGACCAGAAGATGAAAAATAGCCTCAGTTGAAATAACTTTTACTCACCATAAGGATTCCTTGGCCCTCTGCCAACTAGCACAGAACTGTCCCAATAGTGAATAGACAGAGTTATTGCATAAAAATTTTATAATCCCCAAACCTCTTATGACTTGTATTTGTTAGATGGAGGTTTGCCAACAAAGATGAGATGGCCTGGAACAAGAGGTTCCCGCCATTTTCTTCTAACCAAGAGCCCATATTTGCAAAAGCCTGTGCAAGACACTACACAAAGCAAGCTCCTTGTTCTTGATTCCAAAGTGACAACTGGACCCACTTACAGGGCACTAAACTCACCTAATAAGGTTATAACCTCAGTTCCTCATCATCATGTCATAAATCCCCCAGGCCCCCATTCTCCTTTAAGAAGTGCTATCCCAAACCAGCCTGAGGATGTCACTGATCCTTTCCTGTGAGGTCAGTGAAATCTTCCCAGAGCTGCCTCAAGCAACCTGGCATTTTATTATAAATTCTGATCAATTTGATTTATTATGTTGGTGGAGAAGACTTTCAGTTGACAGCTCATTCTTATATTTCATCTCACATATTAGTTTGGCTAAAGCAAGTCATTAACAAAAAGTACATCAAAAATGAAAACTGAATTTCAGCTTTTGAAAAGGTTGGTGAAGAGTAACATTTAAACTATGCCAAGATTGACTGCAGAGAGATATCTTGCGTATCGTGTGAATACATCACCTGTCAATTAAAAGGGCCTATGCTTTAGGCAGGAAATAGAGGTGGGACATCTTGGAAAGAAAAGAATTCTGGGATAGGCAGGCAGGAGATTTGCTGGACACATAGTACCTGAGTACAGGTAATGAGCCACATGGCATGTATTCTAGAATAAATGGGATATTTTAGATTCAACCGGTGAGAACAAATAACAGCTACTTTTTGGATAAAAAATAATTTTATCTAAGGGTTAATTTGAATAATATAGTTACTGGAATTTTTTGATCTTGCCTCATTCACATTCAATCCATGGCACGTGCAATGTCCTTGAATAGTTGGTCAAAAAATGTGAAACAAATGCCAAATGCCATTTGTGTGTGTGTGTGTGTGTGTGTGTGTGTGTGTGTGTGTGCATTTTGCTTTGCTTTGTTTTAGTTTTTTTCATGTTTTTAATAGAGAAAAGGAACAGAAAGTGGGATAGGCATAGAGAGTATAGGAAGCCAAATACTATTATCAAAATATACTATATGTAGTCAGAGAAGAGCCTAGCTACATGTCAATGTATTTGCAAATGAATTTGTATTTGAGTCTTCTTTCTGGGAGCCTAGATATAGAAAAAAGGAATTAGAACTAACTTCTACATCACTGTATAAAGAAATACAAAGAATTATAGCAAAATTTTGAATATTTAATAGGAGTACCTTGGAAAATAATGTGTCCTCAATGATTACAATCCTTCTGAAGGCACAGTGATTAGATTTCATACCAGAATTGGTTTCATGCTTTTCTTTCTATTTTGACTTCTTTTTTTGTCAGTAATCTTAATCATTTGTATAAAAATAACACAGTAATATATAGATAACAATACATCTTTTCTTTAACCAAAAGCAATGCATCAGTAATTCTAATAAGTGCTCAAATCTATAACCAAAATCACAAAGTATGTTTCCTAGGACTTCACAGAGAAAAAAAAATAGTGATGGTCTGATTAGTGTGCAGAAAGCACATGGAGAGCATACTCTGATGAAAGTAATTGGAAGGAGAGTATTAAAAAAAAATAGAACAACAAAACAAAACTGCAGGAGCAGGTACCAGAAAAACAAAAACAAAAACAAAACAAAAAACCACTAAAGTAGGTATTGCAGATCACTAGTACCTTCTTGAGCTTTTGATTCCACTCGGTTGGTGTAGACTAGCTTCATTTCTCAGTGCAATATGGCTGAGAATGTTCAGTAACATCTTAACTTGCATGATGTATGAATGAATAAACAATTTTCAAGTATAAGAGTTCATTTGCTCACCTTAAAAAAATCTCTTCTCTTCTACTATTGATTAATCAAAGCAGCAATATTACTAACAACATGTTTTGAGAATTCTTAGTTAAGCAAAATATTTTATTGGAAATTAACTGTGTATTAAGAGAAAAGGCACCAAGAATCCTTTAATGTTTCATAAACCAAAACTTGCATTATTTACATAAACATATATAAGTGCATTATATTCTACAATATGCTGTAACACTACATATACTTTATTTTTTAAGTAGTGTTGGTTATATGAAAAGAGTTATTCTTAACACATTATGTGTATTAACTAATATAAATTCAATTTTAATATGAATATATAGTCTATGTCAACAGTTCACACAGTAGATATCAAACTAATATTTAAGAAAACTTGACAAAGAGGGCAGTAAGAAAATATTTTTTTCAAGTTTTGAGATTTTCCCAAGTCAGTATTGTATGACTAGTCCATTTTGAATTATTGTTATTACATATATATGTCCATATAAGTACAAACTACAAAGTCCATTTAGTATTGCGTGTTTGTGTGTGTGTGTGTGTGTGTGTGTGTGTGTGTGTGTGTGTGTGTGTAGGGGGGTGTGTGTTTAGGGCTTATCTTTGGACTTGGCAACTTATGAAGGACCTTGTCCCTGGAGAAGTCTGGTTTTTTTTTCCTTTATTTTTTTTCTTTTTCTGACCATTGCATTCCTATAGCTCCTCAACAAACTTGAGGTTTTACGAGATGCCCTCCTCCCATCCATATTGGAATATCACCTGGTGTCATGAGGCATTTCAAAAGCTATATTATTTATTAAAACACTACTTGCTCAAAATGTTGTTTGAAATGTTTGATAATGGGAAACTATCAAAGTAAGATTTCTAACATTTTTGTTTTAACACATTAAAGAAAATCTTCATAAAAGTTTGGAAGGTAGTATATTATTCTAACTGACAGTTCAACCGGTGAGAAAAAATAACAGCTACCTTTTGGATAAAAATACTTTTATCCAAGGGTTAATTTGAATAATATAATTACTGGAATTTTTTTATCTTTCCTCATTCTCATTCAATCTATTGCACATGCAATGTCCTTGAAATAGTTGGTCAAAAAATGTGAAACAAATGCCGTGTGTGTGTGTGTGTGTGTGTGTGTGTGTGTGTGTGTGTGTTATGTGTGTGTGTGTG
>JANHMN010000001.1:133935285-133964228 GCA_030674055.1 Rhabdomys pumilio | reverse complement strand
TGTGTGTGTGTGTGTGTGTGTGTGTGTGTGTTATGTTTGTGTGTGTGTGTGTGTGCATTTTGCTTTGTTTTGTTTAGTTTTTTTTATGTTTTAATAGAGAAAATGAACAGAAAGTGGGATAGGCATAGAGAGTAAAGTAAGTTAAAAATTAGGAACTCAAAATATACTATATATAATTCTCAAAAAGATCCCAACCTTGCTGAATTGAGTTCTAGTTAGTCTAACACCATTTTCTGTCCTTGATGGACACAGCATGCATGTGGTTCACAGACACACATGCAGACAAAATATCCATACCACAATATAAAAAGAAATAAATTTTTAACATAAAAAAAGCCAGTCATAAACAGGAAGAGAACTGTCATAATTGTGAAAGTGTAATTTGACTAAAGAATCTAAGAAAGGTACATTTTTGAAAATTATCCTGTCTTAGAGTGAACAATCTACTAGAAAGATGAACCCTTAAAGAAACAAAAATTTTAATATGTATTTTCAGCATCATGTGGTTATATTTTGGCTCAATCTATCTTTAAATATACTGGACATGCAATTGAGAATTGATTTCATTCTTCTTTGTCAAATCAATTTGGGTCTCATCCAATTTTGTGACTGAAGTTGTATGATTTCTTTGGAAGTTTTAAATAACTGAGAGCCTTTTCAAAATGTAGATATACTGAGTAGGTTCTACTGTGTGATGTATACTGTTTAGGGGGCGTGAAAGTGAAATGCAGACTTTGAACACTGAACAAAGACTACCTTCCATAGTAGCCACTGAGGGCTGAAATTAATTTACTGGACTGTTTAGACAGGACTGCCTCTGCCTGAGAATAGAAACCTTGTTTTGACATGCAAATGCTTCCCCATTGCTAGAGAAACTCTGTGTCCTTAGCAGAATCTGTTGATAACTGACAACTTCATAGAAAAATTTACATACTTTTGAAAACCTGAGGCACTATTTGTGGTCCTTCAGAAAATACCAGACAATGCAATTGAATATAAAACAAAACAAAATAAAACAAATCACATTGCTTATCTCACTGTATCTCCAAATATCAACAAAAATACTAATTTCCCTGATATTTAGGATGGTAACTGCCTCTAGCAAATGAGTCAAAATATCAGAATACAATTTTGCTAGCAGCTGAAATCACTAAAGCTGGCTGCTTGCTTTACTCCCTGTCAATTAATTTACATAGTTTCAAATTTATATTCTCTTGCCACATTTTCCCCTTAAAATAATAGTAATAACAGAAACAACAGTAATAATAATTTCAGAATATTTTGTTTTGTTGCTGGTAGAAGGTTGCTTTATTATTGTTGATTTTTAGTATAACAATGATTAAATTATTCAATATTAATAAAACATTTGATTTAATATTAGACTTAAATACAAAAATAATTTAGTATAATGATAACAGTAATAAATTAGTAAATGTTTTCTGAGAATTTGAGAAAAAAATTTATGTAGAAACATTATTTTTGCCATGAGAATAGCTAAAACACATAGACAAGAATTGTGTGGATTTTCAAAACAAAGTTAAGATGTTACCTAAACTTTGTGATCAGAGAGATTAATGTGCAATAATGCCAAAATAAGTCCTTTAAGACTCTAGGCTAGTCAGCAAAATAAACCAGACAAGGGTAAGGGAAGGTATTATTGCAAAAATGATTTAAAAAATTCCTTAGATGGCTCATAAAAACTGAAAATATTTTCTCTAAAATAACTGTCTTTAAAATATTTATTTTTTTGTTGAAAAATGGAACACTAAAGCAAACTAAATAGTAATCAATAACTTCATAAAGTAACTTTTGTACATCACCAATAAAATACATCTTGATAAGTTTACTGTGCACAACATTATTTTCTAGAATAATAAAGTTATGTTTTAATCTCTTTCTTTAGGAACTAATGTTTAAGGTCAGAAACATTGTTCAGATTAATGTCTCGTGAACTGTTATCATCTTTTCAACCTCTCCTTATTCCCTCTCATCTAAGAGCATTTATTTCTTTTCCACTTTGTGCCTTTATTTAAGACTAGTGGGAAAAGCATTTAAGATAAACTTAATTCATGTGATTTTTCTTAATCTCCAATAACTCTGTTACAACTGTTATCCCTATAACAACAGGAAGAAAATTATGATGTATCATGCATATATAAAAGAACATATAAGAACTTCAAAAAAAAAAAAGAATCCCATAAACTGCTCTGAAACCACAGACAATTTCCAAGGATATTAGTAACCCTCTGTTATCTGACAGTAGGGCAAAGATATCATTCACTTACATAGGTTGAGCTGGTGCACAGCTGGAAGCTTTAGTTTTACTACATAGATTCATAGTGCTGGAAAGTACTTTATATACAACAGGAAGAGAAAAGAAACAATCAATATCACCCAGCTACAAAACCTCTGACCCTCAACAGCAACCTGTCCTTAAAAAACGCTGGTCCATTCAATCTGGCAAAATTTCAGTCAGAGTAACTAGTATCTTTTGATTATATTTCTGACCCACCCAATGAGGTGAATCTCATACCTGATGCTTTCTATGCTTCAATACTCCCGTTGGGCATATTGGGGTTGTAAGACTGTGTCTAGTTGTCTTGAGTAAGTGACATTACTGAGTTCTCGTTATCAAGTGCAACATTGGGTGAAGTGGGGATCTGACAAAGCTTTTTCTGTTGTCTAAAAGATAATTTTTACTATGTTTATTATAGAAGTCATTTTATTTCTATGTTCCTTTAATTGAATAATAGTAATATTTTAACTCAGCACTCATGACAATCTCCTCTCTGATTCCTGCGCATGTTATGGGAAGCATCATGTATGAGTTTCACCTCATTGGTTGGGTCAGAAATATAATCAAAAGATACTAGTTACTCTGACTGGAACAATGCTCAATAAACTCTCCCTGTCTGACTGAGATCAGTGTCTGTGCTGTTTGTGAGGCAATTTCTGGACTCCAACAACCTACAACTAGATAATACGCAGAGTAAGACATTGTAATATTTGGTCATAATGAGATATTTTTATCTACCCTTCTCCAGTCAAGGCTCAGGGATCTATGAAGAAGAGCAGGTGGAAAAAATTCTAAGAGCTGGAAGTGATGAATGAATCCTGAAAACAGAATCTTTCAGGTTCCACAAACCTCAAGGACATAGACTCACAGAGACTGTAGAATGCACAGTCCTGCACAAGATCAAACCAGACAAAATGCTAGCATGAAGAAGAGAAAATGGACACAAAATCCCAGTCACAACCAGGAATCTATTCACAACTGACTTTTACTGGGAAAAGGAAATTTTTTTTTTACAATGTTATGACATTGGGATATCAACTACACTGCAGTGTAGGTTAATGCCCAGAAGTAGTTTGGCCAACACAAAATAGAATCCATAGCTTTGTTTGTTTGTTTTGTTTTGTTTTTGTGTGTATTTTTTTTACTTTTTGTTTTGTTAGGTTTTATTTTTTGTTTGTATGTCTATGTGTTTTGATTAGTTTTTGAGGGAGAGAGACAGAAGCAAAGAGAGAGTAGGCATAAATTTGGAAGGTAGAAAGTGTTTGGGAGGAGTTAAGAGAAGTATATGATCAAAATATATTGTAAAAAATATGAAATTAATAATAACAAAGAAAAAAGGAAGTAACCAAAGACATAGGCCCCAGGAGAAACAAAATCTTTTAGTTCTTTCATTGGAGTCCTAGCCTTCAAATCAAGAATTTCTTGCTATTTAAGTAATACCATCTATATTTCAATGCTAAGGCTGTATGGATGTTTCATATAACACCTAAAGCATAAATTATAATGTTAAACAAATCCCCTAGCTAAATATATACTGCTGTATCTTATGTATTTCTAAAATTATTTCACAGAGTGTGATATAAACAAAGATTTATACCAGCAAAGTTCAGTCTAATGAACCAGTATGTTTACAACCAGAGCATATCTGAGCAGTTCCTCATAAGGAAGTATGTGTCCTTCACCCAAATGTCCACACCAAAAGTTTTTGTCCAATAGAGATGACAGCATTTCCAAAGGTGGTTAGACACAGCTATCTTTTCTAGAGTTCCTTGGAGTACATACTCCAGCCTCTTTTGACAGTCAGGTGCAATCAAAGCAGAATTGTATACAATAAATGTTAAGGAATGATTGAATACTGATGTGAAGGTTTGTGACCCTTTTAATCCTCCATGAATGGATGTAAGCAGTCAACAAATGCAGCTGGTATGATAGTTTGCAACTGGGTACATCTGAACTTCTTAAATGATGGTTTTTTGACTTGGAGGATTGTGACAATCAGCAATATACAGAGCTTGTTAGCTATATAAAAAGAAATAGTATATTATCATCTGATATGATGTGTCAATGAGCACACATAACATTTAAATTACAAGTATGAACAGATAATAAGGTAATATTTTTAATCCTAATAAAAATTTTAGAGCTCTTGAATTTCTATTAGTTGAATTTATTCAACACACACAGACCCACTCGCACACGTACACATGCACACACACATACACACACTGCATCAGAATTTTTATATTCACCTCTAGGGGAATTTTTTGTTTTGTTTTGTTTTTGTTTTCTTTGAAACAATGCATATAATACTCCTAATATCTTTTACATTAATGATAATGTATTAATTGGCCAAACAACAAAAACTGATAAAAATATGAGCAAGGTTATAATACTAGTTGTATTAGTTATCTTTCTAATGCAAACAGGAGCAGAGAGAACAACCTGGAAGTAGGCCAGGACTGTGAACTCTCAAAACAGAATTCCAGTGACTTAACTCCCTCAGCAAGAATGCACCACCTCTCCAAACAGTGCTACCAACTAAGAAACAGTTACTCATATACCTGAGCATATGAAGGACAGATCTATTCAAATCACCATAATAACACAAAAAATACAAGTTTTGATTTAATGTATTCACCTTTATTTACTTGAATTAAATAACTACATATCAATATGAGACTATCTCTCTTTCATATATAAGGCTATAAATTCGACCCCCAGTAGTTTAGAAGAGGTATTTTCTCCACAAATTTGGTGACTTTCACTTTTAATGTCATGAGAAAGCTGGGAGAACTTTGTGAGTTGCAGTCCAGTCTGGGCTACTTATTAAATTCTAAGCCTGCCTTGTTTAAATTATGACCCTTTTAAATGAATGAATAAATAAATAAATTTCACAAAGAAAATTACTGAATTAAAAAATTGGGACAATTCTGTGTCCAAGTCAGACTTTATGGTGATGTCATAATATTTGTGAGCCACTCATTAAATTAAAAATATATTTGTTTTTGTACTGAAGTTTAATTTCTGCTTAATTGGAAAATTATTAAATGTATAATTTTATTAAACTTAAGTCAATTGCTGTTTTAAATGAAAAGGACCTTCATGTAAATGATTTTTATGGCATGCAAAAGATAACAAGTTCAAAGATGATTTTTAATTTTACTGTTTTTTTCTAAGTAATTTTTGTACACATTTCCAAATTTCTTCACAATCTTTTGATAGCTCTAAAATCTCTAATTGACATAAATTTATTTTTAAATTGCACATCACTTTAGAATAAGCTTCATCATTCCCAAGCAGCATGTGATTCTATTTTAATCATCATTGCCCTCTTTCCTGTGTAATTAAATTATCATACTTGAATAAACTGTGCAGCGATTTGGCATATATATATATATATATATATTCACAAACAAGCAGACAAGATACTAAATAATTATAGCCTATTTTAAAGAGTTATGTGTAAGTGGTTATGAAAAATTGAAAAATAAATGTGCTAAAATCACTCAAATTTTATTACTTATTATTTTATGTTTAATGTTTGCATTGAAATAGAAGAGGAACATATGGAAAATGACAATTAAAGTATCACATCAATAGGAGCAGTAAAATGTTGAGAATACTATTGAGATTATGTGTATCTCTATTCAGACTTTACTGAAAAAGATGACTCTGCAATGGCTGGTCTTTGAATATTATAGCTCCAATGAATTTTCTAAACCTGGACTGTCCTTGTGTTTGATGCCCCTACTGTTTTTGTATTTTAAAAATAATCTTTGTTTAATTTATTAGAAACACAGCCACAGCCCATGTATTAGTGGCATTCTTTTCTGAGTAGCTACTAAAACTGTTAAGTTGCTATCAGTAATTTGCTTGATTCACTTTGAGAAAGGACCACCACATACTTTGCTCCAGAAACTAGTGCTTGAGTTATAGAATAAAGAGTCTCATCATATGAGGAAATCGAGCTGGTTTTCCCATATATAGACAGTGGACGCAACATGGAACTGTGTTGTGAACAACATTAGAGAGGAGAGATTGCTCAAGTGCCCTGCCAGATTTGTGTGGCTCTGAGATTACAGAGGTGGCATTACTCTCCTTATTGTAGCAGTCATTAATTGCTGTAGTGTTTCACTGAGGAGTGAAGCAATGTGATACCTGTCCTGTGGTATCAGCTATTGTTTTGATCGTGCACATCTTGTTGAGAGGACCACCTTGTTAAGGTTCAATGGTTCCAGCAGCCCTGTTATAACAGAGGACATTATTTAACTGCAGATGCCTAGGTCTTCTGGCTTTTACAAACATTATGCTCTTTATTCTACTATATCCATTCCCACTTTGGTGTAGAAATTTTATTGTAGATGATTCAATTAGGGATGAGTGCCACATTGCCAATTGTTTTGTGCCTTTTGATCACATGGAGATTTCCATTAATAGTGTTTGTCTGCTGCAAAAAATGAAGCTTCTTTGATGAGGTGTAATATATATACTTCCCTATGGCTGTACACATATAGATGTGTAGACCTACTACTATGACTGTCTCAAGAGCCAATTTTGAAAGATTATTTTTTTTATTATTGACATGTACTCTTATGCATTGAATCCTCACAGCAATTCCCCTCTGTTCTTCTGCAACCCACCTCATCCATAACCTCTTTCTCCGGCACCATCTACTCCTCCATTTCTCTTCAGAAAAGGACAGACCTCTCAGGAATATCAAGCAAATATGTCATATCAAGTTGTAAGAAGATTAGGGACCTCTCTTATATTAAGTCTCAACAAGGCAAACCCGTAGGAGGGCAAGGATCCTAAAGGCAAGCAGTAGAGTCAGAGACTACCTGCACTACCACTGACAGGAGTCCCACAAGAAGACCAAACTACACAACCATTACATGTATGTCGAGTGGCTAGGTTAGACCCATGTGTGCCCACTGATGGTTGGCTCAGTTTCAATTAATGCCCTGAGTCTTTTTTTTTTTTTTTTGTACGTTTTCTTTGGATGTCCTTAATCCCTTGGCTCCTACATTTTTATTCTGCACCTCTTCGACAAGGTTCCAAATACTATGCTCAATGTTGGGTGGACCGGAAAAAAAACAAAAACAAAAACAAACAAACAAACAAAAAAACAGTCCTCCATTTCTAGTGGGAGTAAAAAATTGTACAGCTATTTGCAATGAATTTGGAAGGCTTTCAAAAATTGATAATCTATCTTGAGATTGAATTATAACACTTACAGGAATATATCCAAAAGACACCTCATCCTAATAGATACACTTGTTCAAGTATGTTCATATCAGCTTTATTCATAACAGCCAGAAATTGCAACCAAACTATATGCCCCCCAGCTGAAGAACTGATAAAGAAAATGTGTCACATTTACACAATAGAATATTTCTCAACTGTTAAAACGATGACATCATTAAATTTTCAGACATAGATGAAACTGAGAAGAAGAAATAGAAGAGAGAATTTTTAATGTGAGGATTAAGACTGCTGTCTTAATTTCTGAATTAGCATTGAAAAACATTGTATGTAAAATGCTTGTTCAAACAGTGAAGTAAATAGTATCTTTCAGAAACTGTGAAGTTTGGTGTACAACATTTCAAAATGTATTAAAAAGTTTAGATGTCACATAACTAGCTTCCAATAGAGGCATAGACAGCTTTTCTCCTCCTTTTCTGTTTCCATCACCATCTAATGGAGAATCTCACACATACTAGGAAAGAAGTCTCTACCACTGGGCTACAATATCAACCCCAGTCTGAATCTATTCCTCTTGAAATAATCCTGTAAATATAACTGTCTAACATATTACTCTGATTAGAGAGTGGAAAGAACTGTCTCACTTAAAATAATCAGGAATTATTTTAATTCTACTTTAAAGTAATTCCACAGGGAGTATGAGAATATAAGAGGAGTTTGAATAGAAATTTCCAAGGGGAAACATTTGCACTTCTGTTAAAGATTCTATTCTTTATTCTTGTTTGTCTCTTTTTTATCCTCAAAAATAAATCTTTGTGCTTTCTTAATATACTCAGACCGACCCCTACTATTAATTCATATATATGTTTAGAATAGGAAGTTGAAATTTGTATCTGCATAGCAGAGACATATGATATATTATTATTATTTCCTCCTCTACTCTGCACTGATCACCAATTTTAGGACATAATTCCTCCTCCATCATTTTTACACACACACACACACACACACACACACACACACACACACACACACACTATAGTTTATGACTATATATACTACATATAAGTTACATATAAATATATAATTTAATATATTAAACTATATTCTAAAAATGGAAGTACTTTGTTTTTCTTATCATTATAATATCCAACTGTATGTGTTATCTTGAAATTATCTTAACATCCTTCTTTATAGTTTAACAAATTTCATTGTATTATTATTACTCTGTTGATGGACAAACCTTGACTATTATGAATAATTCAAATGTCTCTACAGTATGCTGAGTTAGAGCTAGTCTCTTTAGAAAGGGTATGGTTGAATCATATACTAGTATTGTCAGTGAGTTGTTTTTTTTTTTTTTTCAGGATACTCAGTGCTGAGATGTTGAAAATTGTATCAGACTTTCATTGATTATCTCCATTTCTTATTTTTGAGAACACTCTATTTATTTGCCTATTTATTGGTTGGAAGATGTTTTAGAGTTTAATATTTTAATTTCTTTATAAAATAAAAACAATAATCCCTCAAAGTTTATAGACAGTATTTGGTTTTGTCTGTCTCATTAACCTGCTGGTCATTTCACTGCTTTGTAGAAGCTTTCTCATTTCCCATTTACTTGAGCAGGGTTGTTTTCTTCCATTCTATTGTCTGCCTCTTTAGTCTATGATAATTTTCTTGTATTGCAGCAGCATTTTCATTTCTTATACTCATATTTATCAATTATTGTGATTATTTCCTGTACTACTGGAGTCCTTTGCATGAAGGTCATATCTATGCCTTTTTCTTGAAGCATTTCTCTTCTAGTTCCAGTAGCCTATGCTCTACATGAGAGTTATTATTTCACTTTGAATTGTTTTTTTTTTTTTTTTTTTGCAGGGTGAAAGATACAGACATTCTTTCTTATATATGTGTATTTGCAGTTTACAAAGCACCAATTATTAATGGGATATCTTTGTACCCAATGTATTTTACAACTAAGTTGAAGATGAGGTGAATGTAACTCAATAAGTGTACCTCTTTATCTATTATATTAGATTGTCTTTGTGAGGGTACTAAAATGTTATGATTCTGATTTTATAGAATAATTTAATTTGTTGTTAACAATACTTGTGTCCCTTCTACTCCCTTATAATCTGACCACTTAAGGCAGGATAGAAAATAGACTCCACTCTGTGTCAGTAGCTCTTTATCTACATGTGTGTATTTGTGAAAAAATTATATATCTATATATGATGAGTGCATATCAATGAGCACATGAGAAAAGTAGAATAGCTTTTTATTACTTGTGTGAATGCTACATAGTGTAACTACTTTGGAAATTTTTCTGCAGGCTTCTCAAAAGCTAGACACAGAACTATCATGTGATATAGCTATACTATTCATAGTTATATACTCAGAAGTTTCTGTATCCTACTATGAAGACACTTACTATTTTATGTTCACTGTTGATGTCTTTACAATAATTAAGAAAGAAAATCAATATAAATTTTCATCATTTGATAGATAGATAACAAAAGGTCTTACATATGTACACACATTGTAAAGTCTAGGGCAAAAATGTTTTCAAAATGTTGTGAAGACGTTTTTATTTATTTGGAGTTAATTTCAAAATATACATATGGAATTTCTCTTGTCAGTTCTCTGTCTTTTTGTCTGTATATCTGCTAATATTTTCATTTTAATATCTATACTTCAGAATATATCTGTTAAGAATATTATCTAATTATGCTCCTATGATTCATTTTCATTATCATAGAAATGGTTGGATTTCAATTATAGTGATTATATATATATATATATATATATATATATATATATATATATATAAAACTTTGCTATACAAAGTTTGCAAAGACAAATTTCTGACACATTTCTTAGGTATGAACTATAGACACATCAGTGCACTTCGAAAATTAAAGCCTTAGGAACATATTTTCCACTCAAATGTTCCTATACTTCTTTTATAACTTTAAGTTCTAAAGATTAAATGAGAAGTCCTGATCTTTTCTGCTCCCAAGTACTAGGGGAAAATGTGTTAAATGTTAACAAATGCTCTTGTTAAAAATGATATTAGTTCTTTCTTAGCTTCTAAACTCAGAGCTCAGGGCATCACAGGGTTGCAGAGGGTTAGAGTTTCAAACTCGTAAAGTTGTTTGATCATATACAATAAGAGAAACTCAGTTAATGACCGCATGTGAAACATGTTACATATTATTAAATGATCAAGAAAAAGTTGGGGAATTCCTATAAAGAAGAAATTTTTTCTGTGTTGAATTGTCCTGCGATTTTTTAAATCGGCATTTTTTTTTGTAGTTTTAAATAATCCTCCTTATAATAGTCTTTATGCCTTTCATGTTTTACAATGTCAACCTCAATACATTCATGGAATATTCATTCCATGTTCAAATCAAGCATTTGAAAGTTAAAACTCCTTGTTATTTATATGTTTTCTGTTTTTTCTATTTCATAGACGTAATTTTATTAACATGTATCCTGATTTTTGTTTTTTAGTTAATATTTTATAAATGTATTTATTTTTATACTATATACGTGAGTGAAATTCATACATATACGCATGTGAGCTAAGTTCATGCCTGGTGCTGGACCTCTTAGAACTGGAACTGCAGATGGTTGTTAGACTGCTTTGTGGGGTCTTGGAGTTAGTCTTCAGGTCCTTTGTAAGGGCAACAAGAGCTTGTTGCTGTAGAGCCAGCTCTTCAGCCTGTGCATTCTAATTCTTATTGCATTTTCCTACTACTCACACATTTTACCTTATATGGGGTTTAACTTTATCTATCTATGTATTTATTTATTTGTTTGTTTTCTTAATTTCAGAATTGAACTAAATATCTCATACAAACAAAGTAGGAAAGAATGAGCTTCAAATGTTCAACTTCTTTTGCGAATTGTCTATGTTTTCCTAGGGACTAGGTGATGTTCTGAAAGAGTTTGCTGTTTGCAAACATTAGCAACTTGCATTTATTTCAACATGTTGACAGTGGGCAGCTTTGATATCATTGACAATTTTATTCATTTTGCAATTCCCACAGTAAATAAATTAAAAAAAACCTTTAACATGATAAATGAATTACTACCATTTTTAAAAAATTATCATTGATGAAGGACATTCTCAAACATTCAAATAATGAATGCAAGAAATATATATAGTGAAATTTTTTTTTCAGTTTGTGTTTTTGTCTTGTGGATTGCTCTTTTTATTTTCTGTTCCCTCAAGAGAGATGACCCGAGGAGGAGTAGATCATGTACTCAGATGACATCAGGTGACATCTTAATTAGTCAAATAAAGACTAGAGCCTGTAATTGGGCAGTGGAAGGAAAAGGTGGAGCTGAAAGTTTTACAGAAGGGAGAGAAGCAGAACACAAAAGAGAGACGGAGGACAGAGGGAGAAGAAGATGAGAAAGAAGAGATTGAAGAATCAGCAGACCCATGTGACCTGGAGGAGCTGCAAGTAGCTAGGAATTTCATAGGTGTGCAATAGAGTAGCGTAGTGGTATATTTGTCCATCCTAAGTGTGCAGCTTGTCATTATTTTATTGAGTTCTATGTTCTTTGCCTGAAGATTTTGGCGTTGGAGATTTACCTACATAAATCTGGCTGGTATAAGTCCCTAGTGATGGAACTCTGCAGGCAATCACAGGGGGTGGATGGCCTGAGAATTGCGATCTGCAGCTCCAGACATTTCAGGTTAAACTGGTTTGGTTATTAGCAAACCAGCTGTAGGAACCAGAATCAGACTCTTGCATTGAGCAATCCATGGTGGGTGAGCAAAACCACTAATGCCAGCGCATAGCTGGCATTATTTAAAACTAAATGCCAGATTTTTCTCTACCTTTTGCTATCTCCTTGTAAAATGTAACTTTACATTTATAACTATAAGTTTTGGAAACAAAAATTTTCAGCATTTAAAAATTCTCCTCATTTGGTGTTATTTTAAAAATGACACCATTGCATCCCTGATATTTACAACTGATGGAATACTGTGAATATTTATCCAAAAATTACTAAAATTAGTATAATATTTTCTTTACTAGAGAAATATTATCTACCCAAAAATAAAAATCACTTTTAACTTCTCTTATGTAGATGTAAAGTCTTTATATCTTTTACTTTGTGAGGTATCAGTTTAATTAATATCTGAATGTGTATGTATCATTATGAAAAATCCTTATTTCCATATTACATACTCATTTTGAAAAAATATTCTCATTTTGAACATGATTCTAATGTTTCTATTATCAAATATTTCATTATAAAGTATATGTCATCTACATGTTTTATATTCTAACATAATTACAATAAACATTCCTACATGCCTAAAACAGATAATGATGATTCAAAAGTGACTTACTCAGTCTTCATTGTTTCCCAGAATTGTGATAAGACTTAGAAAGCAATCTATCAGTTCATAGCCAGTGATCTCTGTTATTACTAGGCCATGTTGAAGCCAGTCATCAAGGCCTGTGGAAATGGAGTAATGTGTCTGATATCTCCTGACAGCCAAGACAAAGAGGGAATCTTTAAGCTAGACATCTCCTTCTTCCTCCTCTACTTTGTCTGGGCTTCCAGCCAATAATATCCTACTGCCTATCTTTAGGGTAGAAACTTCTCCCTCATTTACCACCTCACATAGAGAAAACTTTGAAAACACTCTTGCAGGCACACTTATTATGTTTTAATAGTCTTCTAATATGATCAGTGAAACAGAAATATTAGAAGAAATTTTCCTAAGAAGTGCTACCCTGTAATTGGAAAGTAAAAATTTGGGCAATACAACATAGCAGCTTAATAGCTTTGTCTTTAACTTTTTAGCAACTGAAGTACATAACCAACAGCTGCAGTGTTCTCCAAAAACAACCATTCCCCAGTAAATTAAGAAATGTCTTTCGATGACAAAACTGATACTGTGCTTTCACATTACATTATTGATCAAATTTGTAAACAGTGTCTTTTTCTGTGACTAGCAAAAGAGTAATAACTGTAAAGTTAATCAGGAACAAAGAAAATTTCTAAACAACCTTTATTTAACATATGTGTTTATGTATCTAAAATACATTGGACTATCTGATGTTTTATGTCTATATTATACCCAATGCCAGAAAAGCAAGCAGCCTCTGTTCTAAAAAATATTCCCCAGTGCTCTCCAATGATAACATTACATCACCCAAGACCTCAATATTGTGAATATAACATGATTTTATTAGTCTATTTCTCAGTAACTTTGTCTTACTTTTTAATTGCTGAATGAGACACCTTGGCAAAGGAAACCCAAAGGAAAAAAGGTTTCCATTGGCTCATCATTCCAGAAGGATACAGCCCATTTTGGTTTGTAATATGTGGCATATTTTAGGGATTGACTTAGGCAGGAGCAAGAAGTTGGCTGATGACATTGTATCTGCTCTCATAAACAAAGGTGAAATAGGGAATGAGACCTGGTTATAAGATTCAATATGCTCCCACAGAAACAACTCCTCCCGGATGAGTAACTTTTTCAAAAAAGGCCATCAGCTGGGGTGTAAGTATTCAAACACAAAAAACTTTGGGGAGCATTTTACATATGACTGGAAACAGTCTGTTTTAGGTTAATAAAAAGGAGTCCTAAGATAATTCTACTTATAAAATAACATATTTCGTTTTGACTTCAGTTTTTCAGATTTCTTCCATGGCTGCTTTGTGCCCATGGTGATATATCAAAAACACGAGGTATAGTTAACTCCCTCTATTATGGCCATAAAGATAAAATATCAAAATTAATTAAACATTATGTGATCCTACTGAAGAGTATGTACCCAATAACTCCAAAACTTGTCACTATGACCCTCTTCCAGTTTGCAATATTTCCAAGGTTACCAAAATGGAAATAACCAGTAGACTCTGAAAGACTCAACATCCAAACAGCTGAGGTACTCTCCCTCTCTAATTCTGCATAGTTATTCAACTGCAAATAGCAAATCAAATGATGTAACTGTTAGACTCTAATATCAGACAGTTAATGGCAACCCTGGGGTACTTGAAATTCTTTAAATGATATCATGTATTAAGCTTCCAATTTAGACTTTTACTATAGTGTGGTATTTGAGACATGAACTATAAAATCATAGTATTGCTGTAAGTTCTCAATTACCCTCAGCACATAAAACTAAACAACAATGGCATTGGCTTCAATGTGGTAAAATTAGTTACATGAAGCAATGCAATGCACTCTTCAACTTGAGAAGAAAGGGTAGAGTTCTTCTGGCATTGTTCTCCTAGAAACTAGCCAGCTACTCAATTCTGTTAGCATTTGCTCTATAGATACAAACACTGTATGATTTGGTCACTTTAGGGAGGTTACTACTTTTATTATTTCCATGTAGAATTGAAAAGATAATAATCAATAAATGGAGGAAGGAAGCAAAGGAGATATGCACACTCCTCTTCAGAGCAGCAAGTAAGAACCTACTGTATGGTTACCAAGTTTTGTGTTTTACTCATAAGATGTTAAGCTTCACCACTATTTGTATTTTTTTTTTACAATTGCTGAGAAAATAAAATAGAAAATATTTTGTACCTAAGGCTCTCATTAAGTTTGTTAATGCACATGTTTCATGTTTATATTAACAATAAAGCATAAATGTATAAAATACTTTTATTAATTTAAAACAAAAGAAAATATTCTTTCTGTTTTAAAATTTCCAATCAATATGGGAAGCCCAATTTACCCCTTACTGGCACTTTAATAAGATTTCCAAAATGCAAATCTAACTCAGAAAGCCAGCTGTGAAAGTGTGCCCTGTTGACAGACACTGTGGTTTTAGCAATGTAATTTACTGTTGTTCAGCTTTAGTGACCACTTAAAAACTAAAATAAAAACATTGTTCTGACATTTGAATCATTTCAGATACTTCTCTTATGTTAACAACAGAAATCTCTCAAAACAAAGAAAATCAATAGTCAAACAAGATATAATAATTTTAGAGTGCCGCATCACAAGTTCTAATAAAGAAATAAATATAGAAAGAAAAGTACATGTGAAATATAAAAGGATCCAAGGCAATATATATATATATATATATATATATATAATTATGGCAAGAGCCCTAGCATATGGAAATTATCAGAAAATATACTAAAAAAATTTAAAAAAACAGATATTATTTTATCATCAGGTTCTAAGAGTAAGTTCATTTCATGCCTGTCTTGTCATAGCAACTGGAGTCCATCTCTCCTGTGACTCTCACTGTTCTGCCAGTGCCAGATAAAATGTCACAGTTTTGCTTTTTCACTTGAAGAAACCGAGTTGAGTAAGAGAAACAACAGAGTCTCATGAGATGACTGTCTTTCACAATATGCCAAGAAGATTAAGGCTTCGTGTTTGTGATAAGTTAGTATAGATTAGGATTGTATTTTTAGAATATGTGTGGTAAAAGCCAATTAAATATTCTGTAAACCCACATATGTTTGCATAATTTTACAGAACTAAAGGCTTCCATGCTGATTGATTTTAAAAATTCAACCAGAACATTACTTCTTCGTTTCAAAATGCTTTTAAAATCATACTTGCTTGTTTTGATGAACTGGAAACAATAATAGTCAATAAAGAAAAACAAACCTTTTTTTGTAATAATAGTGATCACAATTAACTGTAGTATTAAATGAAATTTTCCTGATAGGTTCATAACTGCCTCTATCGGTATTTAGAGTTTAACCTCTGGAAGTTTTATATTAGGTGGAAGCAGTAAGACTCTGAAACCTGAAAAAAAATGCAAACAGTGAGACCTTGAGCACTGAATAATAACAGAATTCCAATACAAGTGGGCAATAGCAAATCTGTTAAACCAAACAAGCAAGTGAGATACAGTAATAACCCTGGTAATGCTCTCCATCTATAGCCTAAATCTAGAAATGAAGAGCATGTATAGGAAACTTCTCAAGAAAAATTATTATTCTCATTCAAACACTCAATATAAAATTATCACGACCCCTCCATCTCCACACATTCTCTCACATAGGCTACAGAATAGGCTGGTCAGAAGTCCCTGCAATGTCAAATAATTGAACTTGGAAAGGGGAATTTTGTTCATCATGGAGGGCAGCAACAAAGTTCATCTTGTGTCAGTAGTAATCAGGTAGATACATTGCTCGTTCACACCTATTAATAACAGAAAGCCTTTTCCAGTGTTTTGCTCAGTGGATAAAATGTTGTAGCCTTCTGCTATGTCATTGATGACCATGTGGACACAGGGATATAGAGAATTGTAATCAAAGAAAAATGTTTTACATAAAAGTGTCATCGTCTCATGAATTCCCTCACCAGCCCTGCAATAACAAGAAGCCCCTCAAGGTCACACTGAATAAGAGAGGCAGAGATTTTAGACAAATGGAAAAAATGAAAGGACACTCTCACCTATAAGACACCACTCTGGTCTTGGAGGCCTTTTTAAACACAAAGTTTGGATGTTATGTCAAGACATTTATGTCAGTAAGAAAATAAATATGATGGAATACAATTCAAATTCAGAAAAATTCTATAAAAGGAAGTTGTATTCAAACACTTGAAAAGTAAATAAATAATGAATCTTGAGTTTAGTGAAAGAAAGTATGCCACATATATACACACATATACATGTATGTGTATATTTTGTGTGTGTAAATAGATATATATGGATATACACAACATATATATGTATATATGAGATTTATATGTACATACTTATGCATGTTCGTGTGTAAATTCAATATTAATAAAAGTTTTAGATAAAACAGGAGACCAAAATATTACACCAATATTTTTAAAACAATAATGAATAGCTTTGGAGACTTATCTTCCTTCTGTTTTGCATCTCTGCCCTAAGAAAAACCAGTGGTCCTACCCATCTCCTGCATCCCAGAGATAGCCTATCTCCTAGGAAGTCTATCATAACCAGGGTCACAGGTGAGATCCTGCCCTAATACCTGACTCATCTGGGACCTCCAAGTGCCCAGCGAATGAAGGAGCTATCTACTCTGCCTAAGCAATCTAACATCTGCCAGGGACAGATCAGGTGCTCCTGACCTCAGCGCACACCACAGAGATTCTCTGTCTACCAGGAGGTCTGCTGTAACCAGAGACACAGTATTTCTGTTTCCCAGGAGGTTTGCCATAACCAGGGACACAGGAGTCTTGACTTAACCAGGGGCACAGGAAATGCCTCTAACCAGAGACAAGACTGTTTGTCCCCAAGGAGGCATACTCTAACCAAGGTTACACAGTTCTACAAGCCTACAAGGATGAAGAGGCTACAGTAAGACACAAGCAGCCCAGTTAACACCAGAGATAAACAGATGGCTAGAAGCAAGCACAAGAATATATACAACAGAAGCTATTGTAACTTGGCACCATCAGAGCTCAGTTCTTCCACAGCAGTAAGCCCTAGATAGCCTAGCAGAAAGACCTAGATACCCTAACACACCTGAAAAAGCAAAATTCTAATCTACAATCACATCTCAAAAAGATGATAGAGGCCTTCAAGAAGGACATAAATAACTCTCTTATAGAAATACAAAAGAACAGAGGCATGCACGATAGAAGACATTAAAGAGGAAATAAATGAAGCCCTTTAAGAAATACAGGAATACACATTCAAACAGGTGAAGGAATTGAACAACAACCTAAAAGTGGAAATAGAAGCAATAAAATAAGCAGAGATGGAGGCAACCCTAGAGATTAAAAACCTAGGAAAGAGATCAGCAGTTACAGATGCAAGTATTACCAACAGAATAAAAGTGATAGAACAGAAAATATCAAATGTAGAATAAACCATATAATATATTGACAAAATGATCAAAGAAAATTCAAAGTCCAAAAAGCTCCTAACCAAAAACATCTAGAAATTTCAGGACACAATGAAAAGACCAAAACTAAGAATAATAGGATTAAAAGAGAGAGAAAATTTCAAATTCAAAGTGCCAGAAAATATCTTCAACAAAATCATAGAAGAAAATTTCCCTAATGTGAACAATGAGATGGTAATAAATGTTCAAGAAGCCTACAGAACATCAAATAAATTGCAACAGAAAAGAAACTCTTCTGGTCACATAATAATCACAATAATAAATGCACAGAATAAAAAAAGAATATTAAAAGTGTTAATGGAAAAGGGCCAAGTATCATATAAAGGCAGACATATCAGAATTATATCAGAATTCTTAACAAAGTCTATAAAACCAAGAAGATCATGAACAGATATCATGCAGACCAAAGAGAAAACAGATACACAGTAAAACTCTAAGTCACCATAGATGGAGAAACCAAGATATTCCATGACAAAACCAAAGTTAATATCTTTCTACAAATCATTACTACAGAGGATAATCGAAGGAAAACTTCAACACAAGGGGTGTATCTACACCCAGGAAAACACAAAATATTAATTATCTCAAAACAAACCCAAAAGAAGAGAATCAAAAAAACATAATACCATCTCTAACAACAAAAATAATAGAAACACGTAATCATTATAAAACTATTAATGGCAGACTATACACTATTGGAAAATGACACGAACCTCATACACAAATACATAGACTTATGGATTTAACAAGAAGTACACGAGTTTATTCACTTAGTAGCATTTTTATGTTTTATAAATGTTCTGTTTAAATAATTGCAATAAAAAAGTCTACTTTGTGCACCATTTTAATATAATGAGAATCTCTGTTGAAATTATCTAAACATACTGATTGTCCCAGCAAGGGGTAAGTAATCAATTTTAAGATGAGATTTTAAAATGTTCCTAGTCCTAAGGCAGTTAGGCCTTGGGTAACATCAGGAACTATTAATCAAGGATAATTACTGATATTAATGAAGTCCAACAAGCATTATCTACATAATAAATGTTTATTGAGTTTATAAAACTCTGTCTAGCTTTGGAGTGATATCTCAGCAATTAGCAGTTTGTACTGGTCTTGGAGACAATTTAAATTCAACACCCAGCACCCAAAATGATATCAAGTATCTTACATAGTAACTCCTGCATGAGAATATATGAGACCTCTATCTCTGCAATCAATGCAAGTAGCATTCATATGCATATGCCCCCATACAGACATTCAAGAGAAATAGTCTTCCCTGAAGAAGAGAATACACACACACACCTACACACACACACAGACACACACACACACACACACACACACACACACACACACACACACACTTTTGGTTGTTGGGCTTTAATGATCATCCTATGTCAGGGTCCTCATTACCAGGAACTTGATGAAATAGGCACTTGTCTTGCCTCTTATCATATTCTTACAAATACAACTATCATTTTTCTTTATAGCCCCAATGGTTTACTACAGATCTCCAAAATTAACTTGTCTTCTTAACCGAAATATTAAAGCAACAAACTGACAAGCTACTTTATCCCACAGGCTAGGCTCAGGCAAGGGCCTATTAACCTACCTCTTTACTTCTGTGTTGAGAACATTTCAGATACCTGTAGAAGTGGACTCTTAAACACTTTATCTTGTAACTGACAGATTTCATTTAGTACTTTGTCCAAAATATCATTAATGCTGTTTTATAGTATCTTGAATTTTTATTCAAACAATAGTAACAAAAAATTAATATTTTACATTATGATCTTTGATTCTCCCCATGTTGGAAGCTCATCTATGATTATCTTTATTTATACTCATACTCTTCTATATTAAGTTCTCAATTCTACCCAATTTAATAAAAGGATATAAAAATACATTTTTATTTTTCTATGTTTATATACTCCTATTTTCTGATATAACTATATAGTTATATCACCTTTCATTGTTCTATAGTTTTAATAATATATAAATACATTTATAAGTGATATATACACATAATTGCCATATATATATATATATATATATATATATATATATAATCACTAATCTAACAAGAAATTCTATTGATATATTATTTGCTCTACCTGCTAATGTATTAAGATAACAAATATTAATTTTTATTTATTATTATTTTATGTGTTTTGCTTTTAGGTATGTAAATGTGCCCTGATGTATATAATGCCTATGGAGACCAGAAGAGGCCATCAAATTCCCTGGAACTGAAATTATGGGAAAAGTTTTGTGTAGAGATGTGGGTACCCAGAACTGAATCCATGTCCTTTGCAAGAGTAGCATGTACTTTTAACTGCTCAACCATCTCTCCAATCTCTTAGTACCCTGTTTTAACCAATGTACTTGTGCTCTTCAATTCTACAAATATATATTGAACCTTTTTATTCTGATAAATTCTGGTAACATAATCTTAGTATATTTTTTCAATTGATTTTAGTTAGATATTACATTTTCCAGTTGAAATTTAGAACAATTTGTGTATTCTTGTTATAACTTATAATAATTTCTAAAACTTTTCTATATAAACATTTTCTACCCAAATAAGATATTCTTGGAACTGATCAACTTTTGTTGTTACATTCTGGTTATGAAAACTCTATTACAAGTGCTCATCTACTATCCATTCTACAATTTATATATATCGAATTGTCATTATGGTTCAATGGCTTCACAACTACATTACCACCCTCCATATTTCTTCTGTGCTCTGTCCATTTTTTGTCCCATCATATTGACACTGATATTTTTTACTTTGTTCTGGATGTCCTCCACTTAAAATCATTTAGTACTCTACCTTTCTTTTTATCATCTATCTATCTATCTATCTATCTATCTATCTATCTATCTATCTATCTATCTATCATCATCATCTATCTATCTATCACCTATGTATTTTTATTGGCTATTTTCTTTATTTACATTTCAAAAGTTTCTGATTCCCCTCCCCTGGTCACCCCCTATCCCATCTACCCTCTCTTCTTCTATGAGGGTGTCACCCACCCACCCACTCATCCACCCACTACTGCCTCCCCAACCTTGAATTACCCTACACTGGGTCTTTAAGCCTAGACAGGACCTAGGGCTTTTCCTCCAATTGATGTACAACAAGGCCATCCTTTGCTACATATGCAGCTGGAGCCATGAATCCTTCCATGTGTGCTTCTTGGTTGGTGGTTTAGTCCCTGGGAACTCTGTGGAGTCTAGTTGGTTGATATTATTCTTCTTCCTACAGGGTTGTAAACTCCTTCAGCTCCTTCAGTCCTTTCTCTAACTTCTCCATTGGGGATCACATTGGGTACCTGTGCTCGGTCCAATGTTTGGCTGCAAGCATCCACCTCTGTATTTGTTGGGTTCTGGCAGAGGCACTCAGGAGACATCAATATCGGTAAGCACTTCTTGGCATCCATAATAGTGTCTGGACTTTGTGACTGTATGTGGAATGGATCCCAGGTGCTTCAGTCTTTGATGGCCTTTCCTTCAGTCTCTGATCCACACTTTGTCTGTATATTTCCTCCAGTGAGTTTTTGGTTCCCCTTTCTGAAATGGTACAAAGCACCCACACTTTGGTCTTACTTCTTCTTGAGCTTCATGTGATCTTTGAATTGTATTTTGGGTATTGCAAGCATTTGGGCTAACTTCTGTTTATCAGTGAGTGTCTTTTCTTTTGTGATTGGGTTAATCACCATCCATCACCTCAAGCTGTATTGCAGAGCAATACTGACAAAAACTGTGTGGTGCTGGTACAGAGACGGGCAGGTAGATCAATGTAATATAATTAAAGACACAGAAATGAACAATTGGATTGATTTCAGAACAAAGGTTAGAAAACAAGAGTGAAGACCTGAGGGCCAGCAGAATAAATGGAAACAAGCAACCTTGGGAGGTAGGAGGTGGGGCATCCACTAGAATGTGCCAAAGACCTGGGAGGTGAGAGTCTTTCAGGACTCAAAGGGAGGGACATTTGATGAAATGCCCAACAGTGGGGAGAGGGAAATTACAGAGTTCACCCCAGTAGAATGACAAGACATCAAGTGGAGGGATGCAGTTGCCATCCTATAGTCAAATACTCTGACTAAGAATTGTGAAAAGAACCACAGGTGTAAAAATGGAGAAGAGCCTGAGAGAAAGGAGGTCCAGTGACCAGCCAAAATTGGGACTCATCTCAAGGGAAGGTTTCATGGTATGGCGCTATTACTGACACTATGATATGCTTACATACAAGATTTTAGCATGGCTACTCTCTTAGAGGCCCAACAAGCAGCTGACTTAGACTGAAACAGATACTTATATGCAACCAATAGACTGAAGTCGGAGACCGCTGTGGTTGAATTAAGGACAGGCTGGAAGAAACTGAGGGATAGGGTGACCTCATAAGAAGACCAAAAGTCTCAACTAGTCTGGACCCTAGACATCACTCAGACACTGAGCCATCAACCAGGCAGGATAAACTAACTGGTACAGAGGACTGCCTGATATCTCAGTGAAAGAAGATGCACTTAATCTTTGTGAGACTTGAAGCCCCAGGGAGTAGGGAAGCCTGGCAGGATAGAGTGGGGTGAGGCCATGGGAATATCCTCATGAAGTCTGGGCAGGAGGAATGGGATGAGAAACTGTCGGAAGGCAGACTGGGAAGGGAATAACAACTGGATTGTAAAAATAAGATTAAAGATAACTAAAATTAATTAATTAAAAAATGAAATGAAATTTAACTGTATCACAAAGGGTGATTTTTCAATGCTATTTTATAATGTATCACAGTGTCAGGAATAGTGCTGTATGAGTTCAAGTATGTTTGTGTACATTCACATGGGTGTGTAATCAAGGTAAAGATATCATAGAATATCTTTAACACAATGCACTAAAATCATTATTTTAACCAACAAAAATGTATTGCTAACTTGTTACAAATGAGCTAAAAAAAAAATAGTAGTTCCAATTTTTTTTATCTTTTGGATAATCATTAATGGAGCCAAAATTGTACCCACAAATACTCAGTGGTTCTGTGAGTGGTGGAAAGTTAGTGAGGAAACATTAGATTGTTGTTAGTCCTGCACTGAAGTGTTCAGGTGATGAAGCATCGGCCACCAAAGCTATGGAACCTATTGCCCCATGGTTTGTGAGGCTGATGTAAATTAACAAAAACTGAATCTTTATAGAAAATCACACTTATGAAGACACAAATAGCAGTGTGACACTAGGACTTTTTTCCAAGTAATTACAAAAAATGTAAAATCAAGATAATTAAATGTTAACTAAGTATTAAAATTAATTAGAAAATCATCACTGTTCAGACTTGGCAAATATTATCAACAATTATACGTAACATGAAGGTTGCCTCTTTGGTAACATAACCGTTGTGGATAGCCCCAGCCTTGTATTTTGATACTAATTCCCCTTTTCTGTGAAGGGCTGCAGAGGAGGTGTGAGTCATTACACAGGTGAATTCTACTGAACTGTCTGCCCATCTTAATTTGTAAAATAAAGGCTGGAGCCAGTGACTGGGCAGAAGGGGAGGTGGAGAAATAAAGGTTGGTGGAAGAGTGGAAGAGAGCAGAGGGGAGGACTGGAGGAAGAAAATGGAGGAGGAAGACCACAAAGGAGAGGACAACTGGGAAGCAGGAGGTAGAAGGACAGATGCAGGGTCTTGAAAATTCTCAAGTTATAAGGATTTCAGAGCTGGGGAACAGAGTATTGTAGGGATATCTGTCCAATATAGGCTTACAGAATATATTCATAATTACTGAGTTGTGTTTTCATTGACGGGTCATATTTGGATTGGAGATTTAAATATCTCCCACTACACATAGCAAATTCATTAACTTAAAATTTAAGTTACTTTTTTTAATTACAAATGTGTTTTACAAATTTAGGTACAGATTGACTAGATTTATGTCTGTGAGCAAATAATTCCTTTAAAAGAGAATATTTATAACTGAGGCTTAAACATTTGTAATGAGAAAATATTAGAAGAGGAGAAAAAACATATAACTATACTTTTTCTTCTAGAGAAAGAATGTTAAAATGTCTCTCCACTGTAAAAGCACACAAAGGAAGAAATTCACAGATTTCTGTGTTCTGCTGAGTATAACTATTACTTTATTCCTGAATGGTATCTCAGTGTTTCCAAGATCTATAGTTTTTTTTTTCAGTCATTCACTGATGGGCATCTTAGATATTTCCATTTTTAAAATTATTTCTTATATTTTTGAACTTACAATATAGTTATAGCATTCCCCATTTCTTCCTTACCCCAAATCTTCCAGTCTACATCTCCTTGATACCTTTCAAGTTTATGTTTGCTTTTCCACTAATTGTTCTTGCATGCATGTATTCCTAAACACAAATTCTCACTCTGAATTTATTTGCTTCATCATATATTTTCTGAACTTTTGGTTAACTTGTATTGTTATACTAAGTGTGTATCCGTGATTGTAGTCTAGCAGTCTTTGTCTCCAGTTTTCCCATTATTTTAAAACTGCTTTTGCATTATGCAAATGTTTAACAATCTATCATCATTTTTGGATTAAATTTATAAGAGCACATTTACTCCTTGAGTCATATGTGTCTTAAGTGTAATTTTATGTGAGTAGGTATATTTTTATATTCTTTAAAATATTTCTTGGAACATTAAGAATCCATTCCTATTTTTTTGAAACTTAGTACTCCCATGACATGGGTTCTGGGCTGCTAACTGTAATCACTACATTATATTATTGAAACTTGCAGTACACTACAAACATTTCTCTTGAATTTATAAATTAGTTTTTTCACCAGATCACAATCATAAGCCCTGTAAACCTAAGTTGAAGGACTGTTTTACACATAAATCTATGACCCTACTAGAAAATTTTTTGAGCCAATTAACAGTAAAGTCCAGTAATGTAACCTAATGTTGTAATATTACATAATATTACAAGAAATTATATGGTAAACTTAATATCCTTTGTAAAATTTCTATATTCCATTCACAATATTAAACTAGTGAATAATGTAGTTGAAAATGATGTATTTCAGCCATTATTGACCATATATTAATAAGCATTTGCATGGGGGAAGATGATATTTTCTGAATAAGAACTAGAGAGTACATAAATGGTGTGAAGACTCTAAGGTCTTTATCTAAGAACAGTGATTACTGTTTCTAGGTGCTTGGAACATTATGGACAAATGTGTGTAAAATTCTTAGCTCAGATTCCTTCCATCCCAGAGACACTGTCACACTTATTTCTATTAGGTTTATACTTTTAAAATTTATTTTCTTGAAGGTGATTTTGTGATCTTTTTCTGCTTATGTTTTGATGCTTTTCAGACTATATTTCATAGATATTTGCTGCCTGAAATTTGTTTTAAGACTATTCATATTATCTGGGTTCTATTATAAATCTAAATGTCTTAGACTAGAATAATAGATGAAGAAAATTTGATACATACACATCTCCAAAGAAACTTTTCACCATAAATAATAACTAAGTAACTCAATGGAAATGGAGGTCTCTTGGGACAATCTTAAGTATTTCAGTCATGTATTAGAAACATGAGTATTAAATTTTCTACTACCTGTGAATCATAGGTATGTTTTTCAATGCTCAAATGCGGATAAATGAAATAGCATATAGTAAAAAGAATAATCAGAAAACTTCTGAATGTCAGAAAAATGTACAAATAGAAAGTATCCAGTGTCTCTAAAGGCTTTCTGTTATAATGCTTATTGTACAGACAATATTTTGAATGAGCTCTTTTAATCTTTACTTTTAATCTGTTTGAAAAATCAAAACTTTTGGAATAAATGCCCAATGAGAATAAAGACAAATTTCACTTAAATTTTGTGTTTTAAAATTTGTTGAATGTAGAAAAAAATGAGTAATCTTTTATAGTAATAATAGCATATTATAAGGGAAATTTGTACTTGGATTATTAATACAAATTACATATATATGTCTCTTAACAACTTATCAGTAGATGTTTTATGTAACCTACCAAATGATTTATACTTTCTGACTTTTATTTTCTTTTCACTTTTGTAGTATTCTCAATATCACAATTTATAAAAAGTTAAATATAAACTTAAATACTTAAATATCACTTTCTACTAGTTTGTAGAAATCTCCATGAATAATACTTATTATATAAATTTTACTGGTCAAAGAATATATTTTATGCCTACTATAATCTAAAGAATGTGACTCAATCCATTAAAAAGTGGGACTAACAAATGGCTTTCATGTAAAGATCATCATGTAGAGACTACCTTCAGTAGATATGCATTGCCCCCAGTTGAGGGATAAGGCCACTCACCCATCTCAAAATTGTTAACCCAGAAATGGTCCTGTCCAAAGGAAAGACAGAGACAAAAATTGTACAGAGACTGAAGGAAAGGCTATCCAGAGACTGCAATACCTATGGTTCTATGCCTTCTGCAGATACAAAATTTAGACACTATTGCTTATGCCAAGAAGTGTTGACTGACAGAAGCCTGGTATATCTGTTTTCTGAGTTGTTCTACCAGCACCTGACCAATATAGATGCAGATACTCACAACCATCTCTTACATTGAGCCCAGAGACCCCTATGTAAGAGCTAAGGGAAGGATGGAAAGGACTAGAGGAGATTGCAACAGCATAGGAAGAGTAATATCAACTAACCAGACCATCTACCATCCAACGAGTATACCTGGAAAGAGCCATGGCTCCAGATATATATGTGGCAGAGGATGGCTTTATCTGACATCAATGGGAGGGGAGGCCCTTGATACTCTGGAAGCTTGATGCCCCAGTATGGGGACATGCTAGAGCAGTGAGATGGGAGTGGCTGAGTGAGTGGAAGACCCTCATAGAGACAAAGGGGATGGGGATGAAGGGGAATGGGATGAGAGGGGGTTGGAAGAATAACCAGGAAGGGGGATATCATTAGAATTTTTAAGTGAATAAAGTGATTAATAAAAAATATAGTATTGGTAAAATATTCTGTGTAAAAGGTTTAGGAATATTTCTAATTGTTTAAATATTATCCCATGGGCTAAATATTCTGTGTCTCAGAAAGAGTCTTTTGAATAATCCCTCATTACATTCTGAAAAAATAAACAAAACAAACAATTAAAATATAGTGAATAATTAGAATTAGTCGTGCAGGTCTTAAGCTGTGTGTGAAGTCATCTGTACATAATCAGGCTAATTCAATCATACATCATTAGGATGTCAACTTATTCAAGCATTTTATTATGATGCATACTTAGTAATCAATTTAGTAAACATTTATTTTTATATATAAGTGTTTACCTAAATGCATGTCAGAAGAGGCCATAAAATCCACTGAAACTTGAGTTACAGAAGGTTGTGAACTGCCATGTAGATTCTAGGAGTTTAAATCGGGTCCTATATAAAACTAAAAAGAACACTTAACCATCTCCTTGGTTTGTCACATACATAATTTTATAGTAAGATTCAGAGATTTCTATTACCATATATATTTTCTGAACTTTTAGTTTAGGATCTTTAGTATTGTGTGTATTTTGCATCCATTATAGTTAAATATAAATGTTGTTTATATTTTCAATTAAAGTATTCATTTTTCTAAATAAAATTTATTAGCCATGATGATATGTGTGGGCAATACTTACAAGAAACTTTTCGTTTCTCACGTGTTTATGATATAAACTTACCCAATTCATATCTAATGAAAATAATACATTAATTTGCATACATTCAACAATATGCACCGATATGTTTACTACATTCATTTATTCAGAAAACTAGCAATTTTAAAATAAAGAATTCTACTGTTTCTCTTGAATTGTAATATTGTACAGTTATTTATATTCTGTGCCAATTTCAGATAGTTAACATTGAGAATGCATAGGTAACATGAAAATATATATCTTTCTATATAATATACTTCTGAGTGAACATTCTTTCCTTGCCGGTCAGCAGTTCTGTAATGCATAATTCATTCTTTGCATCGCATCAATTCCCATATAGATTTGCAGTGGCCAGATTTATGATGTGCATTTAATGGCTTCTAGAAGCTAGTTTGCCAAAGCAGTGATTATAAGAATGGCTTCATTGGAATTTTATGTTCCCTCAGACATACCAATATTTTGGAAAATGAAGTCTGAGCTATATTTGTTTCTTGACAAATAGGAAGGAAAAATATTGATTGGTGGAAGAAATTATTTAAAAACATATTGTTTGGTTATTTTAGAAAGTGCTTCTGGTATATCAAAACTAATACTGAGATTAGGAAAGACCTCAGAGATCTATTTTAATGTATGGATTCAAAAATAAAATGAAACAGACAATAAGGCTGTGCATTAGACATTATAAAATTTAATTCTCCTTTAGGATTTAACTGAAGGTAGTGCCAACTAAATGAATGAAAGCATTCTGGGATCATTTCGATTTCTTCTTCCTCTTCCTCTTCCTCTTCCTCTTCCTCTTCCTCTTCCTCTTCCTCTTCCTCCTCTTCTTCCTCCTCCTCCTCCTCTGCTTCCACTTCTGCTGCCGCTTCCACTGCCGCTTCTGCTGCCACTTCTTCTTCTTCTTCTTCTTCTTCTTCTTCTTCTTCTTCTTCTTCT